>CM035417.1:24803343-24853343 GCA_020310875.1 Ceratopteris richardii | reverse complement strand
AACACAAGGGATGGTAATCCATACCACCACATCCACACACGAATCGGTGTCCAGGTGACTTCACCAAGGAGCCATCCAAGTGCATGTGCACCAGGATATGCACAATTGGTTCAGTGAGTGCTATTTATACGATTCACTTTAGGAGGTGGGCTAGTTCACACTGGCTGGTCTTTTCCCATTTGACCAGACATAGCTTCAGGCACCCATCCAAATATCATAGGGAAGTGGGGACATAATGCCAATGCTTCTAATCGAAATGTCAAACAATGATACTCTATCAAAAGTCAACCCAAACAGAGCTCACAAATGAGAAAATACTTGATAGAAACAAAGAAAATCGCCATATATGATTTTATATCAGTTATTGGAATAGTGTTGCAAGAATGCACATGTGATGCAAGAAAGATGGAGTTCAATACAGAAAAATTTTGTATTATGTCGAGTTCACAAAGATAAAGTCCCTTTAGGGATGCAGGACATATATGAGTATCTGAAACCCTCCTAAGAAAAAGGCGTCCAAGCAATCCTAAGCACAAAAATCATTAAATAAACTAAGGACTGCAAAAGACTGAATGAAAATAGAAAACATCGGGATCATAATGGAAAAAAGCATATTCAACATTGATGAGGCTCACCTGCAAAGAACAGCTTCACAATAGCCCTCGTGACAGCATTGTAGCTTAGGCATTCACCAAGCCAAATCACAATCTAATAAAAAGGCACACCATAGGTAATACACAAGGTGAAGGAATCTCTGGGTTATAACTGTCAAAAGGAGAACATGACGTACCTGTATAAAATACATAGCACCATTAATAGCAAGGAAACCTGGCCGAAGGTTCTCTGTAGGGAGAGATGTAGCCTGTCATGACTTGCAGTTAGAAGCACAATATGCTAATGTATTGGGTGAAAGCTCTTTCGTGTGTGTTCATTGATGTAGAAAAGGTTCTGACGAAATCCAACCTGGTTATATATTTCTGCCCAGAAGAGGACGAGAAGAGTGTAAGTTGAGAAGAAAAGAAGTCCTGGAAACTCCAGAAGGATAACTGTGAAAATCTGCATGAGCATATGGTAGCATGAGGACTGCGTTTAAAACATCAAAAGGAACTCTGGAAAAGATAAACACATACTTGCGTCTTGAAAGAGTAAACATCAGAGTAAAATCCAAAGACAAATGCCCGAGCTGTGAAAAAGATTGGGATTTCAAAAATTGAGAAGATTTGCATTCCCAAAACGCAGACAAACTCCACTCACCAGCATTCACTATGAAGTTCATAAAATGAAAAACCTTCTGTGTGGTCCAACCATACTCTGATGCCCGTAATTGGATTCGTATCAATTGTACCTATAGTCACATCATATTTTACTCAAACAAGCTTCACATGCATATCAAGATAAAAGAACTAATGACACAAAGCACTAATAAAAATTGTCTTTCGTTCAGCAAATAAACAGAATATAACCTTTACTTCCATAAAGGTCAAGCTATGTTTGCCATAGTATTACAGCATAAATAATGAAATCAGAGTATAACAATGCAACAAGAACACACGCACATAGGAATGGGCTGAATGGAAGATCATAAATTTGTGTCAAGCTGCTGTAGAGTTCTTTTCGGTCAGAGAAAAAACTAATGGGTAGTGATGTGAAAATTTTTCCTGGAAGATCGTGACCACTAGCAATGCATCATTGATCCTGCACACATCCTGGCCTCCAGCCAAAATGCTGCAAAGGTATTCATATGTAACTAGAAAAGAATGAGTCGGTGGCATCTTGATCAATATTTGAAAGAATTAAGGTGCTAAAAACTTATTGAAGCGTGCTTAAAATTCTTCACGCAAAAACCTCAAATCACCGCTTGTCCCCCACGGAGAAGATACTACAGGAGATAGCATCCTGCCTGATGCCTACATTGATAAAACAGTCGAAGTAAATCATTAGGAGATTGTATCTGTTTCCTGCTAGAATTGCCTGAGGTAGTCGTTTTCTCGCTTTACATTCTTTAAGTCCGAGAGCATGTGTTGATTCACGTTCACGCTAGTTAACTTTCGAGTTTCATTTGTCCATATATTTGAATCATCCGAGAGGTTTTGAATTATACCGCACAACATGTTCATCATGTTTACATTTAGTTGTTATACTGAGCTAGCATGTATGCAAAAGAAATCCTAGCCTAAACGCAAGAGAACTTTGAACTTAACATTCAAGAATGCTTTCTGTACTATTCAATGATTAGAACGCTAAATAACCAATGCGTCATTTCTTCCATTAAAATTCAGTCATATCCTATCTTTTGCAACCAAACAAAGAGAAAGATAGAAACTGCTTTGTTTCAAGTCTAATTATTTTTGAGGGCCCCTGCCTTATGCAATAATACCATATCCTAACTTAGTCCCTTTGCAACCGTTCAGACATTCTATGGGCAAACTAGTGCTCGCCTATTGCTGCTCTTTGTTTATAAGCATGATGCATCCCAGCCTCCGATACACATACGAATGCTTGCACATTGCTACCGCACGTTGATAGTTCATGCACCATTGGTGGAAGGAGTTCCATTGCATAAATCTCCTTTTCTCCAGAAAAAGGATTTTCCTCTACAAGGGCTATCTACCAATAGATACCCATGGTACGTCTTTAAGATTCTCAAAGTCATTGTCGAACGCGGCAGTTAAGAAACGTCCCCTTGTTTGCGAGTACTTTTCAACTAAGACATAAGGGACAATATCATACGATTTCCCCCCTCGACAGCACAGAAGACTTACAACTGCAAATAAGGCAACAAGTGAATAAGCACCGCACAGTGTGAAGAAGAGGGATGCTTCCAGGACGCTAGAATTGATCGCCCAGAGATCTCTCAAAATGTTCAGAACTTGAAAATCCGCATGTATAACAGAACTTGTGATGGAATCCATTATAGAACGGTTTGACTCTGTTTCACAAAACTTGAATGGAGGAATCAGATGTAAAGCCGCAAGCTTCTGTATGGGTTCTCACGATCCATGTAGGAAATAGTGTGCAAAGCAGGCCAAGTGACGAAGAGAGCATTATTCACCAACAAAAGAAAACATGTGAGACGCTCTCAAATTTATCTAGACGTTGTTCCGCTTGCATGCGTGCAGAAGCGAGAAGATGGACCTGACGTAGAGAAAGGGCTAAGGCACAAAAAAAAAGCGCGATCCTTCCACTCAAGCCTCAGAAACATGAGCTGGTGTCCAGCGCGCTAGCGGGTTCCTGCTTGAGCGTGTTGGATAATGCAGACCCAAAATCCTTCTGACAAGGATTTCGGACCATCTGACGTTAGCTTTCTGCACCGTCCATAAGATCCATGTATTACGTTCTCCAAATATATATGATGTGGCTAAAGCCGCGCAGTCAACGACTCAATCTACTTCGAACTTTTTAAAGAAAAGACGTACTACGTATTTTGAAGATACAAACATTAAAGCCGTCAATGAGGGGCTAAAATTGACGGGCAGCATCGCGATTCGCATGCCCTTGCAAATGACAAGAAACATTTTCCGTGCCTTTCATACGACATGTTTCATCAAAGGACTCCTTGTCCAATGACAGGAAATTAATTTCACAGAAGACAAGTTCTCATAAATGCTTGTAATCATAAATGTTTGGAACATGAGAACTTCATAACTTTGACGATGGCAACACTAGATTTATTAAGACATGAGGCCATTTTGCAATAAATGCATCACATTCTCTTAGTATAACCACACAAAGATCTACCTCTTCATAAACCACACAAAGATCTACCTCTTCATAAACCATTGAACTGCAATACACCATAATGTAGTAAATTGTAATACAATGCAATACACCATAATGTAATGTAGTAAATTGTAATACAAAACAAAATGAATGCCCATAATGTAGTAAATTGTAATACAAAACAATGAATGCCTGAATGGCTTCTAGTTTGAACACATTTAACATTCCTCCTATGTTGCTTTGCTGCTAAATACATTCCATATAGCACTTCATAATTGGGAGAGCTAATTCAGTAAAGCTAGTTTACAAAGAAGACCTCCTGTAAATCAAGCACTATTTAAGCATCATAAAATTGAAGCACGCCGGCAATTACACATCCATAGAATCCTTTCTGGTTCCTTGCATAGAATCCTTTCTGGTTCCTTGCAACGCGTTTGTGTTGCTATGAAGAACAACTATTGAAAAGTATCATCTACCTTATCATATATGCAATTGCACAAGTGCACAAAGCTTATTTACAAAGGTGTTCATTGTTCTAGCACATGTAGATTAATCAGTTATATATATTGTATCGCTTTGAAGTTGAATAATAATAATAATATGTGTGTTGGGTGTGTGTAGAAATATGAGAGACACATGGGAAGCGCACACAAAGAGCACAAATGCAGCAAGACACACGAAGAAGATGGATGTCTGGAATAGCTATCTCTATTGACGATGATCAGAACTGAAGTAAGAGCTAAATAGTACCTCTACGTACAAAGTACCACCACATATGAGTGAATCATGTATGTGGTAACATGGGGAAAAAATCTCTAGCAAACACTAGAGTGAAAAGTGCCCATGTATAGGGAAAAGGTTCACATCAAAGCTACTCGAGGAACACATAAGTGTAACAAACAACCCTGGAACGAATGATGTGAACACATATAGGGAGTGACAGATCAGCCCCCACTAGGCAATAAGCCTAAAGCTTTGCGAAAAGCTTCAAACTTTTCTCGTGGAAGAGATTTGGTGAATATGCCTGTCACATTATCTTGTGTAAGCACATATGCCAAATCAATATCTCCTACATGAAGGTGCTCTCTCACATAGTGATAATGCACCTCAATGTTGATGGTCTGTGCAAGAAACATTGGGTTTCATGCAACAGCCAATGCACTCTGACTATTAGTGAGAATATACGTAGTTGCATCAATCTCCATGCAAAGATCCATCAATAGGCATCTCGGCCATATACGCTCCACTGTAGCTGTGAAAATTGCCTTGTACTCGGCTTTACAACTCGATGTTGCCACTCTAGGTTGCTTCTTACTCAACCAAGATATGCATGAGTCTCCAAGGAAAAAGCAATTACCACTAGTCTACACGCGAGTATCATAACAACCAGCCCAATCACTATCTATAAAAGCATGCAAGCATGGTTGAATATCTCTTCCATAAAAGAGACCTAAACTCAAAGTGCCTTTGAGATATCTAAACACGCATTTCACCGCTTTCCAATGCTTAGTGCTAGGGTTATGCATGAATCTACTCAACTGAGAAACTGTATATTGTATATCCGGCCTTGTGTTGCATGCATATATAAGACATCCCACAACGTGCTGATAAAGAGAACTGTCAAATGCATCACTTGAATCCTCAACTAAGAACCTAAATCCTGTCTCAGCTAGTGTGGAAATTGGCTTGCAACCCTGAAGTTCAAAACACTGAAGTAGTTTTTCAAGATACTTTGCTTGATGCATAACAGTTCCCCCCTCAACGGATACAAACTAGATGCCAAGATAGTAGCTCAAAACACCAAGATAAGTGAGATCAAAAGTATGCTGCAAATTAGTCATAAGAATGGCAAGCTTTGCATCACATGACCTAGTCAAGAATGTTAAAAATCAAGCCTTGAAGACGGCCAAAGAAAAAAAAAATCATTCTAGTGTTTTTTCGATGGTTTTTCGATGGCCTTCCGATATTTTTCCAGTGACTTTGTAGTACTTTTCTGATGGCCAGAAAGTCTCGGGGATCACGCAGTCTGGTGTTCTTTTGGTGTTTTTTGGTGGACCAAAATCTTCAGGGAACATGTAGTCCGGTGTCTTTCCAGTAGTCTGGTAGTCCAGAAGTACGGTGGTTCGGTATGTTCTACCACACAAGAATTCCAAATATTGCTTAAATCATAACTAAAGTCTCGGAGGCATAGATGACAAGTGGACCTATTAATTAGAAGCTTCATATCATGAATTTCAGCTATCAAGAAGCCTCAATCTCTTTCCTAAATCATAGCTTACCAAAATTGTTAAAGAGGCTAATTGAGGGATTCCTACAAAATTGTAGGAGCATTTTTTGACAGTCTATATATGTATGAATCAAAGTCATGAAAAAGTGACAACTTCTGCTCTTCTCTTAGAGTTAGTATAGAGTCTAAGAAAGTTGCTACCCCTTGCTTAGTTAGTCATTTTTGTTATCTTATTCTTATCTGTAGTTAGTCATTGCTCACTACCTCTTTGAGGAGTGAACTAGTTTTCAACACAATTTGTTTTGGTTGTAACTCCTTCTTCTGGTATCCATTTGAAGTGATTTCACTTGCAATTGATTGCTTAAAGAGTATATTTAATATGGTGTGAATTTTGTGACTATGCTCTAAGTGATCTCTGAGTAAAGATGTAAACAATGAAGGTGTGTCTCTACACATAGGCAGACAATAGTATCGACAACTAGTCTAACTTGCAAAGGTTGGTACTCCCTATTGAAGTATTCAATCAAGTATTCTAAAGTGCTATTGATAGCTACTTTCATTCTAGAAATTTTCATTACTTTTCCACATCTGAATTTTGCGTTAGAGACAAAATAGTGACTCAGGGTCATTGAGGAAAACAACCTTTGGGGGCCTAAAACCTTCCAAAGCTGCATAGGGGTGTTGAATTTTCCCCAACTGTGGTATTAGAGCACTTGAAAGCATTTGGGACTCTTGAAGGAGGTCAAAGCAACTATCTAAAGCTCTTAGGAAAGGACTTGTAGCAGATCAGTGAGCTACATGAGCATTTAGAAGTGAACCTTAAAGCTTGCAACTAGCTCCTCAATAAATACCAAGGAAGAAAGCTATAAGAAGGTAATCACTTTGAACTTGTCCTACTCCTTCACACTCAAAAAGACTTAGGAAGCATAGAATCTTAAGCAATGGTTCTGTATGCTACCCAAATAGAGAAGTTGGAGAAAGGAAACTAGCAACCATGGAGATCTTGGGTTAGCAATTTCCTCATGGGCAAGGGACTATGGGGATTAGTTAGTGGAGCTTAGCCTATGCCTCAATATTTAGAGTCACTCACTCAAGCACAAGAAAAGGAATTGGATGAGTGGATTGAAAGACATAGAAGAGTCATATTCATCTTATCTCAACATAGTAGTAATAGCATGATTGGTCATATCCAAGTCTTGGACTCATCTAAGAAAGTGTGGGAGGCCTTGGAGAGATTATACTCCAAATCCACAAAGGCACAAAAGATTCAGTTCAAGAATGAGTTGAAAAACTTAAGAAAGACTTCAAATAGTAGCATCAATGATTATATCCTCAACGTAAAAGGGATTGCAGATGCATTAGGATCAATAGGAGGCTCCATCGATGATGATGATTTGGTAGCTCGTACACTGAATGGGCTAAGGGATGATGACAAATGGAGGTCATTCACTACTTCAGTATATGTGAGAGACTCATTACCAAATTTTGAGCAATCAGTCACACTCATGATGACTGAGGAAATGAACCTCAATGGAGGTCATTAAATGGGCAATGAAGCCCAAGTCTTTTATGTAGGTAAAGGCAAAGTAAAGATAGGTGGAAAAAATGGACAAGGCAGAGGTAGAGGCAGATCAAGCAATGATCCAGACAGAGTGAGTCAAAGCTATGGAGCAAGGGGGAGAGGAACAACTAGAGGAAGAGGAGGTCGATATCAAGGAAGGGATTACACAAAGGAATGCTACAATTGTGGTAAGCCAAGCCACTTTGCAAGAGACTGCTACTCAAAGAACAACCAAGGAGGCCATAAAAGGAATCAAGCTAACTATGTGAATACTTCAAATACATCAGAGAATGATAATCTCTTAGCCATGATGCAAAGAAATGGTAGAAAAGAAGGCATGGAAACCACATGGTACATCGATAGCGGATGTTCAAATCATATGAGTTGCAATAGGGAAATGTTTTGTAATTTGCATGAACCAAGCACAAAAGGGCATGTCTGTGTATGATTATCTTAAGGAAAAGAAGCATGACACATTTTTCCAAGAATGCAACCTTCACATGCATGCTTTTCAATGGACTCAAGTGTTGGCAAACGAATAATCATGTCTGTCTTTTGCAATTATAGAAAACTATTGAAGTTCAAGTGCCCAAAATGAGCATGTCAAAGCTCCATTTCAGCCATGGAAGAAGTATAAGCAATCAAGGCATTTGAGGCAACCCTCTTGTATGTGTCCATGATTAGCCGTTTAGTCCAAGGGAAAATACCTACGCACAGTGATATTTTGCCTAATTTTCTTATACTATGTTACTTTGTCTCACCACTAACCTCAAATTTATCCACCTTGGAATTCCCGGCAAACGCACCAAAATGTTTTGTTCTTAATCCAAGGGAAAGTGCATACATGCAATGGTATTTTGCCCAATTTCCTTGATACTAGGTCAATTTTGGTCTTCCCTAAGTCCAAAATTTCACTCCAAAGTTTTGATGGAGGAGGCGAGAAAATGCATGCGCGATTGGATATCCATCTCCAGTGGTCACTCCCTGTAATCTCCCTTTTCTTCACTTAACCCCCCCTCCTTTCACATCGGCTTACTAGGTATGTCGAAGGGTTTCTCAGAAGGAGGTAAAAGTGTAAGCTAACTTCTAATGGCAACAAAGTGTAATTGTGCAAGTAGGGAGATACTTATAAAGGGTCATAAATTGAATAACTCTAAACTCTCGAGAGGAACGATTGTTCAATGCTCGGAAGAGGGATGCAATACCAAAAGTCATCCCGAAGTTTCCTTTCATTTAGAAACACTCTTGGATCTCATAATTTTACCTTAGCCTATTCATAAAGAGAGTTCAAGGAAACATCGACAAACTCTCAATAAATTAATTAAGAAGCCTTTCTTATTTTTCAATTGAACCATATAGGTGCGCAACAAAAATATGAAGAGATAAGTTCAAACTCTAACATGAAGTACTCACATCAACGTAAAGTTAACATCCTCAAAAATATGCATATGAATGACATTCAATTCCATTACGTGTGCACAATAGCGAATCATCTGCGCCTAACATCTTGCAAAGGAAGTATTTGATTGTGCTATAGTTCCACGGTTGTTCAGGACTAAAATCAATATGAAGACAAACTTAAGTTGCACAAGAATTAGCTTCGCGAAGCAAAAATCATCCTGCTTACAAGTCTTGACATTTTGTGAATTTAGCCTTCAGCAGGATATGCTTTTCTAAAAGCTTCAGCTGGACAATTGTAAGCATGGCTTTCAGTAAAACTTGTCTCAAAAGAGCAACAAATGAACCCTCACTCCCACATTTACGAATGAAAACAGACCTTTCTCTCCCTCGGACATACACAAAAGCATCGAAACCATTCTTCATTCGAACATAATCTATCAAATATTTCCTAGTCTTTCAAGTCACATAGAGGAGAAGATCATTTTCGTTGTACTCTTCAGAATATACCATCCAACGGAAGAACATAGGTAACAAATGCAATGTTCTTGGATTGACCGATCATTTAGAGCATGTTTCTCAATGCCTTTGAATGATTCAGTGAGCAGAAAATTTGAACCAAAAGCTTCATTTATAGGGCTGAAGTCCCATTGTAATTTCCAATGAAAAACAAACAAAATTCGTAAGCAGAGTTGCTGATTTAACTAGCACTCAGGAAATCATGATACAATTGAAAATCTATCATAACCAATATTGGGAACTGTTGAACTTACTTGCAGAGATTGTGGCAACAGAAGCATTTCCACTTAGAGCAGTTGTCCACGGCAGATTTGTGACTTCTACAGCAATATGCATTCGGCTGTAGTTAATTTTTTTTTTGGTGACAACGACATTCAGCCTTGTCATTACCTCATTGAAGAATCATCCCGAAACTCAGTTTTGCTGTCTCACAACAGAATCAGATTTCATGAGATGTAAATATCCGGAGAAGCGCTGTTAGGACGCAATACAGTCACAATATGCTCGTATAACAGAGAGCTCAAAAATTCCTTTGTTTATCGCTGTGTGGGCTTCTCCATATCACGTTGACTTCATGAATTACATGCTCACCCGTGAATCAGTACACATAAATGAGATTCATATCGACGAGGCGAAACTTAAAAATTTACTGGACCATCAAGGGCAAGCGCTTCAAGTATTAGTAGAAACTCACAAACAATCATCCACTACGCATTCCTGTAGCGCGAAACTTTCAGCCAACAGAGAAATTGCTCTCTTCTTTAGCTCTTCAACACCCATACCAGTTTGTACTGATACATGTATTGCGCCTTGAGGACCAAAGATTTGATAAAAATCGAACGAATCTGGAAGGATTTCAGCTGAAAAACATGACGTTTGAAGTAGAAGGTCCGCTTTTGATACAACGTCCAACCATGGGCGCTCATGAAATTTCGCCTTAATCTCCTTGTATAGCAACAACTGATCATACACCTGTCCTCTCCAAGTCAAGTGAGAAGAAAATGTAGCTTCTGTAGTGCTGCAAAACTTAGCCTTCCTTTAGCTTACTAAGCTTAAGAAAAAAACAACTTATTCAAATGTCATGACGAATGGAAAGGAAACACCATCTTTCCTTCATAACAAAAGCTGGCAACGATACGTGATTCATAAAATCCTCTTGGTTGAGCATGTTGCAGAGAAAGTAGCTCCCACGACCTTCACACTCTATGCTAGTTTAGCAGCCACCTTTTTGATGTTTCAGAAGCCCTTCATGTTTTGCACGCTGAGCACATCAGAAGTCCTCTCGCCCTTCAGCTCTTCTTGGAAATACACCTGTTCCTGACTCCTTTCTTTTTCTTCTTTAAGTATATGCTCTTCTATCCTCTGAAATGCAAATTCCTTTGAGACTCTGTTCCTACACTGCCTTCCGAACCCTTATTGTCACTTGTCTCCCTCTATTCGACTCAACATTTTATTAACTCCTTCCCTTTTCTGCGAGGACTACACTTGATTGTGCGCTTCTGATGAAGAAGATCGAGTCGGTGACTACAGTCGAATTGGACTTCCCCTTCTTAAAGGTCTCCGCTTCCATTTTCCATCTTCTCTAGATGCCCAGATCAACGCAGCGGTTCCCAATCATCCTTTCAACTTTCAGCAACAGTTCGCTCACTTCTCTGCTCTTTTTATGTTCTTTTTTCTCACTCCACTGTAGAGGTTAAGGTCGCCTTCAACAAGAACTAAGAGAGGGAAAAACTTTCGGAGTCTGCCCATTTTTCCTAAAAATGAGCGCGCCGTTCCCAGTAATCCCCTCCTTTTTCCATGTAAAAATGATGAAGATGCTAACAATTTGATCCGTTTACCCTGAATAAGAAGTGCACACTCCTCAAATGATGTGGAAGGTGTTACCATAAGCCATACTGTCAGCGCCAAAGCTGCCAATAATTATCTCCATGTAATTGGCCTCCTCGGAATCCCATCAATGTCGCACGTTCATATGAATCCTGCTTCCAATAACTTAGTCAATTCCAACTTGATCAATTCCGAGTAGACTGGATTTGTTCGCCTAAGTCGTTGACATATTGGTCGTGTGCCTTCTTCCAAGTCTATATAATGTTGGCAGATTCGGGGATCAATTCCTCTCAAATCACTGTATGACCATGCAAAGGCCTTGCCGAAATTTTTGAGTGTCATTTTAATACAATCTCGTACTCCGTCTGGTAGCTCTGACCCCACGCTCAAGAACTTTTCTGGAAAAACTTCCCATTTTTCGACCTGAGCTTCTCGCGAATATTCCTTATTCCTTGATGACGTTGTGATTGGAATGTGCTCTTCGATCACGCGTGCGTGGTTGGCCAGTAAATCATTGTTTTGTTCTCTTTCGATTGAACCTAATTTCTTTAGTTCAGCTTTTGCAATGGCTTCCGACACTTTAGTTTTACTTTCCGCTTCTCTGTTTGATTGTCGACTTCTCTTTAGAATCTCTGCTTCTAGTATTCTAACTCTTTCTCTCAACTGTTGCACTTCCATTGTCGGAGCTAACTTCAGTTCCAGTTCTTCTTTTGAAGTTCCCTTCTCCAGGGATTGAGTAGCTTTGTTTTTACTTGCGTCTATACTCAACATGTAGCACTCAAATTCTCTTGTATGTGTCAACCACCCTAGCATTCGTGATCGGAATCATCGTTATAGAGCAATGGATTTTGATATTCTCCCATCTTTGTGTCTTGATTCTTAAAGAGCTGCAAGTTGAACCCGTCTTGAAGCAGATTCTTGTAGGTGTCCGTGTTCAAGGAAAACCTAGCTCGTGCAATCTCGTGCCTTGCTTTCTCCTTTTCTTTCTTTTCCATCTCATCGACTATTATTGTTTTCTTCTTGTTGCTCGAGGGTGGGGATACTTGTATTTGAATTCGATCAGACTTTGGCCCTATTGAAATAAAGCCTGTGCGCCAGTCATGCACACATTCGGCTTGCACCAGCCATGGCCGTCCACGTAGGATCGAGAAGGTAGCCTCTGAGGTCCTTGGTCTTACTATCAGATAATCAACTTTAAACTCTAGACCGCCCACAACTGTGCTTACATTCTTTAAAAGACCTACAGGCTTTACTTGTGTTTGGTCTGCCATTCTCAAGGACATCGGAGTTTCTTCCATGTGGTTGAGGCCCAAAGCTTTCATCATGAATTCAGTCATAAGGTTGACTGCGGCTCCACTATCTAACTGAGCACCAGGGACTGCATACCCTTTAATCTCGACCGTCACAGCTGGAGCATTCGAATCGATTTGCGTCGTAATACTTTGAATGATCCCTTGGACATCCTTATCTTGTCTCTTTTTATCTCGAGCTTTCCTCGGCTTCTTAATATATTCGTTGTAGAATTGTTTCCTATAAGCAGGTGAACATTTTAGCAATGTGCCAATGTCTAACGTGACTTCCGTGTCAGCGAGCAGCTTTACGATGTCCACTTCCTCCGAACTTTGTCTTTCCTTTCTACTCTTAGGAGCCTTCAATCTTTCGGGGAATGGTGCTATGCCTGGCACAAACTCCTTGGTCACTGGTGGAAGGATCTCAATCTCTTCCCCATCCTCAAGCTCTTGTTGCTCAACAAGTCCTCCAACTTGGTTTCCTACCTCCTCATTCTCAGTTATTTTCCCTTGGCTCCCTTCTTCACCTTTGCCTCCTTGGTTCTTCTTCGAATACTCTTGAGTCCTTGTGACTACTGCCACAGTTGGATCTTTATGCGGGTTCTTGGCCTCGTAAGCATCCACAAAGTGCATCGACAAGCTAGAGCCTTCTTGAGGGTTCGGTGTCTTGAACACTACTCCGATTGTAGGGACGTGCTCTTGAGCTCTTGTTGTCGAATGCATCTGAGTATCAACATAATTTGAGGACCTTACTGGTCCCTTATCCTTGCCAGTGGAAGCTCTTCGTTTTGGACAATCCTCATCAAAGTGGCCCTCTCCACTACAGTACCTACATAGTGGGGTATAATCAATTGGCTTCTTTTCGTTTGGACATCTAGATTGAGTATGGCCAAAGCCATGGCATCTCCAGCACTGGATTGGACCATCTCTCCTTTGATCACGTGCGGCTCCTCTTGGATAGTCTCCTCCTTGACCCTGAGCACCATATCCATAAGTCGGTCTGTTTTCCCAACGAGATGTAGGTGGGACACTTTGAGCGGGCAATCCCGTGTAAGGTCTTTCTCTTGTATCTCCCGATTTCATGGTCCTCTCTTCATAGGCCCTCTTGTTGTAACATCGGTCTTCTGTGTGATTTGTTCTTCCACAAAAAGTACAACGCATCCTAGGTGGTGATCTATCTGTGAATACTCTCGAGACTGTAGGGCATTTTGAAGCCAAATGGCCGTAACCATGGCACTTTCCACACCATGTATTTGATCGAAACACTTGATTCGGGTTTGTCGTGACCTCTGGTTTTACTGTGTATGTTTCTTGAGTCATTGTGGCAGCTTTTATAGCTTGTGTGACCAACTCCAATATTCGTTCTTCAGTTAGCGCGGGCTTGACTTCGCCTGGCGTGCTAGTGGCAGCTACAAAAGCTGGGGTCGTCAATGCGGGACTTCCTTGGCGAGGATCTTTCATCGGTATGCTCCCTGGGCCTCCCATTGGCTCGTATAAGAGCTCCATCTTCCTTTGTTGGCATAATTGGACTTCCTCCCAAAGCCTTGCTTGTTCCTTAGCATCCATTAAAGTTGCCGGTCTTGTCAGGCTGATATGCTGCTGTGCCGTAGGATCTCTCAATCCCGAAATGAATCTTCTTTTCAATGTCTCATCGTTCGGGGCATTCGCGCCCATCTTTCTTACCAATGTTTCCATTCTGTGAATGTAGTTATCGATGCTCTCATTGACTCCTTGTCGCAAGTAATCCATCTATTGGGCCAATCTATCTTGGAAGCCTTGTCGTCGAAACTTTGCCAAGAAGGCTTCCTTGAGCATCTGATAAGTTCCACGCTCTTGTGGTGTCAAATTCCCATAACAGTTGGCTGCCTCATCACGGAGAATAGCCGGAAAAATTCTCAACCTTTGACCCTGGTCAACTACCTCATTGGCCTCACAAGTAACCTCAAACAGTTGGATAAAACTATCCGGGTCCTCGTCCCAAGCACCTGAGAACTTGGTGAAGTCCCCCAAGTGAACTGAAATCCGTTGAGCCATTTCGAACAGAGGTGTGATGTCAATATCACTTCGATCCCAAAAATTTAGCACACGTGGCCTCAAGATCCCTCCTTCAAACTTCCGCACTTGATTCGCGACTCTCCTACGGGAGTACACGTTTTTGGCCGATTTCTTCGAGCCACTCGAGGTCCACTCACCTGGCAGTTCCCACCTTCTCCTTTCTCTTTCAAGGGCTCTTCTCTGAGCGCGTTCCTCTCTTTGCGTTTGTGTTGCTCTTGACGATGAGCTTCCCTCGCTCATGTACTAGATCTTGGGGTCCGCAAGCTCAGCCAACGTGTGGCGCTAGGCGAACCTATGGCACTCTCTTATAGAGATGTGCCAAGCTATTCCCGGCAAACGCACCAAAATGATTAGCCGTTTAGTCCAAGGGAAAATACCTACGCACAGTGATATTTTGCCTAATTTTCTTATACTATGTTACTTTGTCTCACCACTAACCTCAAATTTATCCACCTTGGAATTCCCGGCAAACGCACCAAAATGTTTTGTTCTTAATCCAAGGGAAAGTGCATACATGCAATGGTATTTTGCCCAATTTCCTTGATACTAGGTCAATTTTGGTCTTCCCTAAGTCCAAAATTTCACTCCAAAGTTTTGATGGAGGAGGCGAGAAAATGCATGCGTGATTGGATATCCATCTCCAGTGGTCACTCCCTGTAATCTCCCTTTTCTTCACTTAACCCCCCCTCCTTTCACATCGGCTTACTAGGTATGTCGAAGCGTTTCTCAGAAGGAGGTAAAAGTGTAAGCTAACTTTTAATGGCAACAAAGTGTAATTGTGCAAGTAGGGAGATACTTATAAAGGGTCATAAATTGAATAACTCTAAACTCTCGAGAGGAACCATTGTTCAATGCCCGGAAGAGGGATGCAATACCAAAAGTCATCCCGAAGTTTCCTTTCATTTAGAAACACTCTTGGATCTCATAATTTTACCTTAGCCTATTCATAAAGAGAGTTCAAGGAAACATCGACAAACTCTCAATAAATTAATTAAGAAGCCTTTCTTATTTTTCAATTGAACCATATAGGTGCGCAACAAAAATATGAAGAGATAAGTTCAAACTGTAACATGAAGTACTCACATCAACGTAAAGTTAACATCCTCAAAAATATGCATATGAATGACATTCAATTCCATTACGTGTGCACAATAGCGAATCATCTGCGCCTAACATCTTGCAAAGGAAGTATTTGATTGTGCTATAGTTCCACGGTTGTTCAGGACTAAAATCAATATGAAGGCAAACTTAAGTTGCACAAGAATTAGCTTCGCGAAGCAAAAATCATCCTTCTTACAGGTCTTGACATTTTGTGAATTTAGCCTTCAGCAGGATATGCTTTTCTAAAAGCTTCAGCTGGACAACTGTAAGCATGGCTTTCAGTAAAACTTGTCTCAAAAGAGCAACAAATGAACCCTCACTCCCACATTTACGAATGAAAACAGACCTTTCTCTCCCTCGGACATACACAAAAGCATCGAAACCATTCTTCATTCGAACATAATCTATCAAATATTTCCTAGTCTTTCAAGTCACATAGAGGAGAAGATCATTTTCGTTGTACTCTTCAGAATATACCATCCAGCGGAAGAACATAGGTAACAAATGCAATGTTCTTGGATTGACCGATCATTTAGAGCATGTTTCTCAATGCCTTTGAATGATTCAGTGAGCAGAAAATTTGAACCAAAAGCTTGATTTATAGGGCTGAAGTCCCATTGTAATTTCCAATGAAAAACAAACAAAATTCGTAAGCAGAGTTGCTGATTTAACTAGCACTCAGGAAATCATGATACAATTGAAAATCTATCATAACCAATATTGGGAACTGTTGAACTTACTTGCAGAGATTGTGGCAACAGAAGCATTTCCACTTAGAGCAGTTGTCCACGGCAGATTTGTGACTTCTACAGCAATATGCGTTCGGCTGTAGTTAATTTTTTTTTTTGGTGACAACGACATTCAGCCTTGTCATTACCTCATTGAAGAATCATCCCGAAACTCAGTTTTGCTGTCTCACAACAGAATCAGATTTCATGAGATGTAAATATCCGGAGAAGCGCTGTTAGGACGCAGGACAGTCACAATATGCTCGTATAACAGAGAGCTCAAAAATTCCTTTGTTTATCGCTGTGTGGGCTTCTCCATATCACATTGACTTCGTGAATTACATGCTCACCCGTGAATCAGTACACATAAATGAGATTCATATCGACGAGGCGAAACTTAAAAATTTACTGGACCATCAAGGGCAAGCGCTTCAAGTATTAGTAGAAACTCACAAACAATCATCCACTACGCATTCCTGTAGCGTGAAACTTTCAGCCAACAGAGAAATTGCTCTCTTCTTTAGCTCTTCAACACCCATACCAGTTTGTACTGATACATGTATTGCGCCTTGAGGACCAAAGATTTGATAAAAATCGAACGAATCTGGAAGGATTTCAGCTGAAAAACATGACGTTTGAAGTAGAAGGTCCGCTTTTGATACAACGTCCAACCATGGGCGCTCATGAAATTTCGCCTTAATCTCCTTGTATAGCAACAACTGATCATACACCTGTCCTCTCCAAGTCAAGTGAGAAGAAAATGTAGCTTCTGTAGTTCTTGCTGCAAAACTTAGCCTTCCTTTAGCTTACTAAGCTTAAGAAAAAAACAACTTATTCAAATGTCATGACGAATGGAAAGGAAACACCATCTTTCCTTCATAACAAAAGCTGGCAACGATACGTGATTCATAAAATCCTCTTGGTTGAGCATGTTGCAGAGAAAGTAGCTCCCACGACCTTCACACTCTATGCTAGTTTAGCAGCCACCTTTTTGATGTTTCAGAAGCCCTTCATGTTTTGCACGCTGAGAACATCAGAAGTCCTCTCGCCCTTCAGCTCTTCTTGGAAATACACCTGTTCCTGACTCCTTTCTTTTTCTTCTTTAAGTATATGCTCTTCTATCCTCTGAAATGCAAATTCCTTTGAGACTCTGTTCCTACACTGCCTTCCGAACCCTTATTGTCACTTGTCTCCCTCTATTCGACTCAACATTTTATTAACTCCTTCCCTTTTCTGCGAGTACTACACTTGATTGTGCGCTTCTGATGAAGAAGATCGAGTCGGTGACTACAGTCGAATTGGACTTCCCCTTCTTAAAGGTCTCCGCTTCCATTTTCCATCTTCTCTAGATGCCCAGATCAGCGCAGCGGTTCCCAATCATCCTTTCAACTTTCAGCAACAGTTCGCTCACTTCTCTGCTCTTTTTATGTTCTTTTTTCTCACTCCACTGTAGAGGTTAAGGTCGCCTTCAACAAGAACTAAGAGAGGGAAAAACTTTCGGAGTCTGCCCATTTTTCCTAAAAATGAGCGCGCCGTTCCCAGTAATCCCCTCCTTTTTCCATGTAAAAATGATGAAGATGCTAACAATTTGATCCGTTTACCCTGAATAAGAAGTGCACACTCCTCAAATGATGTGGAAGGTGTTACCATAAGCCATACTGTCAGCGCCAAAGCTGCCAATAATTATCTCCATGTAATTGGCCTCCTCGGAATCCCATCAATGTCGCACGTTCTCCCTCAGCCCGTCAGAGCTCATCACCTCTTCAAATCTCCTCAGCACCTCCCCTCCCCGAAAAAGCAGGTGCCTCCCTTTTTTTTTCCCCCCCCGATCCTCCTCACACAGCGACCAAAAGACCCCCCGAAGAACTGTAGACCACCCCCCTTACTGCACAAAAAACAAGAAGCGGCCATCCCTTTGTTCTGCACCAAAAAACGGAAAAGCGTCTCCCTTTCTGTTTCTCTGTCAGAGCAACGTAAAAACAAACCTGCCCCCTCCTGTTGCATTTGAGTAAATACACCTGATGCCTCTTTTCCTAAACCTCTTTGTGCATATGCAGCTATCATTGAGGACCATGCAAACAAATTCCGTTTCTGTAATTGCCCAAAGAGCTCACATGCAACATCCAAGCTACCACACCATCTTTCAAGATCACCTCACTAGTACAAGCATCCAAGCTGCTAACAAAGGTTGCCCTTTAGGTGCAATTCCTTCGTGTAACATTTGCTCAAAGAGGATAAGAGAGTTGTTGGCCAGTTAATTTTGCGAAAATGCAGCAAGCATAGAATTCCAAAGCACAACATCCTGCTTCATTTCTATTGAATGAAATAGAGAAACTGCCTCCTTTATTTTTTCATTTTGTGCATATGCAGATATCATTGCAGTCCAACATACCACATTTTTGATAGGCATCAAATTAAAAATTTGACAGGCAAAGCTAAGCATATGAGACTTACCATATATGTTCAAAACAGCAGTCCCAAGGACAACATCTTGTGCAATGCTGTTATTTGCAATCAGAGCATGTATCCTTTTACCAATAAAGAGAGCCCTTTGACCTCCATTTTCTTGGTTAGTAAATACTGAAATCAGTGTATTCCATGTCACTGCATCATACTCTTTCATTGCATCAAAGACTTCTACCTCCTTTTCTGGTTTGTTATGCTTCCCATACATGTTGATTATAGCATTTCCTAATGTAGGATTTCCCTCCAATCTACTTGTTGAGATGCATGCATGGATCCGCATTCCATTTGAAAGAGCTCAAAGGCTTGCACATGCATTAAGAAGGCTAATAAGCATGATCTTATCAGATAAAAGCCCTTCTGCAACTATTTGCTGATATAAATCAAGTGCCCGCACTGCCTGCCCATGGTCAACACATACACCAACCATTGTGGTCCAGGTAACAATGGTTTTCTCTAGGATCCAGTCAAAAGTCCTGCATGCTTCTTCTAACCCCACACAATTTCCATACATGCCACTAGTGTGTTCCCAACTACAAGATCAGTCTCCAGTGTCCCTTGCCCATTATGTAAATATCCTCACCTTTCCAATTAATGTCGGGCTCCTTTACCACATAACATACTTCTTTTCCTCTGTGAGTACCTCCACCAGATCATGGCTCCAACGCATCCATTCCGGCTCATGTCAACGCATGCCCCGCTCTTTTGCTATTCCATTTTATCTAGATCATCTGCAACAAAACTCAACAAAAACCACATGATTCACATGCTTCCCTCCACCCAAAACATAATACCAAACCATGAGACCAATCGGACTCCCACTATGTCGTCATGAATCTCCCACTCCAAGATCATCCTGAAACTTATTTTTTCATAGCCAAAATCCAAATGTTGACGGCATTCCTCTTTGACCGAGAAAATGCTATGTAGTCCCCAAATACCTCCTATCAACCATTTGCTTGACTCTCCAAGTACCTGAAATCAAACATATTTCCTGCCAAATAGAACCAGATTAGTGCATTAAAACCAACCATTTTTTGGCTAACAATCCATGTGATACAAATCATTACATAGTGTATCAGACATCACGATAATATCACCATTTCTGAAATCATGAACCATACACTTATCATCAACAAAGTGTACATGATTTGGCAATCAACGGAATGGAAATTAAGTTCTTCTTGATATTGGGTACATACAATGCATTTTTCAAGAGAATCACACCTCTTATTGTAGCCGTAAGATTGATCTCTCCTACACCAATGATAGGATAAGTTGCAATGTTTGCACACACCAAATGTCCTCCTTTGGGTGCATCTTTCAAAGATGCAAAAAATCTTTTGCATGAAGTTATGTGCTTTGAAGCACCACTATCCAAGAACCAATCAGAATCAGCCTCACTCACAACCATACATTTAGAATGCAAAGATGCATCATAATGACATGTAACAACACATGCCCAAAAATCTTGAGCCATGTTGGCTTCATCATTCTTTGCATTTGCTAAATTTTCAGCAATAGACATGTCGGATTCCTTCTTCTTTTCATTGCACTTGGCAAGCTTTTTACACTCATCAATAGTATGGCTGGCCTTCCAACAATATTTGCATCTCTTCTTCTTTTGCAAGTTTGCATCATTAAAGGAATGAGTGGAAGAGGAAGATTGAGGCTTTGGTTTTGATGAACCCAAAGCTGAACCATACTTGCTTTTCCCATTTTGTGAGATAGCAAGTGCTTGCATTCCCTCAATCAAACCACTCCTATTCACTCTAGATTGCTCTTGTTGCAAAAGAAGAGACACAAACTCATCAAACGCATACATATTGGGATTCCCTTTTGAAACCAAACAAACTGTAGCTTTGAAAAGATTCTAGTAATCCTTTCAACAATGTAAAGATGAGTGATGCATCCAAAATAATCTCATCTATGTTTTCCAATTGCTCTTTCGAGTCCTTGATGTGTGTCACATACACATCCACATACTCATTTTCAACCATACATACATCCTCAAGTTGCTTCCTCAAGTATGCAACACGTTCTTCATTATGCAGAACATACAAACAAGCAAGAGTGTCCCATGCATGTCTTGATGTAGAACATGACTGAATGTGTGGAACTATATAATGCTTCACAGAAAGCGCAATCAATGCATGAGCTTCAGCATCTTTTCCATCCTATCTAAGTGTCTCCTATGTAGGTGGAGAAGGAATAACCACTGTACTTGAAGAAGAAGCTCTATAAGTGATAGTAGATTGTGAAGTAGAAGAAGTTGTGGGTCTTCGATCTACATTTGCCACTATGTTCCATAGATTTTTCGCAACAAAAACATGTTTCATAATGTAAGAACATACCATCAAGCTTATCCTTAGCTTGAAGCATGCCAAGCAAGTCATTGCTTCCCACCATCTCACTAAAGAACAAGTTGCGATAAAATCTTTACTTCAATGAAAGCTGAAGTGAATGCTGAAATTTTAGCTCACAATCCATCACTCTGATGGTGATTTTGACTGCACGAATGGCTTCAAAATGGGGGTAAGATGTTAGTGCAACTAGTGGAAATGTTTTTTGGCTATTGAAAATCATTTTTCTATGCTTTGAAGTTGATTTGCACTATTAAAAGTGCACGCGTGCTATGACGCAAAAAAATGAAACTTTGGAAGGAGCTGAACCTGCTCTGATATCACTGTTGGGTGTGTATAGAAGTGTGAGAGACATATGAGAAGCACACTTACAGAGCATAAATATAGAAAGACACACGGAGAAGATGGATGGCTAGAATAATTGTCTCTATTGACGATGATAAGAACTGAAGTAAGAGCTGAATAATATCCCTAAGTACAAAGTACCACCAGATATGAGTGAATCATGTATGTGATAATATGGGGAAAAAACCTCTAGCCAACACTAGAGTAAAAAGTACCCATGTATAGGGAAAAGGTTCACATCAAATCTACTCAAGGAACACATGTGTAACAATGTGGAGGGAAAAAAGATACAATGAATTATAAACCAATCAATATAAACTCAATGTCCTCGTCTGTTTAAATAAGCAAGGTGCAAAAAGCTTAATGTATTCCTCTTATCAAACTTAATGTGTTCATCAACAAGTTTCCAGCATGATCTAAAAAGACCACACTTGAGCCACTCATAATCCTTTCTATCTATCTAAAAACACACACATTTGCCTCTTTAAACAACAAGATTCACATGATTACCATATCCCCTCTCCTGGTGTCTCCATGCATCCTTCTTTTGGCCCCCTTCTCCCAACCTAGGTTGCATTATTTGTTATCCGGTAACTCGATTATTTGTAACTTATGTATGGAAGAAAGACTTTCTCCACCCTTGGTATTCGGCACTTGAGATAGTAATGGTGCATTATGTTCTTGTACCTCTAAGGTACAAGAAAGAATTTCCCCATGTGAATCTTGTACCTCTTTAATCATGTGAATCTTGTACCTCCTTAAACAACAAGATTCACATGATTACCATATCCCCTCTCCTGGTGTCTCCATGCATCCTTCTTTTGGCCCCTCTCTCCCAACCTAGGTTGCATTATTTGTTATCCAATAACTGGATTATTTGTAACTTATGTATGGAAGAAAGACTTTCTCCACCCTTGGTATTCGGCACTTGAGACCGTGATGGTGCATTACTCCAATTGATATATTAACATGCTTCAAACATGGTTTGGGCTAATTCTACCATCTTCATGCAAAGCTTAGTTCTCTCAATTTCTAAGTCTGCCCTTGGGTAGTTTTTACTCAATTCAGTGACGTGCGGTCCTTCTCCTAATCTTGCTTGGTATGCTCGGAACATCATTTCTAAATTTTCAGTTATGAGTTCATCTAAAATTGATCCTCGTTTTTGGTTTGGGGTTTCCTAGTTCGACTCTTGTGAAGTTAATTCTAAGATTTTAGCTCTAGTTTCCCTTAGACTTCCTTCCAACTCACTTATTTTTTTACTCCATTTACACGATCCTTTCTCGTGAATCCTTCCATGATCTAGTTTTTCTTCCACTAGACTCTCCAACTTTGCTTGTCTCAACTATTTTATCAGGGTTAGGTTGTTGATTTTGTAACAGAGCTTGGGCTCTCATTATAGCTTGGATAGGTATGAATGCTGGTTTAGATCTTTCTAAGGTGTGCATAATACCTATCATGTTTGTTGGTGTCACTTTAGAGGCATTGGCAGGGTTCTTAGGGCAATCTCTTATGACATGCTCTTTATCACATTCTGCACAAAAGCCTTGAATGTTGTAATATTGTGATTGTCCAGCTATTGAAGGATGTGGGAACTCCTTTATGGTAATGATCTCCTTGGCAGCTAAAACAGGGTCTTTTAGGGCCCTATAGTCTTGGCTGTCTCAATTGGGGCCATGGGTTGGGGTTGACATACATTACGTTGGCATAATTTGGCTTCCAGTTGGGTTCCAATGGTGGACTCTCATAGTGGTATGTTTCCATGTGTTTTGGTGACTCAGTGTAGTATGCAGGTGGGCTATCTACATGGATGGAATCAAAGCTATTTGAGTTGGGGTCATTTTCAGTGATTTGGGGGGAAGAAGGTACTAAAGCCCTACTGAGATTTTCTTTTGCAGTAGCATATTTGACTGAGATTACATTAGCTACCGGGGTGGCTGTTGACCTAAAACTGGTTGAGGTCTTAATTGAGTTTGATAAGGGTAGTTCTATGGGGGCCTCTAGTAATGAGGCTGAGCATTCTACTGACCTGGGTATCTACCTGGTTGGGGATATGCTTGTGGATATTATGTCAGACAACTTGTTTATTGTGCAAGCAGTCTTGTGCTGTGTGATTAGTGTATCACCTTTTGATAGTGCAGTACTGGCCACTAGGGTTGGCTTGGGGTTGTGTTACATTGGGACACACATTTTCCATATGATCACCACCATAGGTGTAACAACATTTAATAGATGTTAACCTGGGTATCTGTTTGTTAGAGACACCTAATATTTGAGCCACCTTCTCAGCTTGGTCTTCTATGGAGCTAGAATGTTTTGAGGATGATTGAAAGCAGCTATCCAAATATTTTTAGAGCTTTGAAAGTTCTAATTCATCTTCTAAATTGTCCTCAATGTCTATAAAAATCTGCACACATTGCTCTAGAGTTTTGGGTTCCTTCAAATAGACATAAGAGTGTAGTTTAGAGCTCACGAGGCCGTCCAAAAACGAAGACACTTGCTTGGCTTGTGTGGGAAGTTTTGGCATTGGGCATTTCTCAATATACTATCTAAACCTATGTCCTGCAAGTTTGACTGTTTCTCGGGGGGTCTGTTTGAAGCTGTGGATTAATGAGGAAGTGTTGTGCCTGATTCCACTTTTTGAGAACTCAGTGATGAATAAATCTAACAAGTGATGAATGTCCCTAAATTGCCTTTGCTGTAAAGGTTGGAATTAGGTTAAGGCCATGTTCTTTAGCATGAGTCCAAATGCATTGTACATGAACATATCTTCCACTTGCTCCACTCGCAACACTTGCTTAAACTTGACAACATGGTCATAGGGGATCTCTTGTCCCGTCAAAGTAATTTTTCATCGACTTCACTAACTAGGTAGGTCTCAACATTCTTGGATGCTCACGGGGTCTAGGTAGAGGAAAGTCATCCCTACCACCTTGTAGTCTTGGTTCTCTCAGTCTCTCAATTCTATCAGTTTCCATGGTCGATCTATCTCTCCTTACGGTGTGAGTAAAACTTACTTTTGGCTTTTCCCTGTTCTTCTCTCTTTGGGACCCATAGGATGAGGATGTCTCGGATGGCTAGTGTTCGCATTTTCTCATGATAGGGGAAATATCAACTTGCCTCACCATGTGTAAGCATATCTTGCATGATCGGACACTACGAACACTCGTTGTGACATGTTGTCTAGGTATATTACCTTTCTAGGCATATCAGGGTCCTTGAATTTGTAGATTGTGATTGAACCTATTTCATTTGGCTATTCCATCCTATACCTCCAAAACACTTCATCAACGTCCTTATTCAGAAATAACTCAATGCTTTTGTTATCTTCAGGAAGGGTTTAGCATCCTTGTCATAACAATGTCCCTCTAGGTGTCCTAGGTTCATCTTCTAATGGTTCTTGTCCTTGGGCTCGTGCTTCCATCTCGGGAATGACTACAACAAACTCATTAGTGTGGTTAGGATGATTAGTTATGATGTACATTGTTCCTTCCTTGTCTAAGTAGGCATCTCTCTCAAACTTAACCATCAGATGTTCCAATCCAATGGGTTGGTCAAGGTTATGCAATTGAACAACTGGCCTTCTCAACCCATCCTCATTAGATGCAAGCACCAGAGTGGTTGGTTCGGACATATTCTAACTAGATCCTGTAGGGTCCTTCGGGCCTTTCTAAATAAGCTACATTTAACTCTCCTTCTGGTCTCTCCATGCTATAAGCCATTTCAAACTCACTTGTCTCTGAGCTCAAATTGTATGGATAACTATTTAGTTGTTGAGCCCAAGAGTGTGTTGTGGTTCTCACACTTGCTTCTGATGACCTAAGGTTTTGTCGATTTGCCTCACCTATATGCTTCCCTGATCTAAGGTTCATGAATTTATCTCCCTCGATCACTCAATATGCATTTTGGTTGCCACTACTTCTTTGTTCTCAGTCACTTGTTTCATTTTTATTTCTTTTAGACTCTTGTCTTGTCTCAATGTATACATCGAGAATTGTCTTTTTGCTGTATGTTTAAGTTATCGTATCGTTGAAATTAAGTTCTTTTCTTTAGGGTTTTTTTTAATTGCAATCCCTCAGCTTACACTTGGACTTGAGAAATTAGTGCTCTTGTACTTGAATCGTTCCTAGTGCAGTTCTAATTCAATCATCAATTCTACTCACACTTAACCTAAGCTAACAATTGACTGAGGGGGTTGAGAGTTCTTTTTGTTGATTGCTCTAGTGCCCAAGAGGACGTGCTTTCTAAGCCTTAGCTCCACCCTTTGCCTTGCTTTGGATGCCTTTGGATCACTCTTAATAGACTTAAAAAAATCCAAAGTTTAGACCAATCTTTAATGTTAATAGACAGGCACTTTGATTTATTCACTTTTAAGGGTCCTTTTTCTCTTTGTGAAATCCTCAGGTGCCCCTTGGTTTCCTAATCTCACAGAAGTGTCAACTTCAATTTATTGTATCTAAATATCAACACGTTATTCTTAAGAAAAATAGTCAAGACCGTGTAGGATTCGAAACAAGCTTTCAAAGGAGCTCTATAGCTCAAAAAATAGATTTGGTATGAAAGAGTTATGACAGTTTAGGCTCTTGGGGGTTAACATAGGCAAATAGGGTCTCTTCAAACATAAGCTAGGGAGCCCCCAAAGATGCACCAATTACTAAAAAATTACTCAAAATTGGCCTCAAAATTTCCAAAAATTCAAATCCTAATTTTTGTGCTTCAGTTGGATCATCACGATGGTCTACTTGGATTATGGTGATGAACCGTCACCATGGTCTAAGCCCGTCATGATGGCATGAAACAATCATGATGGTCTAGAGGTAGTCGCGATGGTCCACACAAAGCACGTCATCACGATGGTTTGAACTAGGTGTGTCGTCGTGATGGTCAACAATATACACATCGTCATGATAGTCTGGAGTGCACACAATGCGATTGCCTAAGTCTAATGAGTCATCGTGATGGCGTGAGCCAATCATGATGGTCAAGGGTCAAATGAGTCATCACGATGGTCCAAAGACACGACGGTCTCGAGGTGTCACGATGGCATGAGCCAATCGTGATGGTGTAGAGTGGGTGTGATCATCATGGTGGTATATCTGAATCATCACAATGCCGTGAGCCTGTCGCGATGGTTTGGTCTCATCGCGATGGTTTGTTCTCATCGTGATGGCATGAGCCAATCGTGATGGTTTGTTCTCATCACGATGGCATGAGCCAATCGCGATGGTGATGCATCATCATGATGGCATGAGCCAATTGTTGGTTCACCAAAATGCAAATTTTTGAAATGCACCTGTGGATTCCTCTATGTGCAAGTTCACTCTATACCATGCC
This sequence comes from Ceratopteris richardii, assembly GCA_020310875.1. NCBI lineage: Eukaryota > Viridiplantae > Streptophyta > Polypodiopsida > Polypodiales > Pteridaceae > Ceratopteris > Ceratopteris richardii. The sequence goes on along the minus strand of CM035417.1, from coordinate 24,826,416 downwards.
TAACAAATTTTTACCTTTTTAGAGCTACCCTGATGTACTAGAGCACTTTCCTACATAAAAAACTCAAAAGCACAAACACACACTATTGCTCAAGGGCTCTCGCTCTCTCTCATATTCAAAAATGAGGAAAATGGGGTGAATAGATGGATATGGTGATTTTTTTTATTTTTTTGGGATGTGAGAAGATGATGCACAAGTGAATGACGAGTTTAGGGAAGGTGAAAAACACTAAAAGCAATGCAAAAACAACCACAAAACTGAAACTGATTAACTTTCAATGCTGATTCTCACTATACTCTTACCATCACACATTCATCCTAGAGCTCGTCCCTGGCAAAGGTGCCAAATTTGGTGTTGTTCTAGACAAGGATAACCACCCCGTCAAGAAGCTCCACCTCCTTAATTGTCAATCCATGGAAGAAATAGGTTGATATGAAGATCGTGAATGAGTGAGATGAGTGATGGTAAAGGTGAGAAGCATGCAAATGCACACACATATACATTAACACACACATGGTAGAGACAAGCAAGAAGCAATGGAAGGTAAAAGGTAAGCTCTATTACTCAAGAAAACTCTTTCAAGCTCTCAAATAGACTACAATCTCTAGCAAGCTAACCTCAAAAATGAGCTCCATAGCTCCTTTTATAGTTTCTAGACTAGTTTTGACTGGTTTCGAATCTAATGCCTGACATAGTTAAAAATTAGGTTCTCAAAGTCATTTGGAGGTCCAAATGAGGTCTAAAAATAACCAAAATTGGTATGATCATTCACCTAGGCTCCTCAAGCTTGAGGACTCCTTGGATTGTAGTAAAATGGAGCTACTTGATACAAAATCAGGTGTTCTATGGTACACATGTTACAAGAGTGATGAAAATCATTGTTTGAAGTTTTGAAGAAAATATCATAAAACATATTTCTTGAAAGATGACATGTCTGGCCCCCCGCAACTTGCTTCATTCCCATCTTTACATGCTACCTTTGCATTGATGCCTATGGCTATTGCCAAATGCACTGCCAACAGGGTCCAATGAATTCTATTCCCCATCTAGAAAAAAACTCTTCCACCGATAATTGGTATCAATGGCATGTCATCTTGTCAGATTGGATACTTAGTTTGTTGACATACATCACAACTTTGCACATAAGTTTCTACATCCATATGTAGTATTGATCACCATAATCCTGCAAAGAGAATCATTTTAATAGTCTTGTGAGCTTAAAAATGACCTCCAACTACTCCAACATGTGCCATTTCTAATATGGGAAGGTATTCTCCTTCATGTACACACAATCGTAGTTGATTATCCCTTCCTCATTTGAATAGTTGTTTTCAAAAAATTACATAATCCTTCCTTTGTTCTTCTAGGGCTTTTCTTCTTGCTAGGCTAGCTCATTCTAGATATGTTTGTGATTTCAAAAAGTCTACTAGTGGCTTACTCCACTCTCGTGCTATTGTAGAATAACATATAGATGCATGTTCCTCTAGTGTAGACACTTGACACATGTGAAGATTCATTACATATTCATGTAGATCCTTTTGTATGCTCAATCAATACACTCCTAATCTCTTTAATTCCTGAGTTGTTCCACTTATAACATTATATGTTCTCCATTTATTCTTGTGAGCTTGTTTGATTAGACTACTTTGTTCCTCATCTTCAACACATTCAAGTATTTTGTTAAGTCCTTCAATCTCTCAGCCCATTTAGGACACACTTCTAGGTTGAATAAGTAGGTATCTAGTAGCTTATCTGCTACTCTTGTTGGTGGTTCTCCATGAGTCATCCTAGAATGTTGGAGTTAGATGTCTGTGAAAGCAGACGAATAGCATAAGGAAGAAGAAGAAGCTTGGAGCACAACACACAATACTGGATGTATTACCATTAGAATGTAAAAAGATAAGTAACCCATTAGGGCTATATGTGTATATACAAGCCGGGGGAAAAAAACCTCCTAAAGAGGGAAAAAGTGCCCCAGTGGTCCTAGTGTGCTCACACACATCACTACCTAAATATATCAACAAATCCCCCCTGGAAGTGATGTGATGAACAAGGAGCTGGCATTCATGTATAAGGAAGTGTCAAGCTATGTGGAATCAATCCACAAAAGGAAGTAAGCCCAAAGCTTTGCAAAAAGCTTCAAACTTCCCTCGAGGTAGAGCCTTTGTGAAAAGGTATGCAATCTTCTCCTGCATGGTCACATATGCCAATCTGATCTCTCTAGTAGAGAACTTCTCCTTGACATAATGATAATGCACCTCAATGTGCTTAGTGCAAGCATGGAACACAGGGTTCCTCACAACTACCAATGTGCTTTGACTGTCAGTGAAGATGGTGGTGGCAGAAGACTGACCAATTCCCAAATCAGCCATAAGGCATCTAAGCCACACACACTCAACAATCGCGGTGAAAGCTTCCCTATACTCAGCCTCACAACTGGAAGTGGCCATAGTAGGCTGCTTCTTGCTCAACCAAGATATACATGAGCTACCAAGCATGAAGCAAAAGCCATTAGTGGACACATGAGTGTCATAGCAACCAGCCCAATCACTATCAGAAAAAGCATGCAAATCTAGCGGTAGTGATTCCCCCTTGGGATAAAACAATCCAAGTAGCCAGGTACCACTCAAGTAGCAAAAGGTGTGCTTAACCGCGTGCCAATGCTTGACACTTGGGCAATGCATAAACCTACTCATCTGTGAGACATCAAATTGAATATCTGACCGAGTAATGCATCAGTAAATCAAACATCCAAAAGTCTTCTGGTAGAGAACAACATCAAATGCATCTCCAACATCATGAAGACTCAATCGTAAACCTGTCTCCATAGGAGTGGCAATAGGCTTATAGTCTTCAAGGCGAAAACGCTGCAATAATGTGTCAATATATCTTGTTTGACATAAAGCCATTCCACCATCAAGTTGCATAAATTGAATGCCCAAATAATGATGCAAATGCTGCAAATGAGACATCTCAAATGAGGCATGCAAATCAGCCTTGAAATCAGCAATATGCTTGTCATGAGGACCAGTGAGCAGCATGTCATCAACATACACAACAATGACTAGAAGCACATCACTAACACACTTAACATATAAGACGCTTTCAGTTGGACTATTCTCAAAACCATGTGCAATCAAGTATCTTTTCATACCAAGCATGTGGTGCTTGCTTTAAACCATATAATGCCTTCTTTTAACCTGCAAACCTGGTTTTCATGCCCTTTCTGCACAAAGCCATAGGGCTGAAAAACATACACTTCTTCATGCAAATCACCATTTAGAAATGCTATTTTAGTATCCAGTTGATGTACATTCCAACCATGATGGGCTACAAGTGTACAAATGCTACGAACAGTAGTCATTCGACATGTAGGTGCAAAGGTCTCATCAAAATCAATGCCTCTTTCTTGTGCATAACCCTTTGCAACAAGCCTAGCCTTATACGTGTCAACTGTTTCATCAGGCTTACGCTTCAGCTTGTATACCCACTTAGTGCCAATGGCCTTCTTACCAGGAGGCAAGTCACATAAAGATCAGGTACCATTCTTCATTATAACATCATACTCAGATTGCATAGCAACCATCCAATTTTCAAAATTTTGTGCTTCATCAAATGAAACAAGATCATGCTCATCATAGAGACTAGAGATATCCATAGCATAACAATCTGATGCAAAAGAGGCACTATGAGAGCCTGAACGAGTATGGTATGAGAGAGGTGCATCTAATTTGCTGTCACACAAAGTCTGCACCAATAATTTTTGCATAGTTTTTGCCTACTCAATATCAACTCTCTCATCAATAAGTGCATCATGTAAATCCGCATAAAAAATGGAATGATCTACATCATCACAAGAAACCTGCAAAGGCTAGGAAGTTGCCTCATTAGGAGGAGCACGATTGTCCACTTGTAAAAAGAGGTAGCAAAGTATCATACATGTCTTTAGAGCTAATAGATGTCTCCTTAGTACATGAAAGTAACCACTAAATAGCATCTTCCACAAAAACAACATCACGACTTACCAAAATGCGTTTAGTCTGTGGATGATACATACCATAGCCTTTACTTTTGGAACTGTACCCAACAAAAATACATTTTATTGCTTTATCATCCAATTTTCTACGATGTTGTTCAGGCATTAATGCATATGCCAAACAACCAAAAACACGCAGATGAGCAACAGATGGCTTGCAACCATGCCAAGCCTCATATGGAGTGATCGACTACAACACTTTAGTAGGACACATGTTAAGTACATATGCTACACACATAACAGCCTCAAGCCAAAAACTATGTGGTAAATTCTGACTCTTGACCATACACCTTGCCATCTCCATGAGTGACCTGTTCTTCCATTCAGCAACTCCATTCTATTGAGGTGTATATGGCACTATACACTGATGTTGTATCCCACGTTCAACCTGCCCCCTCGATCAGAATGGAGGGTGCCCATTTTACATGCAGACAGATTTTCAACCAAAAACAGAAACTGTTTGATGCACATAAACACTTCAGACTTTGCTTTCAATGGATATACCAATGCATGCCTAGAAAAATCATCGATGAAAGTCATGAAGTAAAGATAGTTTCCAAAAGAGTGTGTCTACATAGCACCACATACATCACTATGAACAAGCTATAATTTTTCTGTGCTCAAACAGAACCATCTTTTGGGAACAACGAACACTCCATTTTGCCCAAAATATAGTTTTCACAAACATGTTTACTGGGTGCCGCAAGTTTGGGCAAAGAGGACACCATTTCAGATTTCTGCAGGCATAACAAACTAGCAAAATTCAAATGACCAAAGCATGCATGCCAAAGCTTTGCATCTGACATAGCCTGAGAATCATGTACACGACATGTTGAATTATTCTGTAATTTCGTTCAGCTTGGTTAAATTGTCTACTTGCATAGGCGAATTGGTGATCTAGTTTTCCTTCATTTGCTAGTTGTGCTAATATGCATCCAATGGAAAAATTAGATGCATCAACATGTATATGGAATGGTTTATTCGAGTTTGCACTTTCAAGACTAGAGTTGAGCTCAACCTTCATCTTAAGTCATTAAATGACTATTCACATTCATCTATCCAGGTGAACTGAGTTAAAAGACCATATAATGGTTTTGCAATTATCGCATACATGTGAATAAATCGATGATAATATCCACAATGGCCCATAAAAGCTTGTATTTCTTTCACATTATTAGGTCTAGGCAACTCAAGAATTACTTTGATCTTATCTTCATTTGTTGAAATACCATTTTTGGATACTATATGTCCCAATATCTTTCCTTGTATTCTCACCATGAAAAAACATTTCGCTTGATTCAAGCATACTCGATATTGTTTACATTTATCGAATATTTTCCTATGCTCGGGTATATGGGCTGGATGTTGAGATGAATATGTACATAAGTCATCTACATAAACTTCCATACTGTTTATGAGAAATTCTTTGACGACATGACACATTAATCTTTGGAAGGTTGTAGAGGCATTAGTTAAGCCAAAAGGCATAACCTAAATGCATACAGTACCCATTCTGTAGCAAAGATAGTTTTGTGTTGATCTTCATTAGCACTCGCTACTTGATTATAACCTAAAAATCCATCAAGAAATCATTGATATATTTAGGTAGTGATGTGTGTGAACACATTAGGACCATCGAGGCACTTCTTTCCCTCTTTAGGGGGTTTTTTCCCCAGGCTTGTATATACACCTATAACCCTAACATGCTTATCTTTGTACATTCTCTTGGTAATACATTGAGTATTGTGTGTTGTGCTCCAAGCTTCTTCTTCTTTCTTGTGTTGTTTGCGTGCTTTTGTAGACCTCAAACTCCAACAATTGGTATCAGAACAAGTCTCTGCTTCATCTAGGGTGTCGTCATCACCCCTCCAATCACAATCTCAGAATCACACAAATTTGGTGACCATACTCAAGGCAATTAGGAGTTCAAAATAGCTTCATTGTGTGGTGTGAAAATCATGATTTGAGCTCGTTTCGGTCTCAAAACACACTAACATAGCAACTATGTAGGGAATTTCATCTTTTTGTGCCAAAGATATATACAGGTTTTGGTTTGCCAATATAAGCACCTCAAAGTTTGCTACAACTTTAGTAGATCTTGACAGGGTAGTTATGTTCAACTTTTTGAGATACAATCATTTTTTTGCATTAGGGTATTTTAGTCAGTGGCCATGGCTGAAAGTAGTGATGCATTTCTTATGTTGGTTGTTGAGGATAAGTTGGATGGTACCAATTATCCATTATGGGCTTATATGATGCACTACTTCTGCCCACAAACCTTATGAGAGGTTTGCATGATGCAACATAGAAACTACTCTATCTTGAATAATTCTATTCATCCTCTCAGCTACACCATTCTGTACTAGGGTATAAGGAGTTGTAAACTCTCTACGAATCCCTCTAGACTGACAAAAAAGGCTGAATTCATGTGAGGTATACTCACCCCTGTTATCTGAACGTAAAGCCTTAAGCTTAGTTCCTTTTTCAGTCTCAACTGAAGCAAGCCAATTTTTGAAAGTAGGGAATACCTCATCCTTCGATTTGATAGGATATACCCAAAATTTTCTAGTAGCATCATCTATGAAAGTGACAAAGTAAAGAGAACCACCTAAGGACCTAGTCGGCATAGGACCACACACATCTGTATGAATGAGATCTAAAGGCTGAATTGAAGAGTCAATGTGAATTCTATGCACATTTCTAGTTTGCTTTCCATATTGACAGTGCTCACAAAATGAAAAATCAAAGAAAGATAACACATTTAAGTAGCCAGAATGAGAAAGATTTTCCATTCCACTATGACATATATGGCCCAAATGACCATGCCAAATACAAGCCATAGGGTGTTCAATAACAGCTAGCAAGTGTTCTTTATGTGATACAAATAAAGGATAAAGCGAGCCAACTTTGCTTCTTTTTGTAATAACCATATTGCCCTTTGATATGCAAAAGGACTGAGCATAGAAGACCACCTTGTAACCAAGGTCATCAAGTTGACCATCTGACATCAAACTACGTGATAACTGAGGTACATGGCGTACATTATGCATAGTAAATTTTGAACCATCAATGAATTGCCCAACCACATCTCCAATCCCCACATCATCACATTGGTAAGAGTCACCAAGTCTCACGGTACCAAGAGACTTTGCTGCATAATTAGAGACCATTTTTTGTGTGGTGTCACATGGAAAGAAGCACCAGAATCTAACAGCCAGGTGTGGGAAAGAGAATCAACCATAAGAGCCTCAGTTGGCACAATACTATCAAGTGTCAACACATCAACATCATCAAAAATAGCATTAATTTCTTCAATCTTCACAGTCATAGTAGATGGTGCAAGTCAGATCTCAAAATGGTCTTTGCCCTCCAAGTTATAGCTCCTCCTCGGAACACTAACACTAGACCCTGATCCACCGGATGTGCCTGAGACCTCTAATGCCATGATGGTAGAGAGCTGAATAGAATGATAATGGAGCTAGACGAGTCTGAACACCAACAAATAAGTGTATCAAGGAGTAAATCGACCACTGTATAGTTGAACAAACCAAAGATCTGGAAAATGAGCCTATGAATAGTGTCAAAATATCATAAAACTGCAAGTACTAACATGTTTGCCTGCATAGTGAATCACTAACTCCATTGCATATAATCAGTTACCCAATAGAAGCCAACTAGGCTTATCGAGCACCTATGAACAACTATCATACATCTCCTATGGCGAGGCTGGGTAAGTTTTCCACCTGCATCACCGAAGAGATCCCGACATCTGGGTGTCTCCCAATTACGAAAACCTCACCAGAACCCTCTTTATCAAACATAAAAGGCTTTATGCAAAGAACATAACCGCTATATCAATGACCACATGGACGTACATAAGCAATATCCACAGAAGCGTACATGGTGTGTATGTGCTCCACATATGCAGTAAAATGACACTAAAAGGTTGAATGCACAACCCAAAAACTAGCCAATAACATTTGAAAGTGTCTGTCAACTCTGATGTTTTAGGCTCAAAAAACCTGCATAAATTTGCATCGGCTGCTCCCACCAAAACTGAAACCTTTCGAGAAACCTGTAGTTTTACGAGTGTGGCTGAAAACACAGCCCCAAAGGTTGATATTTATTGTCGAAGAAGTAGAAAGAACGGTCTTCTTGATGTTCTTGGACCTGTGTGAAGAGAACTATGTGGGAAAGTACTCCAAAACGACTCCAAAAGACACCCCAAAAATGCTTCAAAAATAGGCTTTGAAAGCAAAGAATGAAGCTTTGAGAGACCAAAACATGTTCAAGGTAATGTCAACCTTAGTCTTTCCCCTTCTTCAGACACCACAAGAGTGTAGCTTAGTGGCAAGAGATTGCCATGGTTAAGCGAGCTCCGGGGGGAACAATATTGGTATGGGTGACCTCCCAAGAAGTACCGGGAACCTCTATATTCCTTGATCATTGAGGTCCTCCGTTGCGTGCAGCCAACAGCGCCAATGGTGACTTTGGTGACTCAGATGAAAAGGTATGTCAAGGTCTATGCCTTGGTTGCCACCTTAGTTGTAAGCCTTGGAGAAAGCAGGGGGGGGCTCGCTTCACTCGCACAAAGGAACAAATCTTTTGCACTGAACTGCTCTGATACCAGTGAAGTGTTTCAATGGCAATGCACCACAGTGTGCTCTCCTTCTTGCAAGCTCCACGACGATATCCTCAGAGTAGAAAATCGAGCTCCTAAGGCCGCACACGGTACTCCACACAAAGACTGTAGAATATGCAAAAAACGCACTACACAGGGAGCACGGAGACAGACTTCTTAGGTCTTACAAATGTGTGATTGATCAGGCCACTATATGTTTTATTAAAGAACATATACAAAGAAGTGTCTAGCGGCCATTTTGGCCTTTCATATGGACACTAATTGCAATAGCACCTGTACCCATAAACTCATAAGAGATATCAAGAATATCATATTCAATAAAATTATTTGAAAAAATTTCATTCATTTGAGCACTAGGTGCATCTATTTGATTTGAATTAAATTCAAAATTTTCATCCAACATACATTCACTTTGTGAAGATGATTCATTCAATTCATCTAATTGTTTGCACTCAAAGTCATGCAATCCAAATTGGCATGCATCAAATCAACAAAATCATCTTGAGCTATAAGATTTTCATACATTCCATTGAAAACAACTCTTCACAATCAATCAAACTCAAGCATTCATCATACTCATCATCATTACACACTTGTTCACATACATTCAATTCTTGATCATGCAAAAGATTATGCTTGGGAGAAAACTCATAATGATTTTCATTCTCCTATAAATCAACCTCATCTCTCTCACCCCCTCCTACTTCATGAGGAGTACTAGTCTGAATATCCTCAAGTTGTGAAGAGTCAGTGACCAGTGCCCCATCTTCCTCTTTGTGGGAAGCCTTGACACTTGCTTCACTAACTTCTTCAAAACTCAGGTTACTCAAGTTCTCAACATCACTGGATTCCTGATCATTCTCTTTAGAGAATGTACTTAGACCACATTCTTCATGCATTTCCTCAGTCAACAATTCTTGCTCAAAATTTCATCATGTCGAAATATCTCAACACATTCATTTGAGTCGAATAGATCTCCATTTTTCATATAATATTGATATCCAGCTTCATCAATGTATCCTGAACATCCAAAGAACCCATGTCGAGATTGATTAATAATTTAGATTAATCATAAAGGATTTACACTAGCGCCGGCCATGGGGCATGGAGTAGCCAGTCGGTGCATAGATTAAGAGTTGAGAAAGAATCCGATGATATATGACTGTAACACGTTCTAGAGAATCGTACCCGAAGTATAGAAGGGATCAACATCCGTGGAAAATTCCTAGCGCATTGGGAACACCTCCGGGTAGTAGTGGTGACGGACAATCATCGGAAGGAAAGCGAGAAATCTGGGCTAGCAGAGTACCACCTTAGCATTTTCTTGTGCAAGGATTACAGGGTATACCAAAAGTGCAACCAACCCCATCTGCGGAAAGTAAGTTTGGTGAAGTAAGCACTGGTTCCGATGATAGTGTGTAAATTTTTGGTAGCAGCTTGTGGAATTATGGTGGTATGTCAGATAATTCCGAGGTCGGTTTGCAGAATTTTGGTGAAAGTTTTACTCTGGGTTCTGATTTTGAGGGAACTAGTGTATTGTTGGATGAAAGTTTTGGTGAAAAGCTCACTTCAGAAGTCCATTACGATGAAGGGCAGTTGGGTGTAGGCATGTGGGAACGACTTAACAATATTCGATTATCGGAGAACGTGCAAGAACCCGAGACAACACAATAGCAATTAGGTTTAATTGATTCAAATCATTCGGTAGTAACATTTCCTCTTGGTTTAAACACCATGAGTGGTTTGCAACAGCAACAACACCAACAACAACATCAACAACAACAATAGCAACAGCAGGCCATACCACCATGACTGGTACCCGCTAGAGTTACATATACGAAATTTGGAGGATTTCCCGGTGACGATCCGGATGCACATGTGTGAACCTTTGAAATTAATTATGCTATACTCAACTATCCAGTAGATCTGGCATACAAGGCTATAGTGTTCCAGTCTACGCTGGTTAATGAGGCTGCTCGATGGTTAACTGAATATGACATTAACCATTTCGGTCAGTATGATGATGTTAAGGATGCCTTCTTAAAATGATTCTGGTTGAAGAAAAATGCAGCTGAGATCTTTGACTATTTGCAAAACAATAGACAAAGACCACACTAGAATGTGCAAGAGTATGCAACTTTATTTCGTACTCATCTATGGCAACTACCGCCGGTGCATGCTAACCTACCAGATGATGTGATCACCCAGTGGTTTATCAATGGATTAAACCCTCAACTTAAACAAGTAATGATCATACGATGTGTGGGTGGTATGACTCTGGATGCGGTCATAGCCATGGCATTACAGTTGGAACATAAAGTGGGTGGGTTTGCTGAAGATTTGGACTGGCTGAAGGCGACCAAGGGTATGAGTGAGGATCCATTGAAACAAGTGTATTGCACAAAATGTAAGAACCTAGGACACACTGCTTCTGCATGTGCACTAAACCAAATGTACTGTGCTATTTGTAATATGGGGAGTGACTCCACTGAAACGTGTCCATATAATGCTAAAGTATAGGCCAGGCCAATCGTAAATGCTATAATACAGGAGCAGGGACAACATGCTGCCCACTATGTACCACCGCAGTTGAGGAATACTCCCTATCAAAATTATAAAACCTACAGGGGAATGCGAGCGAACAACTTCGGCCAGACCCAGTGGAACTCCGGTCAATCGGGTGAAGGAACATCTCTGCCACCACCCAGATGCCATTTCTATGGTGAGATTGGACATATCCACAGATATTGTAAGGAGGCGGCCGAGTATGATAAACGAAGAAAAGAACGAAAGCATCCAATGGCCAGCATGGTATATATTTCAACAGTAGATACTCAAGCGACAGTAGTCCAAACAGGGTCTGACAAGAAATTGCAACCAGCTGCTGAGCTTTTTGAGCCTGATATTCGAGAAAAACAGAGAGCTTTTACCAAAGCTAGTACGTGGGCCAATCAAGAACCAACAATTTTTCTTGATCTAGTATCGACGGTCCAGCAGACAGCACCGAATCCACCACCGAAAGAATCGAGTCCGGTGAAAGTGCCGTCAGAGAGTCCACCACAAGGAGTACGTCAAATTTTGACTCTGTGTGGAATATTCTATTGTAGGCCTCTATTACAATACCATTGGGGCAACTGTTAGCCTTGGTTCCGGGTGTACGATAACATTTTCAGCAACAAGTTTGTCCACGATCTTTGTGTACACCTGCCACGAACACTATTAGTCCAGAAACTGATTCTATGGTGGACCATGTTGTTCCTTTAATTACGGTATAATGAATTATTTGTAAATGAGGCATTCTAAAAGTTTGAATCCTATGTGAAATAGGTAGAGGCCAATGGTGTCATAACCATACCTTCCTGGCTTCCACTTTTTTGTAGTTGACCGTCTGATTGTTTGTTGAGAGGATTCTACTACATACCTCAACTCATGCCCTTTGGCTTTGCCTTTGGAGTTCAGACTGCTAATTTCTCTCCTTGGAGTCTTCTGATCTTCTTCTCACTCACTTGATGCTTCAAGTGTGTGCTCATTCCTTCTTTATAGAGTTGGAAAATCCTCCTCTTAGCTTCAAGTTTCTCTCCTTCATTAGCATGTAACTTCAAGTTCATCTCCATGGGTGTACTTGCAACCTTTGAATTCTCAATTTGCAACTTGGCAAGCATGTCATTCATATACTTTCTCTCCGTAAGAAACATACCTTTTTTGGTATACACTACTTCCAACCTTAGGAAGTATGTGATTTTTCCTAGATAATTGATTTTGAGCTTTTCTTTTATTTGAAGCATGATCTTTGTTATACCTTCAACATCATTATCTATAATTATAAATCATCAACATATACATAGAGGTATATCACATTGGATTGATTCCTCTTGATAAAGAGGGAAGGATCTTCTTTGCTCATAATGAATCCTCTATCCAACAAATAACTAAGAAAGCTATGATTTCAATCCCTCGGGGATTGCTTGAGACCATGTAATGCCTTCCTTAACCTACATACAAACTTAGGAAATGATGAGTCATCAAAAGGAGGAGGTTGAGCCATGCATACCTCATCACATATCCATCCATTTACGAATGCATTTTTAACATCCATTTGGTAGATCTTCCAATTCTTGGAAGATTCAATGCTTATAAGCACTTTGATAGTTGGCACCTTTGACACATGTGAAAAGGTCTCTTCATAATCAATTCATTGTGTTTTTGCATACCCTTTAGCCATAAGTCTTTCTTTTTTACTTGTTTTCTTCTTTTCTTAAATCTTCATAGATGAAGGCTTGGGTACCAATTCCCAAGTGTGATATTCTTGTAGGGCTTCAATTTCTTCCTCCATGGCATTCATCCACTCACGCTTTTTCTTTGCTTCCTCATAAGATGAAGGCTCCTGAGAGTTTGAATCATGTGCTTAGTAGATAGAGTGTTTAGTGACCAATGATGTGTCATAAACATATCTTTTTGGCTTCCTCTTTTCTCTAGTTGACCTTTTGATTGTTTGTTGAGAGGATTCTGCTACATCCCTCAAGTTGTACACTTTGGCTTTGCCTTTGGTGTTTCATGATTTAATTTCTCTCCTTGGGGTCTTCTGATTTTCTTCTGGATCATTTGATGCTTCAAGTGTGTGCTCATTTCTTTTTGATAGAGTTGGAAAATCCTCCTCTTGGCTTGTGAACTTCAAAATTATGAAACCTCCATTTATTGTATGGAAGAGTTTCATAGTTGAGTTCAGGATTATATCTTAATACTAGTTTTTGAGAATTTGTAGGAGTTTGTGTGGTGTTATATTCGTAAGAATCAAGAAAGATGTATTTTGGATATAGTCAAATTCAATAACTATATATTCATAGACATAGTCCAACAATGATGATTATTTTTGTTCTGAACTTGATGGATTCACGAGCTAATGAATTTTTTTGTCTATTACAAAATAAGAAATGTGTTTCATGTTCATCAAAGACATGGATTTAGATGCAAAGACAAGTTGTGCTATTATTGGTGAAGATGACAAGTGAATCACTTAAATTGATTTTGCTACTAATCATGTGTCCTCCTATAAATCTCAACCTGTAAATGGGAGTGCCTACTTGAAGGCAATCTAAAGGAAAAAAAAGCTATTATCTAAAACGATTAAAGTATCATTCAAGAAAGAAGCAAGAAGCAAGAAATGGTGAATCATTCAAGAAAGAAGCAAGAAAGAAGAAATGGTTATTAGCTGCATCATAGAGATGCCTGAATATTATCGGAAGCAACACTTCACAGATTTGAAGTTGAACATTAAACAGAATACGAATGATGAAGGAGAGATATTATATTCAACAACTATTGCAATGCTCATGGTATTAAGAGGCAGCTTACCACATCACACACACCTCAACAAAATGGTGTTGTTGAGAGATGAAATAGGAAGATAGTTTAAATGGCGTGTTGCATGCTCAAAGCTCGTGATATTCTTGACTCATTTTGGGAAAAAGCAATTAATACGGATATGTACACTTTTAATAGATTCTAGAAAAAGGAAATGTATGGCATTACTCATCAAGAAGCATACTCTAGTAAAAAGACTTCTATTATGCATTTCAAATTTTTTGAGCGATAAGGAGGAGACATCAGATAATGAAATTCCTCGATGAAAGAACAAACTAATTGTTGCCCCACAACATAAGCCATTACCAAAGTGAGCACAATAGCTCTTTGATGATCGTAACTCTGAAGTTGATGATCCAAAACCAGTCTTGGATGGGCTGTGTAGATCAAAGAGGATTGAGGAGCAACAAAGAGCCTCACATCATAATGTCAATATGGCCCTTATGGCTAAAATTATGGGATTAATAAAAGAACCCAAGACTCTAGATGAAGCACTTAAAGAATCCAAGTGGAGAGCGACAATGATGGCTCAACAAGATAGTATACTAAAGAATGAAACTTGGGAATCGATTGAATTACCACAAAAAAAAAGGTAATTGAAACTAAGTGGATTTGGAAAACCAAATACAAAGCACATGGTACTTTAGAGAAATACAAACCTTGGCTTATTGCACAAGGATTCTCACAAATGGAAGAATTTGATGTCAAAGAGACATTTGCACCAGTAGCTTGAATGACTCCAATTCACATGGTACCTATAGTTGCTACACATAAAAAATCACCCATATTCCAAATGGATGTAAAATCAGCATATTTGAATGGATTCAATTAACCATTTTGGTCAGTACGATGATGTTAAGGATGCCTTCTTACAACGATTCCGGTTGAAGAAACATGCAGCTGAGATTGTTGATTATCTGCAAAACAATAGGCAAAAACCACACCAGAATGTGCAAGAGTATGCAACTTTATTTCGTACTCATCTATGGCAACTACCACCGATGCATGCTAACCTACCGGATGATGTGATCACTGATGTGATCACCCAGTGGTTCATTAATGGGTTAAACCCTCAACTTAAACAAGTAATGATCATACGATGTGTGGGTGGTATGACTCTAGATGTGGTCATAGCCATGGCATTATAGTTGGAACATAAGGTGGGTGGATGCGCTGAAGATTTGGACTAGTTGAAGGCAAACAAGGGTACGAGTGAGGACCCATTGAAACAAGTGTATTGCACAAAAATGTAAGAACTCGGGACACACTGCTTCTGCATGTGCACTAAACCAAATGTACTGTGCTATTTGTAATACCGCAAGTCACTCCACCGAAACATGTCCATATAATGCCAAAGTACAAGCCAGACCAACCGTAAGTGCTATAATACAGGAGCAGGGACAATAGGCTGCCCACTATGTACCACCACTGTTGAGGAATACTTCCTATCAAAGTTATAAAACTTATCGAGGAACAAAAACAAACAACTTTGGCCAGACCCGGTCGAATTCCGGTCAATCGGGTGAAGGAACATCCCTCCCGCCACCCAGATGCCATTTCTGCGGTGAAATTGGACATATTCGAAGATATTGTAAAGAGGCGACCGAGTATGATAAACGAAGAAAAGAGCGACAACATCCCATGGCCAACATGGTATATATTTCAGTAGTAGATACTCAAGTAGCAGTAATTCGAACATGGTCAAACAAGAAATTACAACCAGCTGTTGAGATTTTTGAGCCTGGCATTCGAGAACAACAGAGTTTTTACCAAAGCTAGTACGTGGGCTAGTCAAGAACCAACAGGCTTTCCGGATCCAGTACCGGTGGTTCAACAGATAGTACCGAATCCATCACTGAAAGAACCGAGTCTGGCGAGAGTGCCGCCGGAGAGTCCACCGGATGCGGTAAGGAGTACGTCGAATTTGACTTTGTGTGGAATATTCTATCGTAGGCCTCCATTACAATATCGTTGGGGCAACTGTTAGCCTTGGTTCCGGGTGTACGACAACAATTTCAGTAACAAGTTTGTCCAAAATCTTTGTGTACACTACTACGGCTACTATTAGTCTAGAAATTGATTCTGCGGTGGATCATGTTGTTCCTTTAATTACGGTATGGTATAAAAACCACAAAGTCACTCAAGTGTTAATTGATGGAGGCTTTGGTGTGAATATTGTGACACCCGCCCTTTGTAAATGGTTAGGTTTTTTGTGAGGATGGCGCATCAGTCGAGGGTCTATCCAGTGGGTTTGGTACGTGATATACCCATTACTCTTCAGGCAGCGGTGTTCAAAATGACTTTTGTTGTTCTAGAATTACCTGACTCAAGTGTGGACTACAACTTGCTGTTCGGGAGGCCCTGGCTAAAACAAGCCAAAGTATTGCAAGACTGGTCAGCACATGAACTTCGTTACAAAAGTAACCATCGGAAGTATGTAGTTCCATTGGATAAGATGAAGCCATGCGACCTCCATGCTCGACCCTACGTAGATGGACCAGTGCATATGTTGGATGGACTTTCAGATGATGAAGAAGAAGCTTTTCTCAATGCTAACCAAGATTTGCTCGCCTTGGGAATAGTCGACTTACAAACGGTTGCAGATAATTGGAATCCGGTCATCTGTTCAGTAGTTCCGGTTACAGAAGAAGGGGACCTAGCTATGGATCAAACTTTGAATGCCCAGAGTTTCCACCATTTATTCCAGTCACTTGAGGATATACCCATGCCACGGTAGTTTTATGTATCGAAAGATCAACTTATCACCTGCGACTTGGGAAATGAGGATGCACCACAGTCGGTCAAGATTAAGGCGGGGTTACCGCAAACTTTTCAAAATGACCTACTACAATTGTTGACAGAATTCCAAGATGTATTTGCATGGGACTGTCGAGATATGAAAGGGTTGGACTCTCACATCTATCAACACCGTGTGATGCTCAAGCCGGATGCATGCCCAATCAGGCAACCCAGTTACCGCATGAACCCAAATTATGCTGCTCAAGTGAAAGCTGAATTGGATCGCTTGCTAAAAGTCAGTTTCATCGTTCCCATAAAGCATGCAGAATGGGTTTCACCTATTGTTATCGTCCCAAAGAAAAATAAGCAGTTACGTATCCATGTGGATTACCGGAAACTTAATGCGGCAACCGTACCGGATCCCTTCCCACTTCCCTTTTTGGATACAATGCTAGATGATGTTGCCGGATGAGAAATGTATTCCTTTTTTGATGGTTACAGTGGTTATAATCAGGTGTGCATGGCTGAAATGGACATACCAAAGACTGCGTTTATTACAAATTGGGGTGTATATGCATGTATGGTGATGTGGTTCCGTCTTCGCAATGCTCCTAGTACCTTCCAATGTTGTATGCAAGAAATTTTTTCCCATTATTAAACCACCTTCATGCAACTGTATCTGGATGATTTTTCGTTATTGAGTGATACATCAGCTCATCTTTACCACCTATGGTGCTGCTTCTCTAAGTGTCGAGAGTTTCGGTTGTGTTTAAATCCCAGCAAGTCGGTCTTTTAGGTTTCTTGTGGCAAGTTGCTTGGTCATTTTATTTCAAAGGAAGGCATTCAGGTGGATCTAGATAAAGTGCAGGCCGTGTTACATGCACCTGCCCCTATGACACCAAAGGAAGTTATGCAATTCCTTGGCCAAATACACTGACATGGGTGACATCTTCGATGGCTCACACATTTAGCCATACCCATGAATCGGTTGATCACTAGTAATCCCCGACAGTTCGTGTGGACTGAGGAGTGCCAAATTGCTTTTGATTGAATGAAAATACTTTTAACCTGGGCTCCTATACTGCAAGCACCAAATGGCAGCTTCCGTTCCATGTCTTTGTGGATGCATCGGATAGTGCCATCAGTAGTGTGCTCATGCAACAACAGGATAAGTGGTTCCATCCTGACTACTATGCTAGCTGACGATTAGCAGCTGCTGCGCGAAATTATTTTGTTACTGAGCGCGAATGTCTGGGCTTGGTTTATTCGGTGAAGAAATTTTTCCACTACTTACTGGGATGCCAATTTACCTTCCATGTGGATCATGCTGCTCTAGTTTATCTAGTTTTGCTAGCAACATTTAGGGGGCAAATTAGCCAGGTGGGTGTTGTTACTACAAGAATTTGATTATGTGGTTGAACACTATCGAGGGTTAGCCCATGCATTGGCTGATTTCTTATCTTGGCTTGATTCCGGTGAACTTCCCGGTGGAATTGATGATACTACCCCTGCTATCTATGCGACTGATTCGGTCCAAGATGATGGTCAGGAGCTCTCCGTGGCACCTTCATATTATGATACTCTTCTGACCTTCCTCACCAGTGGAAGCCCCCCGACTAATACTTCTACTTCGGCTCGTCGTAAATTGGCAATGTATAGTCGACAGTTCTGGATCATTTTAGGACAATTGTATTACCTGGATCCTTCTGGTGCACTATTACAGTGTATTCCACCCCTTGAAGTTCCTTTGGTTATTGACATGGCCCATTCTACTCCTTCCGATGGTCATTTTTTGGTCGATCTTACTTACCGAAAAATTTTGCATAGTGGCTTATGGTGGCCCACTATGCAGCATGATATTGCTACTTCTATTAAAACGTGTGATGCTTGCCAACAATCGGGATAGCCTTTACAATGGCATCATTTTCCACAGGAGCCTATTGCTCCCCTGGAACCTTTTCAAAAGTGGGGCTTGGATTTCATTGGTTCCATTCCACCTTCGGCGACGATTATTAATCATCGATATATACTTACTTTTATGGATTATGCTACTCGGTGGGCAGAAGCTTGGGCTTTACAATCCACCACTACGTTAGTGGTGGTTAAATGTTTGATGACTGATGTGTTCCCTCGGTTCGATCTTCCCTTAGAGATCATTTTGGATAGGGCACAAATTTTGTTCATTCCTTACTGCAAGTGCTCTCCCACACCCTACAGATTGTTCATAAATTTAGCTCTCCATATTACCCTCGTGCCAATGGTCTTGCTGAAAGTACCAATAAAACCTTACTTAACATGCTCAAGAAATTAGTTTTGGAATGTCCGGGGCATTGGGATCAATTCCTTCCTTCAGTCCTGTGGGCATACCATACTACATATAAAGTGGCTATAGGGAATACACCTTTTAAATTGGCATATGGGCTGGAGGCCATTGCACCCATGGAGTTGGTGGTACCTAGCCTCAGAGTGGCACTAGAACATAAGTTCTTACCGGAGGAATCCTTTCCTTTCCGGTTGGATGTGTTGTGGCCTTTGGACGAACAATGCTGGGAGAGTTTTCTACTGCTGCAAGAAGTCCAACTGTGACAAGCCAAGACACATGATCGGTTTCTCCGCACTCCTGTTTTTACCAAAGGACAATTAGTTTTGTTCTATAATGCTAAATCTAATCATTCAGCAGGCAAGTTCAAACTTCGGTGGTTTGATCCTTACCATATTGAATCGTAGGTTGGCCCTGCTACATTCCGGTTATCCACTTTAACTCGTATCCTTCTCCCTAAGTCGATCAATGGATCAAAGCTCCATCCCTATTATCCCATGCCCTCTTCGTCTTGATGATTTATCGGTATTTTTATTCTCCGTCCGATTTATACCACTATTCCGGCTCGACGTCCCTTTCCAAGCTGCACGTTCTGGTTGACCGACTGACCGTAACATTTTCGTTTTATTACCTAACCATGATTAGCCACCGTCGTATATGTCTAAGATTCTATTAATGTGTGCATGTTGTCATTATGTCTGTATATTTCCAACACCGGGTGATAATTATGGTTCTTCCCGCATTTCCATTTGGTGTTTTTACTTAATCATGCTCTTCCCTTTTTTTTGCTATTGTGTTTTTGTGTGTTTGAGTGTTTTGTGTTATATCCTGTTTTGTGCTCTTGTGCTCGCCATGGAAGCTTTGGCTAATATTGATACCTTCCCTGTTGGCCTCGCTCAGGAATTGAGTGAGTTTCTGTGCACTCGTGGGCTTTTGGCATTCACTGAACTGCCCTGGCATTCGGTTGAATGTCATCCTTTCTTTGCGCAGATCATCTCTACCATTGCTCATACTCCCACTACTGACATTTGCTGGCCACTCGCCTTTCCTACCCCGCGTGTCATCATCACCCTCAACACAGTCGCTGAGGGATTCCATCTCCCTCAGGAGGGTAGTGTAGATGGACCTCTTTTACCGTTGTCGACCATGAAAGAGCTCTTTCTACGTCATCCTTCAAACGAATTTGCCATTCTTTGTCACCCTGAACTGGAGCGCTCTGCACTACAGTTTCTTCTAGCTGCACTTAACCTCCAAAAATGCACGTACGACATCTCCTGACCCTTCTATTCCATGATCGATGCCACTTCATGTGAAGCAGTTAATTTTGCTTCATTTTTCTTCTGACGCATTCACCGGGAATGCTAGGTAGTTTCTTGACAATTGGTGAAGGGTGATATCCCTCAGATGATTGCCACATCTGTTGACATTCCTCCTCCTGGTGATTCAGTCTGCGCAACCTCCTCCCCTGAATACACTTCTCTTCCATGAGGAGTCCGTACAAGTGATGGAGGTCGATGACGATGATGATCTCCTGCAGTTCTTTAAGGGGAAGTGTCACAAATTGAGCCCGTCCCACAATAAAGCACAACTATCCTCAACCGTTCAATTGCAGGATACCTCCTCTTCTGCTCAGATTATTTCTGCTCTACCATCCCCTAAAGACCAAGTTGCTCCCGACACTATCATGGAAGACGTCCATCCTGATAATACGGTCGTGCAGCCACAATCTCATCCAAAGGAGCCAGCGACCGACATGGTCACAGAAGTTCAACAACTCATGGAGAAAGCGCAACCTGAGGAGGTGACTGTCCAACCCGATCTCTCGCCTCTTGCGATAACCACTCTTGCCCTACTATCTTCCCCCCAAAACCCACCTCTTCCTCTTTCCCCCTCAAAGGTGCCTTTGCCGCCTAGCCCTCCTCCCTCACCGCGTCATTCGATAGCCTGTCCTCTCCCTTCCTCCCCTGATTATTCGCCCCCTTCGTCGTCTACCACATTTTTCGCTAACCCCTCTCGACCAATCTCCACCTCTATTGTTCCGGACTCATTGGCCCAATTAGCTCAGATAGGTAATTATTTTATTCATCTTTCCAACCATCTCCCCCATGACCTATAAGTCGCCCAACAATCCCTCCGAACGGAGTACCAATCCAAGGTGGATATTCTTGATGCGGACATCGCACCACTCCAGGAAGAGGTGCTCGCAGCCAAAGCCGAAGCTAGTTCACTATAGAAACAGATTCAAGGTCTCCAAGCACAGTTGAATGAGAAGAATGCCATAATCGCAACTCACGATGATGAGATTAGTAAGATGACTCAGACAGTGATTGACAAGGAGGACTCCATGACCGCTTTGGGTAATCTCCTAGAGACCACGCACGCTGACTTGGTTACGGTTGAGCAGAAGGGTCAAGAGATGGCTGAGTTAGCCTTACAAGCCGAAACCAAATTAAAGAAAGTCACAGATGAGCTCTTTCAAAAAAGTCGCTCTCTAGAAGAAGAAATCGGGTGCAATATTCAGCTGAAGAAGGATGTCGAAGCCATCCAAAAAGAGAGGCAAGATTTTTATAAAACCATGCAGTTCCAGTCTCAAGAGCTTGAACGCAGAGAGAAACAACTAGGTATCTAGGACGAGCGATTATCGCGCATTGATGCAGAGGTTGCTGACATGAAGCTACGACATGATGCGGCGCTCGCTAATGACTTCTATCTTCAAGAAGCTTTTTTGCAGAGTCAAGCCGATGCCTTACTTTCCCAAGTAATCACTTCCAGCTCTATGCGGACTGATGCACATCTGGTTGAACCACAAATTTTGAAGGAAATGTTAGACTCCCTCAAGCAAAAAATAACACGAACCTTTAAATTAGCAAGATCCATGTATATCCAAAGAATCATTGATGATTCATAATCTTGTAATTTTCCCTGTTAGGTTCGAGTCCACCATGCGTGCCAGTGTCAGACCGTCGGAATATTATTTACAAGAATAATTGCAATTGTAAAGTCGTGCACTAAAAAGGTGTCGTGCAAACGTTGTACCGATTTTTCCTAATCAATAGAGTATGCACGGAAGAGATGACAGATGTTTCGCCGGCCTGTTCGGTCTAGGTGATGATTTGGAGTTGATTCTGTTATGAAGTTATGATAATCGCAGAGTTGTCTGTAAGAGTCAGTATTCGGAATTGAAGTGAATTAGGTAATGTGTTAACATTTTACTGTGTTGAAGTGAAGTGTGAAGTATAATAGTAATAATAAGGGAAGAGTGAAAGTTCTGTGTACATAATTACAGTGATTGTTAAGAACTGCTATGCGCTGAAAGTGTAATTGAATCTTCTGTAATTGTTCGGAGTTAATTAATGAAGTTGATTGTCCAAAGTCAAGCAGTGAATTAGGAAAATATATAAAGGACCTTTGAATTATCAAACCCCTGACCATCCCAAGAACCCATGAGGAAGTACGTAATAACTTTTACACTTAATAGATAAAAAACAGCTTCATGGTTAACGATCAAATTTGCCTAATGCTTTCGTTCAGAATCAGAGGAATGAGGATTTTAGATTTAAGGATGACCCATAAAATATGAACTAAAAATGTCAAAGATCCACTCAACGTATCTTTTGTTCCAAAAAAATGGCACATTAGAGCTAACTGAGAGCATGCTCATGAATTTGATCAAGAATGATGCCAATAGACAACTCATGACACTAATATGGTTAAATCAATGTTTTTTGGATTTCTATAATCCAAACATAGTCCCATTGGATGTAAGAAGAGCTAGATTAAAATTTAAATCTTGTTAAAGAGGCTCAATGGTAAGCCTCTCATGATGCGATGAGAGCCACTCTTTTTGGCTCCAAGTAGAGGGCCCTTAGGTGAAACTTGACTATTACAGTTAGATGAATTCAAGAGTTGATCAAAGAGGATGAGAACTATGATAGTGTCAACATCATAAAATCGGGAGAATACAGTGATGTGCAA
>CM035417.1:24703343-24798343 GCA_020310875.1 Ceratopteris richardii | reverse complement strand
ATACACATGTGTGCCTTGTAATCACACCTTGATATGGCATAAAGCTCAGCTCTTGGAGGTCTTCACATAGGTCTCTCTAACCACGACTAAAACTGCCATCTATTTATAGTTGAGTTTGGGAGGCTAACTTCCCTCAATCACTCTCCAATCAATCAATGATTTATTTGATTCTCTACCTACCACAAATCACGAATTCGTGGCTCCTCTTTCCATTCTTGATCATGTGGACTCAACCACTTAAGATTCTCTTACTTTTACATTAAGTAAACTCTCCAAAAAATTACAAGAGGTAGTTCACAAGTGAACTTTACATAGTCTTCTTTTTAAAGCTTCTTCTAAGACTTTGTGGAAGTCAAGCCAATACTTAGGCTTGTCATAGACTTGCTCCAACAGTAGGAAACTCCAGGAAGTGTATGTCAAATTATTAGAAGAAATCCCTACAAAAATAGTGATTTTCATCACTAAAAGCCATTGTAAATACCATTTCATATTTTTGTAGCTCTATTTTGCGCAAGCCAAGGAGTCCTTGAGCTTGAGGAGCACTAGAAGTACCTACCTATCAATTTTCATATTTTTTAGACTCCGTTTGAGCCCCCAACTAGGCCCTAGAACCTAATTTTTAACTAGGCCGGACACTAGGTCTGGACAGGGCCAAAGCTAGTCAAAAACTATATAAAGAGCTAGAGGGCTTATTTTTGAAGCTAGCTTGTAATAGATTTGAACTTGTATGAGCACTTCTGAAGGAATCTAAAGAACTCCATTGTCTCCCTCTTTGTTCTTGCCGTGTGTGTGTATGTGTGTGCATGTTAGTGTGCTTCTCACTCACACACTTGTGCCATCACTTGTTCGAGGTCTTCATACTATCCTCACATCTTCCCGGATTGACATTAAAGGAGGTGCTACTCATCACTGAGCTACACCAAATTTTGGCGCCGTTGCCGGGGATCGAGCTTTGAGGACGAGCGTGTGATGGTAAGACGTAGAGTTGTGACGTTGGTGTTGTAGGTAATTTCTATACTTTCTCCTACTTTTCTCTTTCTTACTTCACCACCATCATCACCTTCATCATCCTCACCATATCCCACCTCCATCACCATCATCCGAAAATTTCAGTTTTTTGATCATATCTCCTTTCCCCTCCCATTTCCCTCATTTTGCTTGTGAGAGAGCGAGAGAGCGATTTGTGTGCACTCTTTTTGCATGTTTCTTGAGTTTTCTTGCAGGATCTGGCTATCCCACCATCTCCAGCAGGCTGCGCAGGTACGGAAAAGCTTGGCCCTGTCTCTGTGTCGCAGACCCCTGTCGATCATGATCGACAAAAAAATCGCTTATTTTGGTAAAACAAAGTACACCACAATGACACACAAGATGAGCACACTCTAAATCACCAAACACAGTAAAAAAATTCCGAGTTCCTCTGTCAATCGCGATTGACAGCCCTGTCGATCGCGACCAACAAGCCCCACGATCGACCGACTACCACGTAGGAGTCAGTCAATCGCGATCGACACCGTTGATCATGACCGATTGAAATTTGACGATTGACACTAGAATTCGCATGTACACGTGTCCATCGCGACAGATAGGCCCACGATTGACTGAAATTTCGTTGGAATTCTCGCAAAAAGTGTCGATCGCGATTGACACCATCGATCACGATTGACAGGACTCACGATCGACTCTGTCGATCGCGATTGACACTGTCAATTGTGACTGACGTGTCGATTGCAACCGACAGCCAGGACAGATACCTCTATCAATCGCGATTGACAGACCTGTCGATCGCGATTGACAGGCATTTTCAGACAAATTTTAGGGTTTTGTTATTCCAAGATTTGGGGATAATTTTGGGCATGTTTGTCTATCAATTAGCATTTTGTGAGGTCCCTACACGTATGTTTTTAGGAAAATCCTGTGAACTGTTAGCCTGTGTGAACCCTGTTTTAGCCCCAGAACCCTGAACTGGCATAACTTTGTCATACGAAATCCGTTCCGAGTGATCTTAGGCTCGTTGGAAAGCTCGTGGGGAGTATACCCAGGGGGAACAAAACTAAGGGATCTCTAGAATTGTTTTCCATAAAGACAAAGGGCAAATTGATATCTAAATTGCATGAATGGAAGTGATTTATTAAGTCATTTGAATCTAAGTCTTGAGCTAACTTTGGGACTTTTACAGGTCTATTGAGAGCACTCAAGGGCATCCAAAGCAAGGGCAATCTGCAAGCTTGAGAACGGGGTTCTTGAGCACTAGCGAGGAAGGGATCAGCAAGTGAGGTTGGATTATTCTCAACTCCCTTTGTCAGTTCCTAGCATAGGCTAAGCACGAGTAGTGCTAGAAGTAAGTCAGGATGACGATAGGCATCTATCAAGCTGAAGACTACCTAAATACTCAAGTTCAAGCTAAAACATAACCTCTGTGTGATCGATAACTTTAAAGGAAAGGAACTTAACGTGGAACGATCAACTGAAACAACGGAAATTAACTTAAGTATTCTTGACGACATGATATCAGACAAGATCATAAACATGATAATCAACTAAAAAGAACCAAGTGATTGATACAAATTGATCGGCAACGAGGCTGTACCTTGGGTAAAAATTGGGATTGCTCAGTTAGGCATATGAACCTTAGATCAGGATGACACCTAGGGAGAGATAGACAGAGTCTTAGGTCTTCAGAGGCTAGTGTCAATCATACTGCTAGGTCTTCGGCCTAGCAGTTGAGCCATTATTCACACTACCCTAGCTCTGAAACTAGCGAATCCGAGATGTCTCATGGTATGGAGAGACCCACAGGAAGTTCCGGTGTGCCATATTTACATAGGGTCGAAGACCCTTACAAGACACAACTCGAATACCTTAGGACCAACCGATTAGGTGTGGGCATCTATTAGGACGACCTAGGAAGATCTGTGGTCCAAAATTAAAAACACAGATCAACCCATTAAACTAGAACGTCCAGCAGTCAAATTTGAAAATGGAGCATACTTAGACAAAGAAGGAACCATATATGTAGTCACCAGTCACCTAGACAGGACAGATGAATTCGGAAATGTGATCCCAGAAATGGACTTAGGTGACCTAGAGCAAGGGAACATGGGTGTAGAACCTAAAACTCCTCGAGGCAAATCAGTTCTCACTAGAATTCTCACACCAGAATGGATCCCCCAGGACAACAAGAGCATAGACCTGCTCTTGAACCGAGAGACCGATGAAGCCTTTTGGAGGTATAAGCCTGTTCAGCCTAATGAGATAGGAACGATCACGATCTATGAATTCAAAGATCCTGATAGCCTAGGCAAAGTGACCTATTTAGACAACACTTCGGAAAGAATATTTGTGGTCACAGAGCATGGTAGGCATGCCTACACTTGGAAGGGAGAATTTATTTTTCCCCAACCAAGATCTAATGTCTCTTTTGGCCACCAAGGAGCGGGAACAGCCCAAGCTCATGGAGCTCAAAGGGATAGAAGTAGAGATAGACTTGAGGTAAGCTCTGCCAACCCAATAGGAAGAGAACGAATGCGAGCAGAGATGGATAGAGAAGAAACAGAGAGAACTAGAGTTCCAAGGAACCTAAGAAATTGTGATAATTTTCCTTTGCCAAGGCAGAGGGAACACACCAGAACCTTGAGACCTACACAGCTGGTTAAGTCCATGAAGAATTACTTCGATGGCACTAGAGACCCATACGATCATGTGGCCGAATTTAGGCAAGTCTTGAGAGCTGAACAAGTGGAGGACTTATTCACGCAATACAATGCCTTTGGTCTAACTCTGAGGAACACCGCTCTTACGTGGTTTCAACCACTAAATAAAAGACACTTCAGGAACATGGACCAACTTCTAGAGGCTTTCATTATTGAATTCTCTAAGAGTGGCATAAGGCATAACACTTCCTCACTGATTCATAGCTTCAAGCAGACCCCCCAGGAGACTGTTAGACTTGCAGGAAGAAGGTTTAGGCAATATCTAGAGAGATGCCTTGTTCCTGAGTTACCCACACCAGCCAAACAAGTGGCTTTATTCCTAGATGGATTGCTAAGTACAAAGCTGAGATCATATGTGTACTTGAAAGACCCTAGGACAATAGAAGAATGTGTACGCATGTGCACTGACATTGAAGATAACCTAGGGGAGGAATTAGAGCTTTCAAAAATCTACAAAGATTCAGATAGTTCTTCTAGCCTCTCTTCCTCGCAATCCACATCTATTGAGGAACTCGCTGAGAAAGTAGCTCAAAAACTAGGTGTCTCTAGCAAACAAATCCCAAGATTTGCCCCAATTAAATGGTGCTATACTTGTGGAGGTGACCATATGACGAACGTATGTCCCATCATGGATCAACCCCAAGTGAATCCCAATAGCCAATACTGCACCATAGAATGGAGATACACTAATCACACTGCGCAAGATTGCCCATACAATAAGCAAGTGGTTAGACAAACCTACCCTCAGCCTTATCCACAACAGGGAGAACCAGTACCCTCCACAACAATATGGTAGGCCATAGCAAACTTATCAACAACCCTACCAAAACCAACAAAGACCTCAACCAGTGCTAGCCCAACAACCTCTTGCTCCAGCCAATGTGATTCCCGTAAAGTACACAACTGCAAAAGAGAACCTGAATAGAGCCATAGTACTAGTGACACCACTGCTTTCAGAAAGTGTCCCTAGTGACCATAGTTTCGACTCCACTCATATTGATAGTCCCCAAGCATACTACATGCAGTCACCTAAGCATAATGAGGCCGATTATTACGAAGAACCAAGTGAACCAAGTTGGAAGCCTGAGTATACCAATGTCATGTACGCCAATCCCAACTTGCGGCCCCAACCTAGGCAGGTAAGACCATCATTCCCTAGAGGACCATGCTACCGATGTCAAGGACATCACCTCATTCGTGATTGCCCGATGCCTGCCCCCACACAACCCCAATCTGTAACCATTCAAGGCTTTTGTCAAGGTTGCAGAAAGGAGCACTGTTACAAGGCCGACGGAGCGAGACAACCGCAACCGCAGAAGAAGGACAAACAAGAATTTTGGCTGAAATGACGGAGATGCAGGAAATTACGCAAGAGTCGGTAAATGAAGGATGCGAAAGCGATAAAAAGTAGGATGAAGAAGAAGGAAGAGAGAGAACGTTTTGGATTGATAGTTGAGATGGGAGAGAAAGGTGGAAGAGAAGTGCGCATGTGAAGGTTAACAGGAATTTACTCAAGAGAGACAAAGAGATAGAGATGTCGAGAGAAAGCAACAGTTCAACTGTTGTTTGTGTCACGATTGTTATTTTTGTAAGTGCATAGCATTGAGTACTTCTTGAGAAGAAAGGCTAGTCGATATCTGTAAGAAACTTTGATACTATTCTCTGTAGTAGTGAATCTGATTAATGTATTGGGATATACCTCTTTTTTGAGTACTCTGAATTAAGTGTTACAGTAGATGACGTTCAGTATACTGTTATATCATTTTTTGATGTTATGTGTGCGCACTGTTGATAATAATTTTCCGGTATACACCATTTGTATAACGGATTGTGTGATTAAAGACGAATATGACGGTTTGGAAAGTGTAGTATCGTGAACCATTGAGTAATCTGTTGTGGTGTTGCAGTACTGTGTACGACGTTTTATTCTGTTACAATCAGAATATAGAATAAGATACGGTATATTCTGTTTACCTTTGTTGAGAGGACGAGGAAGATAACAACAACTTTGATGTTAGAACTTTCAAATAGTAAGAACGATAGTATGGCAATAAACTGACGCACCTGATCCGTGTTAAGAACGATTTTACTGTTGTGAATTGTCCGCAAACCTATTTTGATATTGATGAAGGATTAGATAAGATGTGGAATGATTAGATGGGAAAATAGTACAGAGCCTCTATCTAATAGACCCCTACCACTCCCAAGAACCCGAGGACCCGATAATACTCTTCCGAAAGTTGGATAGAAAGTATTATCGTTTAACATTGGCGATCCTACTGGGGATGTGGCATTAAGATTGCCAGGTATTTTGTTCGAATTAAATTTTGTTGAATTTACAGTGGCAACAGAATCAGATTGTTGCAGACTGTTCTGTTCGTAATACTATATGATCCGTACGGAAATGCTACATGCCGATTACTCGATCAGGTGAAAAGTATCCCAAGAATCACCAGTTAGGGGTATTAAGAACAACTCTGGGAGGTACTAGTGCAATTAGACCTGACCCAGTTGTCGAAAAAGTGACAAACGATAAAACTGATTCCGGTGAAATTACGGTAGAACGTATTACATCTCTAGAACTCTCTGGTATCACTACGGTGCAGACTGTCGAAAATACAGCAATTTTGGAACCTACCAAGACGCAGTTGGAATCTAGTCTAAAAGTTTTCGGAATAGATTTAGATTCAGTTACGATTAGAAACACTTTAGGGAAGGAAATTAACATAGGCGAATCAACACCGTATCCAGTCACAATTTCGAATCCTTCCGGTGGAATTTCGGTAAGAAAATCACAGTTTTTCGGTGACGACTCAGCAGTTTCGGCTGAATCTTCCGCTCAACTACAACGTTTGGAAGCAAGTCCTCCTACTCTGGATATCAAGGAGGAAGGAAGACTATTTGAAACAGAAATTTGCAATATAGTAAGTAAGCTAATTGCACCGGAAAGTGTGCCATTTGGTGAAACAAATTCCGGTAGTTCAGAAACTCAAAACAGAAATACAGAAGGAAGGTATAATACACTCACGATGAACGAACAACCGCAACGACAGTTAGGTCAACCCAGATCGGCTCCAACGGGAGTAACATACACAAAGTTTAGTGGATTTCCAGGAGATGATCCAGATGCTCACGTACGCACCTTTGAAATCAGTTACGCTGTTCTCAACCATCCACCGGACCCGGCATACAAAGCATTTGTTTTTCAATCTACACTTGTGAATGAAGCAGCAAGATGGCTTACTGAATACGATATTAATCATTTCGGTACTTATGAAGCAGTACGAGACGCTTTTTTGCAACGATTCAGGCTGAAAAAGAATCCTGCAGAGATCTTTGATTATTTACAGAACAACAGACAGAAACCAAATCAAACTGAACAAGAGTATGCTACCCTTTTCAGAACACATTTAAGACAGTTACCCCAGGCTCATGCTAATTTACCAAACGATGTTATTACACAGTGGTTTATCAATGGCTTACTTCCTCAACTTAGGCAAATCATGATTATAAGATGTGTAGGAGCCATGACCCTCGATGCAGTGATCGCAATGACCCTTCAGCTGGAAAACAAAGTTGGTGGATTTTCAGAGGATTTGGAATGGATAAAAACAAACAAACATGTGGCTGAAGATATAACTAAGCAAGTATATTGCATCACATGCAAGAATTCAGGACATACTAGTGCCCAGTGTGCATTAAATCAGACCTACTGCGCCATCTGTAACATTGTTGGACATACCACTGAGAATTGTGCATACAATGCTAGAAGACAAGGAACAGCAACAGTTAATGCAATTATTCAGGAACAAGGGCAGCTAGCCAATCAATATGTACCCCCACATTTGAGAAACAATCAACAACAAGGTTATCGACATTATCGAGGACAGAGGAACAATAATTATGATGCACCGCGCTGGCAGAATGGACCACCACCGGAAAATCATAATTTACCACCACCACGATGCCATTTCTGTGGACAATTGGGCCATATTAGAAGATTCTGTAGAGATGCAGCGGAGTATGACCAAAGGAAAAAGGAACGTCAAAACCCAATGGCCAATGTGGTAACAATCACACCTGTAGAGACGCAGGCAGCAGCAGTTCAAACTCGTTCCGGTAAACAATTGCAACCGGCAGCAGAATTATTTGAACCAGGGATACGTGAACAACACAGAATGTATAATAAAGCTAGTCAATGGACCACCGTAGAACCACCTGTTTTTCCAGAACCTACTCGAGTAATCCAGTCCCCGGATACGACACAAGCTCGTGCTGACAATACAGAAGCAGGTACATCATCTGCAGCAGAATTACCATCTTCAGACCAAGCTTCATCTTCAACAGTTAAGGAAAATGCAAATCAATTGCAACCAGCATGGGATATATTGTCAAAAGCATCCATCACACTGCCTTTCGGGCAATTACTGGCATTAGTACCAGGAATACGCCAACAATTTCAACAGTAGTTTACTACAAAATCTGCTTGCATTCCGGCTACCGCAACAGTACAACCAGAGCCAGACTCTACGGTAGATCACTCAGTTCCTCTGATTACAGTATGGTTTAATAAACATCAAATCACACAAGTTTTAATTGATGGGGGTCTGGCGTGAATATTGCCACTGCGTCACTTTGTAAGAAGTTGGGATGGACTAAGATAGAACCAGTTCAATTCTTTGTTAGGATGGCTGATCAATCTAGAGTCCATCCAGTAGGACTTGTCCGAGATA
Organism: Ceratopteris richardii; assembly: GCA_020310875.1. Lineage (NCBI taxonomy): Eukaryota > Viridiplantae > Streptophyta > Polypodiopsida > Polypodiales > Pteridaceae > Ceratopteris > Ceratopteris richardii. Next base: position 24,789,900 of record CM035417.1, on the reverse strand, counting down.
TACCCATAACCTTGCAAGACACAACATTCAAGATGACCTTCGTTGTTCTAGAATTGCGGAATCCACCCTAGATTACAATCTACTTTTCGGCCGTCCTTGGTTGAAACAAGCCAAGGTAATTCAAGACTGGTCAGCCCAGGAACTTACGTTCAAAGATAAAAATCGCAAATGTGTTGTAAAGTTAGACGCGATACAACCCTGTGAGTTACATGCTCGACCATATTTTGCCGAACCAGTCCATATGTTAGATGGGTTGTCCGATGACGAAGAAGAAGAATTTCTGAAGAATAATGTTGATTTAATGACATTAGGAACTATTGATCTACAGTCTGTTGTAGATACCTGGAATGCTTCAGTATGTACAGTAATACCCATCGCCGAAGAAACTAAGGAGGAAGATACCATTTCGATTCACGATAATGAACTACAGCAACTTCTCGAACCATCAGCTAATACAGAGAAATATCAACAATTTTATGTTCCAGAAGACCAGTTAATTACTTATAATCTTGGAGATGAAGATCACCCTCATCCTGTAAAGATAAAGCAAAACTTACCGGAAGCATTTCAAGCAGAATTAATTCAGTTACTCCAAGAATTTACTGACGTCTTTGCATGGGATTACAAAGACATGAAGGGCTTGGATCCTCGTATTTATCAACACAGAGTTATGCTAAAACCAGAAGCTAAACCGATAAAGCAAACCAGCTACCGAATGAACCCACATTATGCATCACAGGTAAAGGCTGAACTTGATAGGTTATTAAAAGTTGGATTCATAGTACCAGTAGAACATGCGGAATGGATTTCACCGATTGTGATTGTACCGAAGAAAAACAAGCAATTGAGAATCTGCGTAGACTACCGGAAATTAAATGCTGCAACAGTACCGGATCCTTTTCCGATTCCCTTTTTGGATACTATGCTTGACAAAGTAGCAGGTCATGAGATGTATTCATTTCTAGATGGATACAGTGGATATAACCAAGTAAGAATGGCTGAAGAGGATATACCAAAAACTGCATTTATTACAAATTGGGGTGTCTTTGCTTGTACAGTAATGTGGTTTGGATTGAGGAATGCACCAAGCACATTTCAAAGATGTATGCAGGAGATATTTTCTCCTTATCTCACCTCATTTATGCAAGTATACCTTGACGATTTTTCAATTTTTGGTAAGACGATCGCACATCTGGTACATTTACGATGTTGCTTTCAGAAATGTAGAGAATATAGATTGTGTTTAAACCCAAACAAATCTGTGTTTGCGGTTTCATGTGGTAAGTTACTTGGTCACATCATATCGGGACAGGGTATTCAAGTCGATCCTGATAAAATTTCAGCAGTATTAGAAGCTCCGGTGCCTTATACACCTAAAGAAGTAATGCGGTTTATGGGTCAAGTGAGATGGCATGGAAGACATTTACGGTGGCTTGCTCATGTGGCAATACCACTGAACAAATTAATTTCCAAGACTCCACGGCAATTCGAATGGACTCAAGAATGTCAGATAGCATTTGATCGACTGAAACATTTATTAACACAGGTTCCCATTTTACAGCCACCAGATTGGGATCACCCATTTCACGTATTCGTTGATGCATCTGATATAGCAATAGGAAGTGTACTGATGCAACAAACCGATAAATGGTTTAGACCAGTATACTATGCTAGCAGAAGATTAGCACCTGCAGAGAAGAACTACTCGGTAACAGAGAGGGAATGCTTAGGACTAGTGTATTCGGTAAAAAAATTCAGACATTACTTGCTGGGCCGAAAATTTACATTTCATGTCGATCACGCTACACTTGTTTACTTGGTTCGGCAGCAACATATAGGTGGCCGCCTAGCACGATGGGTCCTACTATTGCAGGAATTCGACTATGATGTCACTCATCGGCCAGGTAGTTCACATGCTTTAGCAGACTTCTTGTCACGCTTAGATTCAGGTGAACCTCCGGTCGGCATAAATGATACAACGCCAGCCATCTATACTTCAGAACCAACTACTGAGGAATTGTCGAACCAACCAGTACCAACTACGTATTATGATCAGTTATTGACCTTCCTTTCGGATGGATGTCTACCTTCTGAAGTCCCTACAACTACACGCCGAAAAATTGCAGTTTTTAGTCGAAGATTCCGGTTAGTTGATGGAGAACTTTATTATGCAGATCATACAGGAAACTTACTCCGATGTATCCCTACACATGAAGTAAACTCAGTCATCAACTTGGCTCACTCAAGTCCAACAGGAGGACATTTTGCAGCAAATCTTACTCACCGGAAAATTCTGCAAAGTGGACTTTGGTGGCCAACTATGTACAGAGATGTATTGGAATTTATCAAAACTTGTGATAGCTGTCAAAGAACTGGACAACCACTACAACGCCATTACTTTCCACTTCATCCAGTACTTCCTTTAGAACCATTTCAGAAGTGGGGTCTAGATTTTATTGGTCCAATCACACCTCCCGCGGTATTCAGTAACAACCGGTATATATTGACTTGCACAGACTACGCAACCAGGTGGGCAGAAGCATGGCCTTTACGTTCGGCTACAGCGGTTGCAGTAGCAAAATGTTTATTCAGATGTCTTTCCAAGATTTGGATTGCCACTAGAGCTTGTTTCAGATCAGGGCACCCATTTTATGAACAATTTGATGAAAGCATTAACACAGTCGTTCCAGATCAGTCATAAATTCAGCTCACCATATTATCCTCGTGCAAATGGATTGGCAAAAAGTACCAACAAATCTTTGCTGAACATGCTTCAGAAATTGACTAGAGAAACACCGGAAAGATGGGATCAGTTGCTACCTGCAGTCTTATGGGCCTATCGCACAACATATAAGGTAACCACCGGCTTGACACCATTCAAATTAGCCTATGGACTAGAAGCAATAGCCCCGATGGAAATTGTAATACCAAGTTTAAGAGTAGCAATTTCTCAGAAGCTTCTACCAGAAGAGTCATTGGTATTTCGGTTGGAAACACTTAGAGAATTAGATGAGCACCGATGGCTCAGTTTCTTAACTATGAAAGAAATCCAACTAAGACAGGCCAGGACACATGACCGTAATTTAAAGACTCCAGTATTTTCGGTAGGACAGCTTGTTCTTTTTTACAATGCGAAGTCCAACAGATCAGCAGGAAAATTCAAGTTACCTTGGTTCGGTCCATTCAAGATTTCAGAACAAGTTGGTCCGGCTACTTTTCGGTTGACTACATTGACTGGACAACCACTTCCAAAAGTGATAAACGGTTCTAAGCTACGGCCGTATCAAGTAACGTCACAGCTGCGATAACAAGGGTACACAGGGTACCGCAAGTTCTTAATTTTCTTTCTGTCTTTTAGTTCCTTTTTGTTTTAATTTGGTATAATCAATAAAGTAAGTGTAATCGCCGTATTTTAATATCTATTTATGTCAAGCCGTCCACTCCTTTTTCTCTCTTTGCATGCATGCACACCAGATATAGACATTACTGCCCGTTTTGTGTAATTAGTACCGTTTAAAATATTCTTTGTATAAGTCTCTTATATAACTCACTTAAACTCGCCGGATAGGTAATATAGTATCTTGCGATCACGTCTGTATTTTCTGAATAATCGTGTTTTGTGTCTTGTATCTGTGCGCAATGGAATCCTTAGCAAACTACACAGCTTTTGCTGATGGTATCCCTGCTGAAGTAGGAAATTACCTGCGTGTACGAGGATTGGGTAGTTTCGCCGAGCTGCCCTGGCACTCAGTAGAAGCTCACCCCTTCTTCGCACAGATCATTTCTGCTATCGCTTGAGTATCTCCCACCGAAAAACAATGGGTTTTCCTCTCCTTACCTTCCAGAACTGTAATCACATTCCAAGCTTTTGCTGAAGTATACCATTTGACTCCACAAGACCGCGAGAATCTCCCCATGATTTCTGTAACCCGAATGGCAGAATTGTTCCCTCTTTATTCATCTAATGAATACGCCATTCTTTGGCGACCAGAACCCGAAAGAACTACATTACAATTCCTAGTTGCTATACTCAATTTCCAGAAACGAACTTATGGTATCTCTCGACCATTTTATTCTGCCATCGATATAGCTGCCCGAGAACCTGTTAACTTCGCGTCGTTTTTCTTTCAACGTATTCATAAGGAGTGCGTCTTAATCATGAAGCAAGTTAGCAAAGGCAAAACTCCTAGGTCTCGACTTTCGCACATTCTGTCATTTCTGTTTCCAACTATAATGCAAGCACAACCACCACCAAGAGGACCAGTACTGCAGATTGAAGAATCAGTGCAACCTTTAGATGAAGACGAAGAAGATGAAGAAGAGATTAATCAGTTATTCAGAAGTAAACGAATCAGAATCAGTTCTTCTGAAAGTAAGGTTGCAGGTTCAGTCGGACAAGACGAAGAAGTACAACAGGAGGTCGATCAGCATCCAGGCGAAGCAATACAAAAGGAAGCCGAACAACAGCAAGAAGTACAACACGACACAGAACAACAACACGAAAATGAAGAAGGGAAAGCCAGTAAACAAGACAAAGCAGTAGAGAATGAAGCTGATCAGCAAGACAAGGAAGTAGAAACAGAGGCCAAGTATCAAGATGAAGAGACGTTCCATGATACAAATACGTCTATGCACCAGGAATCAGCAGCGTATTCATTAGCGTCTGAGCACCAACAAACGCAGGAGCAAACTGAAACTGAAGCAATTTCAACTGATAAAGTCTGTCAGCAGCAGCATCAAGAGAACCAACAAATCCATGAACAACAACCTACTAATGATGCACTGGATAAGCTCCTGAAGGCAGCAGAAGCAACAGATGCCGGCACCGCAGCGAATGAACAACAGGATACAAATAAGGTAACAAGCTCTAACGCAGCTCGTCCCATTTTACCACCGAAAAATGAAGTACATCCCATCCAAGACCACCCCGACGATTCATCATCATCTTCCCCTAACTACTCGCCACCGAATTCTCAACAATTACTCACCGATATGTTTGCCCAACCACGACAATTTCTGCAAACACAATCTATTCAGGTATTTTCTGAATTAGCATCGATCGGACAGTTTCTTATTAATCTCTCCCAGCAATTATCTACTCAGATAAGAGCTGATACAGACAATATCTACAAGGAGTTGCAGCATAAAGTAGAATTACTGGAAGCCGATATTACTCCTCTTCAAGAAGAATTATACATAGTAAAGGCAGAAAATCAGGCCCTACACGAACAGGTGAAGCAGCTGCAAGAACGACTCAGTGACCAAGAAGACATAACAAAACAACGAGATGAAGCTCTGAAAACAATGAACAATCAAAAAGAATTGTTGATAGTAGCCAATGCAGAAATCAATAAGTTAACACAGAACTTCAAAGATGCAGAAGATGCTAGAGTAGCATTAGGCAACTTACTGGAAGAAACTAGATTACAGCTGGCCCAAAAAGATCAACAAAACCAAGAACAACAAAGAGAACTGAAGCAAAAAGAATTTGAGTTGAATACTACAAAAGACAGTTTATCAACAGTTAACGACATGCTGCATAAGTATCTCGTTGAAGAGCCTCAGAAACAGAAAAGATTAGCAGATACGAAAAGGGCAAGAGATGCATATCATAAAACGATCCAGTTCCTCAACCAACAGTTCGAAAGGCTCGACAATCAAGTACGCAACCAAAATGATTACATCCATCGAATGCAGCAACAAGTAACAGACATGAAGACAGCCAGAGATGCAGCATTGGCCAATGAATTTTATTTACAGGAAGCATTCTTACAAACCGAGGCTGAAAATTTACTTTCAGAAGCTATTGTGCTCAGTTCGGTGCGCACAGATGCCCAATTATTAGAACCCGACACCCTGAAAAATGTATTAGAAACTCTTAAGAAAAAGATTGCCTGTATCTTTCGATCAGCTAGAAGTATGTATTTAGAAGGTCTCGCAGCAGAACTGTAAAATTCGGTCCTACAAATCCTGTATTGTACTGATGATTTTTATTAAAAGTCGCGATTTTTTTTGTGCATAATACTCTTCGCACATGTAAAAGACGTTCCAAGTCCAGCATCGATCTACGGGATAAAATACAGAATGATGCTTTTTGATGCTACAATTTCGGTAAGAAGTATGAAGTGTCATGTCCGAATGAAATATCATCATTCCAGCAAATGGCAGTTCAAGTTCTAGTGCTTATAAAATGCGTATGCCCAACATAGTATTTTTCTGTATAGTATTCTACGAGCTCTCGTACTAATTAACAAAACTTCTAGCATATTATTTTCGGCGAGCCTTACAACTATGTCTGAATCATATATACTAAGATGGCGACTCAGGAAGCGCGCAATTGCACAGAACCGTGTTGTGACTACAACAGATACTACATTACAGGATGATGAAGATGACTCAAGAACTTCGGCAACATCACCGGGTCAGCATAACAACATATTATTTTCCACAGAATTTAAAATAGAGCTTGACATCCATTCTAGGAGAAATGAGAACTGGTTACGGAGGATCGGACTCCTCCAGTTTGCTAAGTTACCCTGGGAACAATGGACAGGTAATGAAGATGCAGAGAATCAGTTACACAGCATGCGACAAACAAAAGGTCTCCTTATAAATCAGGTACAATTTTCACCACAATTAGTTTCGTCAGTATTTCAATTACCGTTGTATGAAGAGGCAAACTTTCCCAAATGTTCTTATAAAGACCTGCGAAAAGAATTTGGTAAGGGCGAAGGTCGCAGACGCTATTTTATGATGAAGAATGCCACATATACTCGCCGTGAACAATTTAAATGGTACTTAGAAAGGCTCTGCTTTATAGTCAGATTTGATCTTATGTCTAGAGAAAATTTTTCGCCTCTAGTACAAGCGGAGACAGGACGAAAAGTGAGCTGGGCTCACTGGTTGTACAACCATTTACACAAACAGTTTTTTGTTGGGGACAAACGCAGGTCCCAAAAATACACTCGTTTACCAGTGTATTTAGCTGCTATTTTTCAATTCATACAAGCTAGAAGACCAAATGTTGAAAAACACGGTATGCTCAGCTCAGAGCATAACTACACAAATGAACAAGATGAACCCGATACACTGTTAGACTCCTCTGAGGATGTATGCCCCACAGACGGCACTGAACAGGCAAGGGTGTTTGGAACACCTTTTTCGTTGATAACAAAAAGAAAGTTATAGCAGTCACCCCAACCAGTAAATTCGAAGAAGTCGAATACTAATGATTCTATTGCCGGAACTGGAAATCAGGTATATAGCATGCAGAAAAAATTACAGGAAGTCTCAGATTTTTTAATACAACAAGAACAGAAGCTACAACTGGGAAAAGATCACGCATTGGCCAATATGAACCATTTTAATTCTTTGTTAACATCAAATCAACAATTGCAAAACACACTGAAAGATAAAACAAAACTGCTGAGAGAAGTACAGAATGAACATAATCAACTGATAGTTACATTAGTTAATATTACCAAATCTATTAAGGAATTCCAACAGTACCAGGAAGCGGTGCAGAAACAGATACATGACGAAATGACCAATTTTTTGGCAATGAATGCCACTCTGCAGAACGAAATTGAAGTCTTACGATCCAGAATACAGGTCTTGCAAGATTTAGAAAAACAGGTCTTAACTGGCGAAGGAATTAATCTGGATGCCACTTTAATGACAAAAATCGATATCGAAGCATTAAAACAAAAGTTGAGCACTCATGTACATAACAGTTGGAAACTTTTTCGTCGCAGATGGTTGGCCATTACAGTTCCAAAAATGGAAAACATACGCTCAGGTTTTGTCTCCCAACACGACCATGATTTGGTAGATATAATTAACCAGCAGAAGCAGCAGTTGGAACAACAAAAACAGAAAATAAATCAATTACAGAAAGAAATTCGGCAACAGAAATCTGGAACAGGTAGTCCCAAAAAACAAACGCCCCAGATTGCAGATAATGATATCTCTGATAAGATTCAGGTCGATCTTGCGGGTTCGAGCCCACCATGCGTGTCATTGTTACAAGGCCGACGGAGCGAGACAACCGCAACCGCAGAAGAAGGACAAACAAGAATTTTGGCTGAAATGACGGAGATGCAGGAAATTACGCAAGAGTCGGTAAATGAAGGATGCGAAAGCGATAAAAAGTAGGATGAAGAAGAAGGAAGAGAGAGAACGTTTTGGATTGATAGTTGAGATGGGAGAGAAAGGTGGAAGAGAAGTGCGCATGTGAAGGTTAACAGGAATTTACTCAAGAGAGACAGAGAGATAGAGACGTCGAGAGAAAGCAAGAGTTCAACTATTGTTTGTGTCACGATTGTTATTTTTGTAAGTGCATAGCATTGAGTACTTCTTGAGAAGAAAGGCTAGTCGATATCTGTAAGAAACTGTGATACTATTCTCTGTAGTAGTGAATCTGATTAATGTATTGGGATATACCTCTTTTTTGAGTACTCTGAATTAAGTGTTACAGTAGATGACGTTCAGTATATTGTTATATCATTTTTGATGTTATGTGTGCGCACTGTTGATAATAATTTTCTGGTATACACCATTTGTATAACGGATTGTGTGATTAAAGACGAATATGACGGTTTGGAAAGTGTAGTATCGTGAACCATTGAGTAATCTGTTGTGGTGTTGCAGTACTGTGTACGACGTTTTATTCTGTTACAATCAGAATATAGAATAAGATACGGTATATTCTGTTTACCTTTGTTGAGAGGACGAGGAAGATAACAACAACTTTGATGTTAGAACTTTCAAATAGTAAGAACGATAGTATGGCAATAAACTAACGCACCTGATCCGTGTTAAGAATGATTTTACTGTTGTGAATTGTCCGCAAATCTATTTTGATATTGATGAAGGATTAGATAAGATGTGGAATGATTAGATGGGAAAATAGTACAGGGCCTCTATCTAATAGACCCCTACCACTCCCAAGAACCCGAGGACCCGATAATACTCTTCCGAAAGTTGGATAGAAAGTATTATCGTTTAACAAGCACCTCTTACGAGACTGCCCAAAGAACCCACAGAATGTAACAAAAATCACTCCCATCAATGTGATTGGGTTAGTTGTAGACTCTTCAGGAAGTGTAACCTCCACTACGCCATTGCAAGTGGTCACGAGAGCTCAGGCATTGCAGCAGAACCAAGGTTTAGGCCAGGAACAAGAGTGCTGAAGTTAGTAAAACTGAGAGCATAACCAAGAAATGGACGAGAGCTTGGAAAGATAGCCGCGAGAGAATGAAAAGGCAATGGGCAAAGAAGATGAATGAACTGGAGGAAAGCATAAGAGAAATGAGAGCCAGGATAATTGAACTTACATCTCATCCTTCCTCTCACACTACCCCACCACCACCATTTCCATCTCCATCCGATCCACCACCTTCCAACCCATCTCATACGACCCCACCACCCCCTAGAGTAGGATCAATATTAGCAGATCCCACTCCCGAGGACCTAAATATGATGCTTAAAGCATATCAGGATAGAATCCAAGAAGGGCCAAATGTAACCGATCATGAAAACTGTTACCATAGAGCGGAACTAGAGCTTGAACGAACTAAAATCTATGCTAAAATGGTGGAATTGGCTCAAACTATGTTTGAAGCTAGTCGCCTCTTTAACTTCTCTAGTTCACCTAAGACGCAGTTGCACTTTGATGGACTGCTAGAAAGATTGGAGAGGCTAATTGCACAATCAGAAAAGGAACCCGCCTCTCAAAATAAGGACAAGCCAAGTGAAAGGCTAAGCCTTCCCACTCAGGAAGCTTATGCACCCAACTCCATAGAGCCAGACACATCTTCTTCTATGAATCGGTACTCACCCGAATTCCTACGAGAGATTCAAGAAGAAAAATGGGCTAAAGAGAGTGAAGTCCCTCCTCCCATTGAACTTGTGAATGACGCGCATGATCAATTCCCACAAGATATTCCCTCCATTTATGGAGAGCAGGAGAGCACCGAATCTCAGGAAAGATTAGACTTTGAGTCTAACTCTTTACATGAGTTGCCCCATTTCACAGGCCCATGGGAGGCTAAGTCTACGTGTATGAGAGCACCCACTGTCATGGTGAGAAACGAAGACTCGGTCGTACCTAGGAATACGGAGGTGGTAAAGAATACTAAAGTGCAGTGCAATCTCACTTTAGAAGAGTTACTCAAGGTTAGGCCAGAACTATGGAAACATGTAGCCAACCAAGTACCAGAGGTAGCCAAACCGCGTTCCCAGGTAGGTTCTCATAGAACAGTGCCAGAAATTCCTCTAGACAAGATAGGAGATATGAGTGAAGGAGGAGAAGGAAACACCTATCTTCCCATTACCCATCAAGGATACACAACCAAGGCAATTTTGGACTCAGGCGCAGGAGTTGCACTTGCTACCACTTCCCTATGGAAGCGTTGGGGCAAGCCAACACTTAGGCCAATGAGGATGAAATTGCAGATGGCTGATGGTCACATAGAAAGACCCTTAGGCTTGCTAGAAGGAATAACTCTCACTACATGCGGTGTTGAGTTTGAGCATACTTTCGCCATATGTGATTTTAGCAAGAACCATGCCTATGAGATGATTTTGGGAAGACCATTTATGCGAGAGTTGCAAGTGGTACAGGATTGGGGAACCAATTCCTTGTATTTGCAACACTTAGGTGTCACAAACAAAGTCAATCTCAAGGATTACTCTCATAGAGTTGTCCCTCCTATCCAATGGAACCCCATCCATAGAGCCAAAGATGATACCGAATCGGTGCATTCCATAGGATCAAGATCCTCATGGATGCATGAAGACACACACCTATGGATGTGCAAAGTGGCAGTAGAAGAAGAGAAGAGAGAAAAAGCAAGAGAAGTAGGTGCTAAGGAAACACATAGATCAATTCAAGACCCGGCCTATGCACCTGTAGTATTTCCTAACGAAGAATTTGAACCTCACGGTTGGGCAGAAATTTTAGCAACAATGGATGTAGCCATCAATGAAGAACAATGGACACCCCACTATGATGAGGATGGCTATGACATTTCAATCTTCTCAATAGAGCCAATCATGGGAGATTCGGTTTTAGAAGAATGCGAACCTATCCCTGATGCATTTGAGGATGCAAGTGACTCCGATCTAGAGTCAATCATTATGGACCCACCTTTTGCATCGGATGAAGAATACTTCTATGAAGTGGAAGTTGACCCTCAGAGACATGAAGAGCTCACAAATGATGTGAGATTAACCACACAAGTGACTGCCAAGAGTGAAGGCAAGAAGAGGAAGAAGAGAGAAGTCACACGAGAAGAGGAAGAATCTTTGTTTCAAGTCCCCGAGAATTTCAAAAAGTATGAGATAGACGATAGGAGAGTCATGGTAAGAATGCCTAAACGTGAGGCTCAATCAGGAGAGGCCTATGATAACAAAGAAACCACCAAGAAAATAGTTGTAGCCATGGAAGAAGGAGAAGAAAGATGCACTTACATAGGGCATGAGCTGACGGAAGAAGAAGAGCAGGAGTTGATAGCCTTGCTAAGGGAGTACAGAGATGTATTTGCTTGGAGTTACAAGGACTTAAAAGGCGTAGACCCTGACATATGTTCACATACAATTCCCATGACATCAAATGCAAAACCCTCTAAGCAAAAGCCATACACTTATAATGATAACTATGCTGCTAAGATAAAGGAAGAGATAGATCGCTTAGTGGAAGCCGGATTCATCTATGAAATTGAGCACACGGAGTGGGTATCCCCCATTGTAGTGGTGCCCAAAAAGAATGGAAAGTTACGTGTGTGCATTAACTTGAAGAAGGTTAATGCAGCCACTATTCGAGATAACTATCCTCTTCCTATCACTGAACATCTCTTAGAAAGAGTAGCAGGCAAAGAAGTGTACAATTCCCTTGATGGATTTTCTGGCTACAATCAGGTAGCCATTGCTCTAGAAGATCAGCATAAGACGGCTTTTGCCACAGAGTGGGGCATATTTGCTTTTTGGGTAATGCCATTCGGGCTTACCAATGCTCCGGCAACCTTCCAAAGATTGATGTGCCATGTGTTTAAAGAGTTCTTGAGGAAGAACTTAGAGGTCTATGTTGACGATCTTTGTGCTCATTCCAACATTAGACAAACACATATACCTGAACTCAGGCAAATCTTTGACAAATGTAGAGAATATCAACTATGCTTGAACCCTGAAAAGTGTCTTTTCATGGTCAGACAAGGCAAGATTCTATGACACATAGTGTCAAAGAATGGCATATCCACGGATGAGGAGAAAGTGAGGGCCATCGTAGAACTACCTAGGCCAAAGAATGTCAAGGAAGTACAAGCTTTCATGGGGCATTGTGGTTATTACTGACGCTTTATACACATGTATGCCATCATTGCAAAGCCTCTGTACGGACTTTTGACTCACTTTGAGTGGACTGAAGAATATGAAAGCTCCTTCAATGAGCTTAAACGACGATTATGTTCAACAGCAATCTTGACCACACCAGATTGGAATAAGCCCTTTCATGTTCATGTGGATGCATCCAATTATGCTATTGGATGTGTACTCGTACAACCTACTGGTGAAGGTAATATGGATCTTCCAATTGCCTATGCTACTAGACAATTGAACGCTGCTGAACGAAATTATACTACCACTGAACGAGAAGGATTAGGCATGGTGTATGCGGTTAAAACATTTAGACACTATTTTCTTGCAAACAAGTTTGAATTTTTTACTGATAATCAGGCATTGTTGTACTTAGTGAACAAGCCATGCAATACAGGCAGATTAGTAAGATGGTTTCTCTTGCTAATGGAATATGAATTTGAGGTTGTGGTGAGGAAAGGTAAGACTCACTTGAGAGCAGACCACCTCTCTAGACTCACATCTGGAGAAGCCCCACAAGGAGTATCGGATGACCTTCCTGATGCTTACTTGTTTAATTTGGAAGTCGTGCCAGAGTGGGCTAAGACATTAGTGCCATTATTGACATTCGGGCCTAATCACCCAGTCATAAACACTCAAGATAGAGAGGTTGTGAAGGCCCAAAAGTACCACATCATGGCAGAAAGTATGTACAAGCATACCGATCAAGGAATATTAGCCTGTTGCATGGAAGAGGATGAATACGCAAAATGGTTGCAATTAGCACACGTAGGTGCATTAGAGCAACACTACTCAAAGCAACGAACCCTACAGACACTAAGGAGACTTAGAGTGCATTGGCCAACTATGGAAGCAGATGTTCATAGGTTATGTAAGGAACGCACAGTCTGTAGTGTTAGACCACCTGTGGAACACGCAACTTTGTACCAAGTGCCTCTAGCACCAGATTGGAGTGAACCACTAGTAGCCTTCTTGAGGACAAAAACATTCCCTCAAGATATGAACCTGACGAGGCAAAGAAGTTTAGAACAAGAAGCCCTAGACTACTCACTTATTGGCGATAATTTATACAAGCATGGTAAAGATGGTTACCTGAGACTATGTGTCCATGAGAGTGAATATCTCAAGATCTTGGAAACTGCTCACCAAGGTGTAGCACGGGGACATTTTGGACCAGACCGGGTGATTAAAGCAATCCTATTTGCAGGCTTGTGGTGGCCAACCCTTCACATGGATGCACATACCTATGTGAAGAGGTGTGATATTTCTCAATGAACTCAGTATCCTATACGCAAGGATGAGATGCCACTGAAACCTATGATGGGTGGACGTGCATTCTCTAAGTGGGAAATAGACTTTGTAGGTCTTATTAATCCCCCAGCTAAGGGTTCACATGCCGAATATATCATTGTTTCCACTGATTATCTAACCAAGTGGGTGGAGGTAAAAGCCACCATGAAGAACGATGCTCAAACGACAGCTAAGTTCTTATTTGAGAATGTGTTCACAAGATACGGGCTACCTATTGAGCTAGTAAGTGATAGAGGAACTCATTTCTTGAATGAAGTTATTGAAAATCTTCTCCAAGAATTCTTGGTTATACACAAGAAGTCTGCCCCCTATCACCCACAAGCTAATGGCCAAGCCGAAAGCACAAATAAGATTCTATGCAATGTGCTCACCAAATTAGTGAATAATAAACGCTCCGATTGGGACAAACAACTACACCATGCTGTTTGGGCATACCGAGTTGCCTATAAAACAGTACTCCAAGCCACACCCTTTCAGATGGTATTCAGTCAAAATGCAGTGCTACCATTGGACTTCTTGATACCTACATTGAAAATAGCACAGGTGCATGAGTGGACGGGACATGAACTCTCTTCGAGGATTTTTGATCTGGAACGACTAGGTGAGACAAGACTAAGAGGAGCAGCAGGAATATATGCAGCTAACAAAAGACAAAAAGCATATTTTGATGCACATGTGAAGGATAAGGGTTTGAAAGCAGGAGACCTAGTTTTAGTCTACACGTTGAAGCAACATGCGAGAAAATTAGAGAAGCGTGGTTATGGGCCTATGATCATAAATAGGCTTTCAACTAGTGGAGCAGTTCAATTAGCCACTCTAAAAGGAGATGTTCTCCCTAGCTACATTAGCGGATGCAGAGTCAAACTTTATCAAGAACCCCTCACTAAGGAAATGCTCAACCGACTCAACACTACCAAGAAACACAAAGAAGAGGAAAAGCGAATTCGAGAAGAGGCACAGAAGCATTGGAACGCATCCAAAGAATGAAGTTAAGAAGATAGGGTAGAGATCAGCCCATGATAGATGCATGTGGAGCTCAGGGATATCACATGGCAATGTGTGAAGTTTCAGGTATTAACTCTCATAGAATAATTAATCGGTGTCCTTTTGTGACCTTAGAGCTAGGACAAGGAACGAGTGCAAGGACTGTAAGAGCCTTGATTGACTCAGGTGCAGCCACTAGTGCTGTTAAACTTTTGTACTGTCAAGAGTTGAACTTAAGTGTCAATCCTATAGAAGCCTATCTCATAGGATTGAGAGGTGTGGAAACCCCTTGCATGGGCGAGGTGGAACTTCCCCTCTACATTCAAGATTTTTTAATGACAGTTAAAGTACTAATGTGTCAAGATGAGGATCTCACTGAACCTCTTGTCTTGGGTCAAGACTGGATCTATGACCATGCAGTCAACCTAAACCTAAGAAGTGGACTTCTTCAGGTCTAGGTAAATCGGAACCGCATTACACTTGAATTAGAGAATGAAGCACTCAAGGAACTAGGAAAGGCACAGACTCCTAGTCCTTCCAGGAGTACACATGAAGATGACCATGCTATTCTTGTCCAAAACCCTGTGATGCAGAGGGATGATTATCTCAACAAAGAAGTCAAGGGCACGATGGAACTCCCTTCTTTTCAAAAGGCCATCGGGATGCAGCAACCAGAGGCAGATAAAATGCAGGAGAAGCAGACTACCTATGCTCGAAGCCAAAAGAAAGTACAAAGAAAGGTGTCTCAGCCACCAAAACAAATGTGGGTGCAGAAAGGCGAGCATCCTAGCACGGTCAAGTCACAACCAGTGGCTCAACTTCATATTAGTGATCAATTACAAGACACTAATAAGAAGTATTTCAGAAACTCTCCTACGAAGTAAAGTCTATATGGGTACCCAAGAAGTCGATGAAGGTTGACCCACAATCAAGGAAAATTTGGGTGCCTAAGGCTTGCTTGCGGGCTCAAATAGCCACACATAGACCACACCATACACAACATGGTTCACTCACACGAACAGCTGAGTCCCACCTATATTCGACATGTGAAGAGAGATGGTGGATGCAATCCAAATATGAGTAGGTGCCGCTACAACCAGCTTCACACCAGCCAACTGAGACTTTAGAGTTGATTAGTAGACCCTTTGAGCTTCCTAAATCCACCAAAATATCAGCCAAGTACTTTGGAACATGTATCCCAAAAGTTTAAGTCAAGACAGACTAGTTGGCAAATGACTAGTGCTATTTTTGGACATACACTTGCTAGAAAAAATGAACAGTGCTCTCAACCTGGTAGGAATTAGAAAAATTCCTTTTGGTCATAGCAAATAGACTTAACAAGCTTGCTATTCCAAGTTAAAACACTTCAAATGATGGACTGAGCACTGAGAACAAGATTTATCAATTTCTGGAACATGCCCACAATTCTCGGGGCTCTGCAGAGATAGACCAGTGAGCAGTAAATTGCAGATATCTTCAGAACTATTAATTCAATGACCTTGAAAATTTATATGCAGACAATAGACAATAAGAGCTATCCAATGCATGTCAAATTACTGAAAAAGAATGAGTAGAACTCGAGATATGACCTTCTGAAGGTACTGCTCTGAGTGAGTATAACAGAGAACAAAACAGAGAAGTAAATGATGATAAATGTATAGATTCATATATGATTACAACCATATTGGCAATGAATCTTTGCACAATGGGAGTAGAATGATAGAGCTATGGAGTAAGCTCTTCAATCTCTACAAAATGACATGAAGTGGTCACGAACAAGGCTTGCTAATCACCTCTTCCTTCTTGCTCTTTTTATAGCTATTCTTGGAGGAAGTTTTGAATTCGAATTCGAATGGCTCCACCTAAAAGTGATCCCCAAAGTTAGGAGATATTCCCTCAGCTCAAAAATTCATGGTTTTAGGTAGTTAGAGCCACGAAATTGCTTTTACATCATGGATGAGGTAAGCCATCCTTTTCCTTTTTCTTTTTTCAATTACAAGAGATAAAAAAGAACTCTTTTACAACAGGTGTTCACATGACTACTCATGTGACTTACAAATGAGGATATATCAAGCATGTTGGCTTGGGTAAAATGCACCAACACGACATACCCAAACACATATTTGTCCTGGAGCACGAGTAGAATCACTTGTAAATGGGCCCCTAAAAAGCCTCATTTACAAGCAGACATTCTTATGAAACCCACCAGAGTGTACACAAAATCAACAAGAAAAGCCACCCACTGTGTTTGGCAGCCCAAACTTTGTAATAAACCACCTGATCCCATTGTAAAGCCACCTCCGCTTACTAACTGTGTCCACATTACACCGCACCATCCCAATTAGCACATAGGAACCATGCATCTGCTAACCACACTTCACACTCACAACCACACAAGCACGAACTAACTAACTAACTAACTAACTCTCAGTTCATCATGTTAATGTTGTAACGGGGACACATGACCACTTGGTGTCCATTTGCAATGTTAACATTCATTTGTATATTCTCACAGAACCGGCGACCAGTTTCTTCAATATGGCCGAGGCTGCAGGAACAAGCTCCTAGGCAGGCACCACCCCTCAGATTGTAGACATTGAAAGTCTCCCAATTGAGGAGGAGTTGAAGGAAAGACCACTGGCATTGAGAGCATTACATGCCATACCTATTCAGAATCCTCCCCACGGGCACACATCACCAGTAAGCAAAAACTCGCATTGGTTTAGTGATGTGGCTGGACCTCTTGGAGAAGGCACTTACTTGTGGGAGGGAGAAATAGAGTTCAACGGACGTTGGGGAAGGTATCACTTCTTTACCAGAGAGTTTGAGAGGCTTCAAAATAATGAAGGGTTGAAAGCGATATGGAAGAAGGCTGTACTATATGATTACTTCAAAGCCCAGTTACCAAAGCCAGACTTTCTAAGGTGTTCATATTTGATTAGCACCCTCACTCCTAGTAAAGAGAAAAAGGGATATAGCACCTTTGTCCTACCATCTCTTACAAGAGGTAATGAATTAAAGCTCTTCAAGTTGATGAACAATTTGGTAAGGGAAGCTCTCGACATAAAAGGCATGCATATCCCCACCGAGAAAGAGATAATGGTTCCAGAAAACATGAAGAACAGGAACCTGACTAAGCTAAAGGACATGGTGGCAATGACTCCAACTATTGCCATTCACCTCCGCATGTGCATGCAACATTTCGCGTTCCCTGCTCAAGAGAGATTCACGATGCCACCCAAGAAGATATGGTTCAGTCTATATTTAGCAGACACCTTCAATTTGACAATCAACATGCCTCATTAGATTATTGACCAAATACACTTGGCACATCAACGGTGGTATAAGAAGCAAAAGTAAGTACTTTATGGATGTTGTGCTCTCACAAGGATTGTTTACAAATGCTTGGCATATGATGTGCCAATTCAAAGTGCACTTGTTTGGAACAGGGTGCAAGAATTCCAACGTAGAATGTCAACCGCTGGGCCTCCATCTAAGAAAATGAGGGGAGCGGTGCAGATGCCCTGTGCACAGGCCCGCGGTGCTACATTGACACCAGAGACAACTCCCCGACTTCCAAGGCGAGTGCAACCCTTCACTATCAGATTACCAAGGCATAGCACAGAAGGACCGAATCTGGTGTTTCCACCTATACCCACCGACTAGAGTTCCCTCATGGCTTCACACTGGAAGATCTAACTGATGAGGAGGTAGCCAAAATAATTAATGCTACTAATTTAGAAGTTGAGGTAGAACAGGCAAGCGGGCAACAGACAGTCACAGATCAACCCCATCCAGTCCAACCAGAAGTAGTCGAAGTGGATGAAGATGAAGAAGAGACTGCAGAAGAGGAGTAAGAGGATGAACAAGAAAGACTGTCCGACGAAGAAGAGCATGAATATGAGCAAGAAGTTGTACAGGAACTTGAAGGTGCCCCTGCTTATACGAAGCAATTGAAAAAGCTGTATGATACCATCAACCGAGTTCAAGAACAACATAAACTGTCCCTGGCAGCAGGAAAAGCCCTCATGAACCAAATCCTTGAAGAGGAAGGTGTGGATGAGCAATACAGAGAAACCCTTGACATGATCGTTGATGCATTAGGGGTACCTGAGATAGTACATACCGCCCTCGTACACTCACGAAGATCTGAGCGAAGATACGACCGACGTCCCCCTCGATCAGGGAAACAAATGAATGTATTGGTATCAGAACCACAGGGCACCACATCCACGACCACGGGCACAACTCAAACCATTCATCACACTGAGGAAGCCCATACTTCAAGCGCACCCCCATCACCCCCGTTACCACCCTCCCCACCTACTCCACCACCTTCACCTTCCACTACCAGTGTCAACACCACCGTTACTGCCCCAAAGTCCACTTCCCATATGGAAGCACAGACTGTGAGTCAACCCTCACAATCCGCACAACCTATCATCACCTCTATTGAAAATACTATCACTGACATGATTATTCTGACTGTAGCTGCTGAAAATCCCATACCCCCGATCACACTCCCTGGCAGTTCATATTCACAACTACAAACACCACTTTACACCTTCACAACCATCACTACACTGACAATTCCCATGTTCACAATCACTCCCACGACTGCATCCACATATGACGTCATGGACATATCACCCACTTCCGCACGTCTCCCTCCTCCCATATTTCCACAATCTCCCATTCCCCCACCACCCACTTCACCCTTTTCAAGCACAGCATACACACTCCCATTCCCTTTTCCCTACCCCCCTGCATTCAACACCTTTCCCGCATCCACTCCGGTTAATAATGTATTTAATAATATGTACCAGTGTATGTCTTGTTGAGATATCAAGCTCAACATGTGATGATCCAGGATGACACGTACCAGTTTTTCGTTTCTCTGACATGTATAGTGGTCATACCGATATATGTCAGGGATACTTCATTGAGCTTTATTAGATTTATCTACCGAGAGTGATGGCACATTTGTTTCTTGCCAGCTCACTCATTCGCGGATATTAGGTTTTTCCTTATGTACTGATCTTTATATATTGCACTTGTTGTATTCTTGTTTTTAGGTCATTCTTGTACATTCCTTTTATGTAATAGAAGAAGAAGAAGAAGAAGAAGATCATTCTTCCTTGCCTCAATCTGTGTGTGTGCTTCTCCTTGAGAGTGAGAGTGTGTGTGTGAGCTCTCTTCCTTATCTCCTTCCTCTTGACATGTCTCAACTACAATAACATTACCAGCATCTAGATGCCTAGCATACGAGCTTGTTTAGAAATCATGAAACGCTACAGGAGAGATTCATTAATTTAGAGAAGGAGAAGAGGCAGTTACAACAACAGTATAGTACATTGCAAGCACAACATGATCAGTTAATCGCCAATCCACCCCAGATAGATACTAAAGAAAAACAACAACTTGATGATCTGTTACACGCTCAGATAATGGACAATCTCAAGCTTCGACGTAACCTCGCCTTACTACGAAAGCACATGTCTGCAGCACTCGAAGAAAATAAACGACTATAGAAACAGAACGAAGAGAACTTGGAAGTAGCAATGGAGGGTTCACCGTAAGGAATCGACCCATAGAATTTTAAGGCTATCCCATAGGCAAATATGCAAATCATATTGGAAACACACGCCGATCTCCTGGAAGCACACGTTGCCTTAGAAAGAGAGCGGGATGACCTACTAAAGCAACTTGCAGCTCAACAAGATTCACCAAAAGAAGTTACAGCTGCAGCAAACACATTTGAAGAAGTCGCAGAACTCAGAGCACAACTGGCAAAACTACAAAATAAAGTTCTTCAATATGAGCATCAACCCTCTCCCCTTGTGGAGCCGGAACCTGAAGACCTAGTTCCAATTGAAGTTGAGAAGATCTTTGAAGACCCATACGTACCGATGCCTGCACCAGGGGGTAAGCAAATAGAAGAAGGAATGGACACAATTGAGATCGAAGCTCCTGAATGGATGCAAAGGTTAGAGAAGGTGGCTACAACCCACGATGAGAGGGTGGCAGTACAAATACAGTTGATGTCCCGATTGGAAGAAATCGTCATCAAATCCAATTACTTCAGAAACCTCTCCCATCATAGGTGGATTGGCACATCCGATGATTTGTATGTTCCATTCTGTGTCTTAATGGCAGATTATAATGCTGAAATCAAGCAGCGCACAACAAAGGAACCAACCTCGGTGACAGTTTGCACCAGATGACATCCCTGCAAGTGCCACGCATGGGAATATATTTCAACCTACCTGGAGGATCCGTCTGCTTGAAACATACCCTGAGATGGTACGCACTTGGAATAAAATGCCATTATACTTCAAGTATAACCCATGCTACTGCCCTGTCTTTCGAAGAAGGTCTTGGCCAGAGTACACCAAAACAGTTTTGATGGTTAAAGGATGTGAAAAGTGGCTAAACTATGTGTACTTAGCACCCCCTCATGGCCAACCCACGGTCAACTACATGATTTCAACTATCCGACATTGGGCAATCAGATTCAAGAATATAACAGATGTCATGGCACAGATGTGCCTCAAAATCTTTGAGCTAATGCTGGTTACATTTAGGACTTTTAAGAATGTCAAGGAACCTCATCTTTTGGCTCTCGGATTTAATGAAGGAAACCAGGATCTTGTTTATGATATGAGCACCACACCATCTATCAATGTCGTCTATGCGTGGCATGCTCGTATCAAGTATCTACCATCATGCTTCAAGCAAACGTTTGAGGAAATGTTTATCACAGGGTTCTGGGAATATCATTAAGAGATATTCATTCCCAGACCATCTCATTTATTATAGTTATTTGCTGAGGAACAGGCACTACATTCAGAGAAGATACGTATGCCACATTCGGAAGTTCTTGGGCCAGTAGACTAGGATGCCCTACTCACCGATTTGGCGAAAGGACTGAGATTATCAGAGCATCACTTGGCGACCGATGTCGTGAATTACTACACCCAACGATCCACTCAACAAGGGTCTATCAGAGACGACAGACGCGAGAGGGGGGGGAGTGTTGGCAGTGGTCAGGGCGATCAAGGACTTACAAGACAAGGGAGCCAACGTGAAGGGCCAAGCAGACAAAGCAGTCAAAGAAGATCCGGCAAGTAGGCCATCATTTTTCATGAAGCTAAAGGAACACATCAAGAGGTGGACACACAAGAAGAAGGAGCAAGTAGGAAGCTCTAGGAAGTGTATGTCAAATTGTTAGAAGAAATCCCTACAAAAATAGTGATTTTCATCACTAAAAGCCATTGTAAATACCATTTCATATTTTTGTAGCTCCATTTTGTACAAGCCAAGGAGTCCTTGAGCTTGAGGAGCATTAGAAGTACCTACCTATCAATTTTCATATTTTTTAGACTCTGTTTGAGCCCCCAAATAGGCCCTAGAACCTACTTTTTAATTAGGCCGGACACTAGGTCTAGACAGGGCCAAAGCTAGTCAAAAACTATAAAAAGAGCTAGAGAGCTCATTTTTGAAGCTAGCTTGTAATAGATTTGAACTTGTATGAGCACTTTTGAAGGAATCTAAAGAACTCCATTGTCTCCCTCTTTGTTCTTGCCGTGTGTGTGTATGTGTGTGCATGTTAGTGTGCTTCTCACTCACGCACTTGTGCGATCACTTGTTCGAGGTCTTCATACCATCCTCACGTCTTCCTGGATTGACATTAAAGGAGGTGCTACTCATCACTGAGCTACACTCATCCTTAAACCCTAACCCTAAAACATGCATATGTGTGTTTGCATATATATATATATATATATATATATATATATATATATATATATATATATATATATATATATATATATATATATATATATATATATATATATATATATATATATATATATATATATATATATATATATATATATATATATATATATATATATATATATATATATATATATATATGTGTGTGTGTGTGTGTGTGTGTGTGTGTGTGTGTATGTGTGTATGTGTATATGTATTATGTGTTTATATGTGTATATGTGTATGCATGTGTGTATATATGTAAAAGCCAAAAACCCTAATCCTAAAACCCTAACCCTAAAACATGCATATGTGTCTATGTGTATGTATGTATGCATGTGTGTATGTATTATGTGCATATATGTGTAAACATCAAAAACCCTAATACTAAAACCCTAATCCTAAAACATGTATATGTGTGTGTGTGTATGTATGCATATGCATATGCATATGCATATGTGTATGTAATATGTATGCATGTGTGTGTATGTATCTCTATGTCTCTCTCTTTCTATCTATCTATATCTCTCTCTTTATCTCTCTCTCTCTCTTTCATCTCTCTCTCCTCTCTCTCTCTCTCTTATTCTCTCTCTCTTTCATCTCTCTCTCTCTCTCTCACACACACTCTCTCTCTTTCTCTCTCTCTCTCTCTCTGTATTTATAAAAAAGAACAAAACAATCACTTACATCGGTGTAATTCTTTTGATCACTCTCATACAAGCCCAATCGATGTCGTCTCTTGTCAAATTCCAAAGAATTGATGCCAAAAAGCTCCTCCAAAACAAAAGAAAAGAGAAATTAAAAAAGAGAAGACATAGAGAAAGAGAGACAGTGAAAGAGTACGCACATCACTTACCAAGATGTGAGAGAGAGATGTGTGTGTAGGGAGAGACAGAGAGAGAGAGAAAGAGATGTGTGTGTAGGGGGAGAGAGAGAGAAATAGATGTGTGTATGCATGTGTATATGTGTGCATGTGTGTATGTATTATGTGTGTATATGTGTAAAAGGCAAAAACCATAATCCTAAAGCCCTAACCCTAAAACATGTATACGTGTGTATGTGTGTACGTATATGTGGTGTGTGTGTGTATGTGTATGTGCATGTATGCATGCGTGTGTATACATATGTGAGTGTGTATATATATGTGCGTATGTATGTAATATGCATGTGTGTATGTATGTATGTGTGTGTGTACATGCATATGTTTGTGTATGTATGTATGCATATGCATGTGTGTATGCACATATGTGTGTGTATACATATGTGAGTGTGTATGAATATGTGTGTGTATGTATGTATGTGTGTGTGTACATGCAAATATGTGTGTATGTATCTATGCATATGCATGTGTGTACGTTTATATGTGTGTGTACATGTATGTATGTATATGTGTGTACATGTATCTATGTGAGTATGAGTATGCATATGTGTGTGTATGTAATATGCATGTATGTATGTATATGTGTGTATGCATATGCATGTGAGTATGTAATATGTATGTGTATGAATATGCATGTGTGTATGTAATATGTATGTGAGCGTGTATGTAATATGCATGTTTGTATGTAATATGTATGTGAGTATGTGTATGCATATGTGTGTGTATGTATGAATGCATCTCTCTCTATCTCATTCTCTTTCTATTTCATATCTCTCTCTCTCTCTTTCACTCTCTCTCTATTCTCTCTCTCTCTCTCTCTCTCGCTCTTTATGTTTCTCTAGATCTCTCTCTTTCTTTCATCTCTCTCTCTCTCTATCTCATTCTATATCAATAAAAAACAAAACAATCACTTACCTCGATGTAATTGCTTGGAGCATTGTCGTCAAACTCCACTTAATGTTGTCCTCCGTCGAACTCCAAAGAACTTAGATAGATAGATAGATAGATAGATAGATAGATAGATAGATAGATAGATAGATAGATAGATAGATAGATAGATAGATAGATAGATAGATAGATAGATAGATAGATAGATAGATAGATAGATAGATAGATAGATAGATAGATAGATAGATAGATAGATAGATAGATGGATAGATAGATAGATAGATAGATAGATAGATAGATAGATAGATAGATAGATAGATAGATAGATAGATAGATAGATAGATAGATAGATAGATAGATAGATATCATCGTAGACACTAATCACACCTAAAAAAGAAGAATGTTGTATCCATGGAGTGAACATTTGATAGGCATGAAGTCCTGCACATGAGGACACACATGGGCACACACATGCACACATACATACATACACACACACACTCATATGAGTAGGCAAGAGATAGGATGCTCCAAGAAGCTCAATGTATTGCGAAGTTCTAGATACAATGCTCAAAAGAGTTATTAGATCCAACTAAATAACCCTAATAAATGAGGTCTCGTTCAGTGATTTATACTTTTTATGAGCTTTGTCCACACTAGAGTCTCCAATCTAGCTTTATAAATAGTGCCCAAAAGCCGTTTGAAGACCAAAACAATGTTTAAATAATACGAAATTCAGTGTGGCTGATATATGCATGCCAATGAAGCTATAGTATTACTCAAATTCTACAGTATGGCCCAACTACTATTAAATTAGGAAATTATGCCAAAAATAGGCATTTTTACATGTATTCTCGTACAAAAGGGAGAAAACCTAATTTGAGGATGAATTTTAGATGGGAAATTATTAGTAGTCTCATTCCTTCTTTATTTCCATGTTTGGGACTTCCTTTTTGCTTTATTCTTCATCCGTTTACTATCTTTGATTGCTTTGACTACCTTGACTTGCTTCCTTCAACACTCCCCCTCCTTGATTTTTTTCCTCCATGATAAACATATTTGTGGCATCTCGGATAGGTTAAGGAAGGCCTTATATGGAGTGAAAAAAGCCACATGGGGTTGAAATCATAGGCTTGTCACATATTTGTGGGATAGAGGATTCATTGTGAGCAAAGTATATTTTTCCATTTTTGTCAAGAGGATTCAATCCAACTTAATATAGCTCTCTATATATGTTGATGATATTATAATAAAAAGTAATGATGTTGAAGATCTAAGGAGGATCATGCTTCAAATTAAAGAAGAGCTCAAAATAAGTGACCTAGGACAACTCACATATTTCCTAGGGTTGGAGCTAGTGTATATAGAAAAGGGTATGTATCTTAATTAGAGAAAGTATATCAAAGAAAGGTTTGCGAAGTTGAAATGGAGAATTCAAGGGTTGCAAGAACAACCATGGAGATAAACCTAAAGTTAAGTGCTCATGAAGGAGAGAAAATTGAGGATATAACTAGCTATTAGAGTCTATTTCATAGTTTAAACTATGCTACCTTCACAAGAATTGCGATTTTCTATGGAGTAAGGGTCTTAAATCAGTTCATGCACACTCCTAGGAGACTTCGCATGGAAGCAGCGAAGAGGATACTTAAATACCTAAACAAAAGTATCAATGAAGGTCTCTATTACCCTTATACATCTGATATGGATATCAAGCTTTTCTCTGATGCAGATTGGGTATTATCGAAAGATGATAGGATAAGTACATCTGGATACCTCACCTTTGCAGATACAAAGATAATTACATGGTCCTCAAAAAAAGCAACTCATTGTTGCACTCTCATCAACTGAAGCTGAATATAGAGGACTAGCTAATGCAACTCAAGAAGTAACATTATACTTTATGGATTAATGGAATGTTATATGGATTTTAATGTATTGAGGGTTTTAACGTGATTTGTGTTTTGATTTAGCAGGTGAAGACTAATGAGGGTGTGAACGTGCATGGAATTATTCAGATACTTTTGAAGATATTTAGAAGATAGTATTTTATTTATTTTTTGTAAAAATAATAGATCGCTTTAGAAAGCGATGTCTTTGTAAAAATAGTAGATCGCTTGAAAAGTGACAATTTTGTAAATAAAGCAAATTTTTGTAAACACATGCTTTTCAAAGTGTCGCCCTCATGTATCTTCTATTCGGGATGTAATGAAAAATACCTATAAATGCACATGCTCTGATAGACGCATCCATCAGAGTATGTGGGAGGAGATTGTACCCAATCCGGTGTCAACTCTCTTGTCTCTTTCTATTATGTTTATGCTTTTGTGAGATCTTCTTTCCTTGTGCTCCCTGTGCATTGTTCACTATTCGAGTTCGGTTTAATTATCAAATTAGTTTATCAAATTATTTTATCAAGTTCGTTTATCAATTTGTTTATCATTTGGTTACTCTTTTGGCTTACTCCAAGGCATCGACTAAGGCATAAATTTGGCATCTTTTGCTTCTTTGGCACTAATTGTTCTCTTGGTTCACTTTGGTTCCATTGGCTAAACGAGAACCAATTCTAACTCGTCAGTGGCAATAACTGCTTAGTTATTTGCCTGTTAGCTTACTTATTTCTTCAGTTCGCCTACTTAGTTCCTTATTTAGCACTTCAACTCACATTATTATTGAAGATAAAGTTAAAATTTGCATGGGGATTAGCTACCACTCATTCCTAATTAAGATGATCCTCCATTACTTGAAGAGGATGCTGAAATTTTAATTTGAGAGAAAATACTTGATTATGATGTTACTACTACACACATAGGTAACCAATATCATAGATATTTAGTTAAATATAAAAATGAATCACTTGAAGAATCTCAGTGAATTCATTAGACATCACTAACTCCACACTATGATCGTTTGATTTTTGCATATCATTCACAGTCACATTAAATTCTAGTTTTCCCAGATTAGGGCAAAATACACCCGAAAAAGGGCCATTTGCTAATCACGGATTAAGAATGTTGGGGGATTCTCTGACAAGAAGAGATTTGAGTGTTTGTAGGAGAAAAGGGAAAGACAAGGAGAGAGATACACACTGGAAGCCTCTATCACTTGATTATAATAAGACAAATACAATGGAGATGCACAATACAATCCAATGCTTCTATGTGAAATCCACTTCTACTTCTCGTCATGCTTCCAATCGTGTAACCTCATGTGAGGTTTACAACGAAAGAGAGGATTCTTTATGGAAACCTCGTTCTGTGAAGCTTAATGATTGAGTGACTATACAAAGTACTATCTCTAGATGTAAATAATTTTTCTTTTGGCCCAATATGGAAAAGGATATTCCACAATATGTTTCCCATTGCATTATGTGTCAACATGTGAAACAACATCATGGTAAAGCATTTAAATTATTAATGCCACCTCCCATACCTAATGGACCATGGGAACAAATTTCTATGGATTTTATTACTGGTCTTCCTACAACTTCATCTCATAATGATATGATTTGGACAATTTTTGATAGGTTTACTTAACAAGCATAGTTTATTTCTTGTAACAAGACTCTTTCTACACCTCAAGCTGCTAAGTTATTTATTAAATGTATTTTTCCACATCATGGTTTTCCAAAAGTTATTCTTTCAAATCAAGATGTTCATTTTTGTAATCACTTTTGGGTATTATTTCAAAATTTAGGTTCCGAAATAGACTAGCTCAACATTTCATCCTGAAAGTAATGGGCAAAGTGAAGCTATGAATAATACTACTTTAGAATTATTACATTGTTATTCTTTAGATAATCCAAGTAATTTGCATGGGAAACTTCCTTTACTTAAAATTTTTCCTGCTCCATGTCTACCACTCAAACTAATATACCTATGGCTGACTCTTTTGCACAATATCACATTTCTACACTTCATGAGGTTCATAAGCACATTAAAAGAGTCAAGACCATTACATGTGTAATGTTAATAAGAAACAAGTAGCTAAAGAGTTTAATGAAAATGATTTGGTATGGTTCCGAATAATTAAAAGACGTTTGAAAAATATTTCAAAACATCCTAAAGTTAAACGTGCACCATGTTATTATGGACCTTTTCGTATTAGTCAGAAAATTAATGAGAATGTGTTTAGATCATACATACCTTCTCATTGGAATATAATAATTCTTTTCATATTACTTTGTTGAGATCTTTTTAAGGAACTTTACCACTCATTCCTAATTTAGAAGATCTTCCATTACTTGAAGAGGATGCTGAAATTTTAGTTTGAGAGAAAATACCTGATTATGATGTTACTACTGTTGATATATTTAGGTAGTGATGTGTGTGAACACACTAGGACTGTCGGGGCACTTTTTTCCCTCTTTAGGAGGTTTTTTTCCCCCGGCTTGTATATACGCCTATTGCCCTAATGGGCTACTTATCTTTGTACATTCTCTAGTAATACATTCAGTATTGTGTGTTTGTGCTCCAAGCCTCTTCTTCTTCCTTGTGTTGTTCGCGTGCTTCTGTAGACGTCTAACTCCAACAATTGGTATCAGAGCAGGTCCTCGCTTCATCTAGGGTGCCGTCGACACTCCTCCGTTTGCAGTCTCAGAATCGTACGAGTTTTGGTGAGCATACTCAGGGTGTTTCCGAGATCTGAGCTCGTTTCGGCCTCCGAACGCACTATCACAATGCTTGTGCAGGCTATTTCGTCTTTTTGTGCCAAAGGTATATACATGTTTCTGTTTGTCAGTATAAGCGTCTCAAAGTCTGCTACAGGTTTAGCAGAACTCGTCTGGGCAGTTTCGTTCAACTTTCTGAGATACAGTCAATTTTCTGCATCAAGTTATTTTAGTCACCAGCCATGGCTGAAAGCAGTGATGTATTCCGTATGTTGGCTGTTGAGGATAAGTTGGATGGTACCAACTACCCATTATGGGCTTATATGATGCGGCATGTTTTGGTTGCAAAAGGATTGTGGAACATTGTGCAGGGTGTTGAAAGACGTCCTGTTACACCTATAACGAGAGATACTGCAAATACAGGTGTTGGAGGTGATGAAGATGGTGTCGAAGATGATATTCCACAGATTCCTGTTCGTGCTGCTATTTCTGTTGCACCTACTGCAGAGCAAATTCGTTGGGATGGCAGAGATGCCCAGACACATGCATTGATAGCTTTGTCTGTCAAACGTGCCATTATTCCTCATATTCGCTCTTGTAGAACAGCTAAGGATGCTTGGGATACACTTACCACATTGTACCAAGCTAGGAATGAGGCTCGTGTTGCTTACCTCTGAAAACAATTGGAGAGTGAGCACATGAATGAAGGTGATTCTATGGACAGTTTCCTAACGAAGATCAAAGATTTGAAGGAACAGTTGATTTCTGCTGATGAGGTTATACCAGATAGCTCACTTGTGCAGACCGTTCTGAATGGTCTTCCTGATTCATATCAGAGTTTTGCTTCTACTCTTCGGATGATGATGAAAGGCAATCCGAATGCCTTATCATTTGAGGAGTTAGTCTCCGTTCTGTTGCAGGAAGATCAGTCCAGGCAGAACAGGTCCATTATGCGTGTTGTAGATCAAGCTTTCTTGGCTAGTCAGAAGGGCAAAGGAAAATGGAGCTCTTCTACTAGTAAGCAGAAATATGCAAATGCTGCACATTCGAAGAACCAGGATAAAGATGAGAAGAAATCAGAAAAGCAGAAATTGTTTTGCAAGTACTGTAAAGGGAATGATCATATCATAAAGAATTGTCCAAAACTGGCTACAAAAGAGGCAAAGAAAAAGGAGGCTGGAATGGTTGTTGCAGAAGCCTCTACACCAAAAACAGAGTCTGCTAATCTTGTGCAGGAAGAAGAATGGGCATTTACTACTGTCTGCAGTTTTGACCCATCTTCTCATGAGCAGTGCATGTCTGCAGTAGACTCAGATGTTTGGTACTTTGATAGTGGGGCGACCAAACATATTACCTCACAGCGCAGTTTCTTCTCTTCACTCGAGCCTGCCCCTACAGGGAATACTGTTACATGTGCCAACAACTCCTCTTATCCTGTTATGGGAGTTGGTAAGATCATTCTGACTACTGCTGATGGTAGTTCTTTCACCTTGTCATATGCTTTCTTTGTGCCAGGGATCAAGAAGAATCTGTTATTAGTTTCTGCATTAGACAAGATTGGCTTGGTTGTGAAATTCGTTGATGACAGGTGTACAGTTCATGATCTATCAAATGGTGATGTGATTATTGCTTCTGGCATTTTATGTCGTGGGCTGTATAAGCTCATAGACTATGAAAGATCTGTAAATGATTTAGCATGTGCAGTAAATGATTCTCAGGCTATGTCAGATGCAAAGCTTTGGCATGCACGCTTTGGTCATCTGAATTTTGCTAGCTTGCTACGCCTGCAGAAATCTGAAATGGTGTCCTCATTGCCCAAACTTGAGGTACCTGGAAAACATGTTTGTGAAGGTTGTATTTTGGGCAAAATGCAGCGTTCATCCTTTCCAAAAGATGGTTCAGTTCGGGCTACTCAGAAATTGCAGCTTGTACATAGTGATGTCTGTGGTCCTATGCAGACACCCTCTTTTGGGAATTACCTTTACTTCGTGATTTTCATTGATGATTTTTCCAGGCATGCATGGGTATATCCACTCAAAGCAAAGTCCGAAGTGTTCATGTGCTTTAAACAGTTTTTGGTTTTGGCTGAAAATCTGTCAGCATGTAAAATGGGCACCCTCCGTTCTGATCAAGGGGGGGAATATATGTCTTCTGATTTTAATGCATTTCTGGCTGAACGTGGGATAAAACACCAGTGTACAGTGCCGTATACACCTCAACAGAATGGAGTTGCTGAACGAAAGAACAGGTCACTCATGGAGATGGCGAGGTGCATGGTCAAGAGTCAGGCTTTACCACATAGTTTCTGGCTTGAGGCTATCATGTGTGCAGCATATGTACTGAACAGGTGTCCCACTAAAGCGCTGCAGTCTATCACTCCATATGAGGCTTGGCATGACCGCAAGCCATCTGTTGCTCATCTGCGTGTTTTTGGTTGTTTGGCATATGCATTAGTGCCTGAACAACATCGGAGAAAATTGGATGATAAGGCAGTAAAATGTATTTTTGTTGGGTAGAGTTCTGAAAGTAAAGGCTATCGTCTGTATCATCCACAGACTAAACGCATTCTGGTTAGCCGTGATGTTGTATTTGTGGAAGATGTTGTTCAACCATTGCTTTCATGTACTAAGGAGACATCTGTTAGCTCCAAAGACATGTATGATACTTTGATGCCTCTTTTTACAGGTGGGCAGTCTAGTGCTGGTCCTAATGAGGCAACTTCTCAACCTTTGCAGGCTTCATATGATGATGCAGATCATTCTATTTCTGATGCAGATTTACATGATGCACTTGATGAGAGAGCTGATATTGAGCAGGCAAAAACTATGCCAAAATGGTTGGTGCAGACTTTGCGTGACAGCAAATTAGATGCACCTTTGTCATATCGTACTCGTTCAGGCTCTCATAGTGCCTCCTTTGCATGAGAT
Organism: Ceratopteris richardii; assembly: GCA_020310875.1. Taxonomy (NCBI): domain Eukaryota; kingdom Viridiplantae; phylum Streptophyta; class Polypodiopsida; order Polypodiales; family Pteridaceae; genus Ceratopteris; species Ceratopteris richardii. Next base: position 24,758,153 of record CM035417.1, on the reverse strand, counting down.
TGCTATGCTATGGCTGTGTCTAGTCTCTGTGATGAGAATGAGCCTGTTTCTTTTGATGAAGCACAGAATTCAGAAAATTGGATGGCTACTATGCAATCTGAATATGATGCTATACTGAAGAATGGTACATGGTCTTTATGTGACTTGCCTCCTGGCAAGAAGGCCATTGGCACTAAGTGGGTATACAAGCTGAAGCATAAACCTGATGGTACAGTTGAGAGGTATAAGGCTAGGCTTGTTGCAAAGGGTTATGCGCAGGAAAGAGGCATTGATTTTGATGAGACCTTTGTACCTACATGCTGTATGACTACTGTTCAGCATTGGCACTAAGTGGGTATACAAGTTGAAGCATAAACCTGATGGTACAATTGAGAGGTATAAGGCTAGGCTTGTTGCAAAGGGTTATGCGTAGGAAAGAGGCATTGATTTTGATGAGACCTTTGTACCTACATGCCGTATGACTACTTGCAGCCCATCATGGTTGGAATGTACATCAGTTGGACATTAAAACAACATTTCTAAATGGTGACTTGCATGAAGAAGTGTATGTTTTTCAGCCCCGTGGCTTTGTGCAGAAAGGGCATGAAAACCAGGTGTGCATGTTAAAGAAGGCATTATATGGTTTAAAGCAAGCACCACGTGCTTGGTATGAGAAGATACATGCCTATCTGGTTGCACATGGTTTTGTGAACAGTCCAATTGAAAGCACCTTATATGTTGAGCGTGCTAATGATGTGCTTCTGATCATTGTTATCTATATTGATGACATGCTGCTCACTGGTCCTATTGAGAAGCATATTGCTGATTTCAAGGCTGATTTGCATGCCTCATTTGAGATGTCTGATTTGGGGCATTTGCATCACTATTTGGGCATTCAATTTATGCAAGTTGATGGTGGGATGGCTTTGTGTCGAATGAAATATATTGACACATTATTGTAGCGTTTTGGCCTTGAAGACTGTAAGCCTATTGCTACTCCTATGGAGACAGGTTTACGATTGAGTCTTCATGATGTTGGAGATGCATTTGATGCTGTTCTCTATCAGCAGGCTGTTGGATGCTTGATTTATTTATGCATTACTCGGCCAGATATTCAGTTTGCTATCTCATAGATGAGCAGGTTTATGCATTGCCCAGGAGTCACGCATTGGAAGGCGGTTAAGCGCATCTTTTGCTACTTGAGTGGTACTCGGCTACTTGGGTTGTTTTATCCCAAGGGGGGATCACTACCGCCAGATTTGCATGCTTTTTCTGACTCAGATTGGGCTGGTTGCTATGACACTCGTGTGTCCACCAGTGGTTTTTGCTTCATGCTTGGTAGCTCATGTATATCTTGGTTGAGCAAGAAGCAGCCTACTATGGCCACTTCCAGTTGTGAGGCGGAGTATAGGGCAGCTTTCACAGTGACTATTGAGTGTGTGTGGCTCAGACGCCTTATGGCTGATTTGGGTGTTGGCCAGTCTTCTGCCACCACCATCTTCACTGAAAGTCAGAGCGCATTGGCAGTTGTGAGGAATGTTGTGTTCCATGCTCGCACTAAGCACATTGAGGTGCATTATCACTATGTCAGGGAGAGGTTCTCTGCTAGGGAGATCAGCTTGGCATATGTGCCCACGCAGGAGAACATTGCAGACCTTTTCACGAAGGCTCTGCCTAGGGAGAAGTTCCTTTTGTGGAGTGATTTCCACATAGCTTGGCACTTCCTTATACATGAGTGCTAGCTCCTTGTTCACCGCATCACTCCCAGGGGGGATTTGTTGATATATTTAGGTAGTGATGTGTGTGAACACACTAGGACTGCCGGGGCACTTTTTTCCCTCATTAGCAGGTTTTTTCCCCCGACTTGTATATACGCCTATTGCCCTAATGGGCTACTTATCTTTGTACATTCTCTAGTAATACATTCAGTATTGTGTGTTTGTGCTCCAAGCTTCTTCTTCTTCCTTGTGCTGTTCGCGTGCTTTTGTAGACGTCTAACTCCAACAACTACTACACACATAGGTAACCAATATCATAGATATTTAGTTAAATATAAAAGTGACTCACTTGAAGAATCTCACTGGATTCATTAAACATCACTAACTCCACAGTATGATCGTTTGATTTTTGCATATCATTCATAGTCACATTAAATTCTAGTTTTCTCGGATTAGGGCAAAAAATGCCCGAAAAAGGCCCGTTTGCTAATCACCGATTAAGAATATTGAAAAATAGGATCTTTCTAGATGTACAAGGATATAACATTCCTGTCTCTTTTAATCATATGAAGAAATGATTTTTTTTAGAAAATATGCTTAAAAGTGTTGCTTAAGTGGTAAAAGATATTTTTGCGCACCACACAATGACAATCCTTAAATTTCCAATAGAGAAATGATTTTTGAAGATAGGAAATATTTTTTTGTTCAAAAAATTCAATGATGTTTTAGTCAAGGTTGATACATCAAATCAAAAGATTGTGTTTCGCTTCCACATGTACAAATTTTTTTTGTCTATAAATACTCATGAAATTTGTGAAACTTAGTTTCCCACTTTGAGCATTCTCTACTCCTTCTTTGAGTGTTTGAATGGCTTCTACTTCTCGTCGTGCTTCCAAACGTGTAACCTCATGTGAGGTTTACAATAGAAAAGAGGATTCTTTATGGAAAACTCTTTTTGTGAAGCTTAATGATTGGGTGACTATGCTTCCTAGTTACAGAGGTGCCCATAAAGTCAAGCGTACTAAAAGAGATGACACAATAAACCATTGGAAAGGTCATATTTTAAGTATCAAATTGAAGAAAGATGGTTGGTTTGCAAAAGTACAACATGTGTACAGTGCTAAGGATCTCATGCTAGACAATCATCTGCAATTCCCATCGTACTGTAAGTGAAGTTTAACAATGATCTTTTATCAATTTCATTTGTTTTTGTATTACAAGATATATGTTTTTGTATTTCATATATTTTTCCTTCCAATATTCTTGAGTGGCAACCTATTGAATGTTTGATAGGAACATTCACATTCCTTCATAAGGATTATGCACAACTTCTGTATGCAAACAAATCTGTTCAATTTTTCAATAGCATTCAAATATTTGTCTACTTTGCAGATTATCAGGTGCCATTAGGGAGGAGTGCTTGTGGAAATCTTGTACATTTGCCTGCTCCTTGCATCTCTTCATTAGATTGGGATGCTAGTGATCATTCAACAGTTTCAAGTTTTTAATGCAAAATGAAAGATGATGTCCAAACGAAAATGTCAGCAAGCCAATTTTCTCGAAAGATAAAGATTCAATGGTTTCTTCCTCTTTGCGTTTTTGTAGCATGTTTTAAAAACATGTTATTACAGAAAACAAAAATAATGTGGTTGAATAGGAGAGTTCAATTTTTGAGATTGATTATGTTTTAGGTAGGGAATGGGATAACAAAGAAGATCAAAAGCTAGGAGACATCATTTTATGTAAAGTTAGCCCAAATTCTCTTTCAATTTCATACCAAATATCTTGATAATCACTTGTCTTAGGATATGATTATAGAAGGTGGAAAAAAGAGCCGAGACTCTGGATACTCTTGGATTCAAAGGAGAGCTATCCAAAATTTGAGCTAGAAATATTGATTTATCCATAAATAGTTCATCATCCAATTCATTGCATGACGTCCAACAGATCCTTTGGTCCCAACATGGAACGTATCCAAAATGAGATCCCCATTCATAAGCCCCTATTGAACCCTATGTATTCTAAAATTTCCCACACCCATTGCAATTTTAAATGCAACCCTACAACATCGCATCCCTTGACTAAAGAAATATTCAAAAGCAACACGTGTTACTGACATGTTATCCTCAATCATTTGCATGTGAGAAACAAGGTATATATCCTGCCTTTCACTATCTAAATGGAGGAATTTATCTCTTAGGTGCTTTAGTTTCTTCATTCCTAAATTGTACAAACATTTCAAACCACAACAATGCTTCACAATATCCAATGCAATCTGTCTATCTGAAGTAAGAAATTTAAATCTTTTTTGAATTACTTCACGAGGCCTTCTTTTAAAACGTAGATTGAGCTTGCTTTGCCTTTCCGTTGCTCCACATGCACTTGAGTGAGAAGGGAGATCAATAGTTGGATCAGATGGGAGATCAAGAGGTGCATTTGGTTGAGCAGCATTGCACTGTGAATTGGATAACTTAAATGACTCAACAGAAAACATAGAATCATCACCACGTTCTAAACCATAGGGATCATCACTTATGAGGAAAGGGTCAACTGAGAACAATGAATCCGAAACTGTATCAATATGAGCAGAGGAAGCTGATGCCCAAACGTCCACTGAAAAGATTGAGCTCATCTTCACTCAGTGCAAAGAAGACTGAAAATGAATTACCTTTTTAAATAAGTAGAAGTCCGAGATCAAGTGAAGATGTCACATCAAATGTCACATCAAGTAGATATGAAATCAAAAGTTCATTAAAGTACATTAAAGTGCATTAAACATCAAATTACCTTAAAGCACTTAAATCCTAAAATTAAAGTACTTAATTACTGAGATATACACTAATAAGGGAACCAAAGATTTGATTCACTTTTGAAAGATGAGATACACAGTTGATTTCAAACTAGATATGAGTCATTGAGTTTTAGCATTATGAGTGAATCAAAATATATCCAAGTTGAGTTCCAATTGGATTAGATATTAAAATTGTTTGGAGTAGTGCCATTGAAGACTTTACAAGAAGAAATTTTACCTTTGGTTAAGATTTCAAGGATTAGGTTTTATTGTGGTCTTGGCTAGATCTCAAAGAGGTATATGAAAGTATATTCAGAAAGAATTATGTGTAAAAGAGGTACACGGAAAAGTATATGTAAGAATTATATGTAAAAGCTATACCTGTGGCAAATCGCTTGTTACAAAAGATTTTCAAATGAATTTTGAATCTAAGATTCACGTGAACATTGGATGCTATAAGATAACTTCATTTGATTTTCTCTTTTCTGCAAAGACAATGAGTGACGTTTGAAATTACCAACCTATTTTGTTGAAATTACCAACCTATTTTGTTGTTCAAGATGTTTGAACCCCAAAGTTCTCTGTTGAACGTTTATTCATACATTGATTTTCCTTTTCAACAACATGTTACAAGATAAATGTGAATATGAACTGAAGTGAAAAGGATAAAACTATAAAGATGTCATTAATCTCCCATATTCAACACAACTTAGACTTGATTTTTCCCCAAGCAGTAGATTCTAAGAAACAATTTATACATGAGATTAGCCTTCCTCATGTACATACCATACTCTTGCCATTGAAGTGTAAATTTCATGCAAATGTATATAAATAGTTGCAAGGTTTTATAAATATTTCACTAAACTCGAGGTGAAACAGCCTATTTGTGTGAGTGGTATTTCCTGGTTAGATAAGTTGACAGATCTAGTTAGCAACTGGATTCATTTAGTTAGATCCAGTTAGTCTCTGGTTCAAGTTACCCAATTGCCTATAAATAGCAGAGGAGGAGATCATTCTCATTTCCAAAATCCGCGAGCAAGAGAGAGCAACAGAGCACAGACAACAATGGAGCACAGAGCTCAGCAAACCAGCAAGGCAATTCTCATGGAGAAGAAGAATGTTGGCAAGAGTACCAAGAGGTAGACAAAATCATACCACAAAAAAAGATTCCTAAAAGATTCCTTTTGTATGTTTGAGTAAATAGTATGCTTTCTAGGTTTTTATTTTTCTTAGCTCATGAAATAGTTTGTGGGGCACCTGTTAAGTACATATGTTGCACACATAATAGTCTCAAGCTAGAAACTATGTGGTAAAGCCTGAATTTTGATGATACAATGCATCCTCTCCATAAGAGATGTGTTTCTTTTTTTTAGCAATTCCATTTTGTTGAGGCGTATACAACATTGGACACTTATTTTTTATCCCATGTTTAGCCAAAAATGCATTAAGATTAGAATACATGTATTCTCCACCTCAATCAAAATGCAAGGTGCCCAATTTACATGCTAATAGGTTTTCAGCCATAACCACAAATTTTTTGAAGCAGATAAATAGTTTGGAATTTGCTTCCAATGTATACACCCATGCATCCCTAGAGAAATCATCAATAGAATTCATGAAGTTAGTTACCAAAAGAAGGTGTCTAAATAGCATCATAAAAACCACTATGAACAAGCTGCAATTTATGAGTAGCTCAAATTGAGCCATCTTTTGGGAAGGAGGAATGTTGCATTTTGTCCAAAATAAAGCCTTCATAGACATGTTTACAAGGTGAATTAAGTTTGGGTATAGAGGACACCATTTCAGATTCTTACAAGCATAGCAAAGTTCAAATGACCAAAGCAGCTTACAGATCTCACAACATAAAATGCCACAATTGTTATCATGAACCATACATTTTTCAATAACAAATTTGTCAACCAAGCCAATCTTGACTAATGGTGAAATTGACAACAGATTTTTCTTGATCCTTGGTACAAAGCATTTGAAAATGTGAAAGAACTACCATCAATAGTAGTTAGAATGATCGTATGGACTCCCATTAGAGGATACAAGGATTTGCTAGCACATGTGGGAGTATTCCCTATAGGGGCAAGTTCAAGTGAACAAAAGACACTATGCTATGAGGTTATATGTTTGGTTTCCACATTATCAAAGTACCAAACATCTGAGTCTAGTACTGACATACACTACTCATGACAAGATGGGTCATAGTTGCATATAGCAGTAAATGCCCATTCTTCATTCTGAACAAGATTAGGAGACTTTGTTTTAGGTGTAGAGGCCTCTACAACAACCATTCCAACCTCTTTCTTCTTTGCCTCTTTTGCAACTAGTTTTGGAAAAAATCTTTATGACATGATCATTTCCCTTCTCTTTTTCTATTTTTTTCTCATTTTTTTCTTCCTTCTTTGACTATGCAACATTAGAAAATTTTTTTCTCAGTAGTAGATAAACTCCATTTACCTTTGCCCTTCTAACTGGCCAAGAAACCTTAATTTGCAATAGGCATAATGGTCCTATTTTGTCTGGACTAACAAAATAGAGACTAACTCAAATGTTAAGCTATTTGAATTGTGTTTCATCATCAATGGAAGAGTAGAAGAAAAGATATGAATATGAAAGACCCTTAAGAATAGTTTGCACAAGTGAACTATCTAGCAAGAACATCAGCACAAATCAGTTGCTCCTTCGAATATTTGATCTTTATCAAAAAATTATCCATTGAATCACCTTCATTCATATACTCACTCTCCAACCATTTTTGGAGATAAGCAACATGAGCCTCATTTCTTGCCTGATATAGAGTGGTAAGTGCGTCCCAATCATCGTTTGTTATTTTGCACTAGTGAATGTAAGGGATAATGGCATGTTTGATATACAAATCCATCAATGCATGTGCATGAGCATCTCTACCATCCCAAAAAAGTTTTCTTGTAGTAGATGCATCATGAACAACAGCACAAACAGGAATTTGAAGATCATCATCTTCAATTTCATCTACATCACCTTCAATAATTGTATTTGCAGGTGTAGTAGGATGTTTTTCAACACCATGCATAATATTCTACATCCCTTTTGCTACCAATACATGTCCCATCATATATGCCCATAATGGGTAATCAGTACCATCCAACCTATCCTCAATAGCCAACATACAAAATACACCATTGCTTTCATCCATGACCACTGATTAAATACCTTAATTGTTGGTGCAAGAGAATTCAAGCCCGCATACTTGGATAACTAGCATATATCTCACATAGTCATATATGATCAATCCCTTGTAAAATCAATTACCTTTTACCTTTGTAAAAGTGTCTTACTTCCACGAGGAGTTAGGAAGCATCAATCTCAAGTTATTTTGGTAGATAATCGATGAGAGAATATATCCTATAGTTTAGGACTCACTTTTTGGTGAGAATTTGAATTTTGAATTCAAAGCTTGGCTCCAAACTCAACTATAAAAGTAGATAAAAAAGGCATGCGTGATATGCCCGATCTTGGAGAGCAATAAAAAGGGACCCTATGTGATTGGAGAGCTCACTCCATAGCTCAATCACTACCCTCACATTGTGCAATAGATTATTGCCAATGGCATTGTATTTCTATGTGATCTAATACATACACTTTGATTATATATCTAGTTCACTTCTCTCCTATGACTACTTCAAAACAGTGATCTTCTCATAGCTTGTTCTCAGTGTGTTGCTCTAGCACAATGGTGAGAACCACGTTAAGAAGCTCCACCTCCTTAATGTCAATCTGCGGAAGAGATAGGAGTGATATGAAGATCATGAATGTGAGATGAAGTGAGAGTGAAGGTGAGAAGCATAGAAATGCACACACACATACACACACACAACGAAGAGACAAGCAAGACACAATGGAAGGCGAGAAAAATAAACTCTATTGCTCAAGATCTCAATTAGAAGCTCAAAGTAACTCTAAGCTCACACTAACCAACCTCAAAAATGAGCTCTCTAGCTCTTTTTATAGATTCTAGACTAGTTTTGACCGGTTTCACATCTAGTGACCGGCATAGTTAAAAAATAGGTCCTAAGTGCTATTTGAAGGGGTAAACGGTGTCTAAAAATAACCAAAATTGATACGCTCATTCTACCTAAGCTCCTCAAGCTCGAGAACTCCTCGGCTTGCACAAAATGGAGCTATGAATTACAAAAAGGGTTTTTTCTATGTTACATATGTTACAATAGTGATGAAAATCACTGTTGGAGGTTTTGAAGAATATTTATAAAATATAATCTTTTAAAAATTGATTCGACTGACTTCCTACTCTGTCTTTACATGCTTCCGTGTCTTCTGTGCCTCTGTCTACTGCCAACACCCCCCTCCCTCTCGCTTCTGTCGTCCTCGACAGAACCTTGTTGTGCGGTCTGTCGGATGTAGTTCTGTAGGAGGTCTTGAGCGAGGGTGTGCTTTGATATGCGAATGCCTCGGGCCAGATCTGCCTCGAGTTTCTCCCAATCGATGGGTTGTGGTTCATCTGATGGCGGGAGTCGATAATGCGTGGAATAGACCATCTGTTCACATGCGAATAGTTGCAATAGGTGGGTTGGCCTGCTGATGAACACTTTTGAATGGTATTCCCAAAAACCGGTTGTGAACATTTCTTCGAAGGTTTGCTTGTAGCACGCCGGGAGGTATTTAATTCTGCAATGCCAGGCATAACACACCCGTAGCGATGGCATTGTACTCATGTCATATGCCAGATCTAGATTGCCATGCTCAAATCCCGGGGTGTTTACATGAGGTGCCTTGACGCGTCTGAAGACTTTAAAAACCATCTGCATCATGTCAAATATCTTGACAGTCATGTGTGCTGCTATATCATCCATATGTTTCAAGCGAGGGAGCTAGTGACGAATCATGGCCATCATATATTCGATTGTAGGTGGTCTTGTAGGTGGCCTGAAGTATGGGTAGTTCAACCAGTCCTGGCATTGCTTGTTGTTCTATATTTTAATAGCGAATGCCGTCCAGGAGCGACGACGTGGAACTGGTCCCCAACATGGGTTATACTTTAAATGTAGTGGTTCCTTGGCCCATGTACTCATCATTTCAGGATATTTCTGTAAGAGATCCTTGCGCCATTCCGGTTGATAGATTTCTCCTTGCTGCGCATCTCATGGCAAATCTTCCGGCTCAAATTGAGTTGCGTGGGAGGGCTTTTTGCCTGTTTCCTTCTCTATGGCGAACTGATATTCTGCCATCAACATGAAATAAGGTTTATATTGTAGCTCGTGCCCTGATATGTATCTGCGCGGGGCCAAATGAGCAAAGTAGGGGGACTGTAAAATTCTTTCCTCAATCATCGCCATTGCGTGCAACTGTGCCTCTACCCTTGCTGAGTGGGTCATCCCAAGTTCTTCTATTGTCTTCATCCATGCGGGAGTAGGAAGTTCGTAAGTCGTCTGGCCTTCAGCCGTGACGCGTCCGCCTGGGATGATTTGGGGCTCGTACGCCTCTTCAAAGGTTTCCTCCACCGAAATAGTTACATTTTCTTTATCAGCTGGGAGCTCTGGTGGGGAATCTGGTCTTGGTGGTGCTTCATATACTGCTATCCTTGATTCAAGAGTAGATACCTGGGCCCGTAATGCGTTGAGTTCCTCTAGGATGTCAGGAGATGGGTCCGCAGGAGCTGGTAGGCCTTGTGGTATTGGTACTTGTAACTGCAAGATCTTGTTTTCATCTTTGAGTTTCTGAAACTGCTCGTTCATGTTGTCGTAATCATCTAACAATCTGATATGATCTTCTAGTAACATTTTCATCGATTCTGAGGGCACTGCTTTGAATTGGCTAGGACTTAATGGTTGGTCTGGATGATCGAGAGCAGCTTCTAAATTTTCTCTGTTCTGCTCTTGTAGCCGCTGGTTCTCTTCCTTTGCTGTTGCTAGATGTCTTCTGAGTAAGCCCATGTTCCGAGTCAGCGTCGCATTGCGAACTGTCTGGGCCCTTAACAAATTGTCAAGATCAGCAGTGGCCTCTTTGACTTTCTCTTCACTTTCTACTTCCAGTTTGTTGTATTCCTCGCGTAATTCTTGGTATCGAGTATTCAATGAGGCATTCTCAATCGACAATGAATTAAGCTGCGACTGTAAGTTGTTGGTTGCCCTCTGCAGCTGCTGATAATTATTTCCAAGAGATGTGAACTCATCTCTTACTTGCGTCATACACGTGAACATCTGTCAAAATGTTGTGTCTATGGTGGGTGATAATATTAATGGTGTGCTAAGTGAAGATGTAGTGGGCGTAGATGCAAAGGGAATGGAGAATGGGGGTGGGAAAGTGGATGCTGTGGTGATTGTGGAAAATTGTGGTGTGCTTAAATATTGTGGTGCCTCAAATGAAGTGAGTGGAGGTGCAGTGGGTGGTGATATATCCATATCGCTGGATGTGGTGTCGAGTGCAGTGACTGTGAATATTGGTGTGATCATGGGTAAGTGTGTGGGTGTAAATACAGGATTTACAAAGGTTGAAGAGTAATTTACAGAGGGGTTGTCTTGGACGGCTTGGTGGAAAGGGGAAAGAGGAGTTACGGTGGGTCGGGGAGGTGAGACTGGGAAGAAGGTTAATGGAGGTGGGAATGGAAAAAGGGGTCTTGGAGGTGTGGGGAAGGACGGAAAGGATGGTGGGAAAATTGGATTTGATAGAAAGGTAGGTGTGCTAGGGGGTAGACTAGGTTGAGTGGGTGCGGGAATTGTGGGATGAATGGGAGTAAGGACGACTTCTGCTACTCCACCGGAGAAGGAGGATGTTGTTCTGGGAGAAGGGGGGTGTATGGGAGAGACTGGATGGATGGGAGGTGAAGGAGGAGCAGTTGGGGTGACAGGTACTTTGGTAACTGTGGTAGTATGTACAACAGTAGTACGGGGTGGGGAGTCGACGATAATGGTGTCCTCTGTCAATGAGCTTTCAAGGACGAGACGTGCTTCCCTGGCCTGTTTTGAAGACTGGCCGCCGGTGGGTACCCAAATATATTCACCTGGTTTGGTTAGTAGGCAGATTCTGCGAGGATCATACTGCGGTAGCAGTTTTCTCTGCAAATATCTTAAGGCTTCAGTGGGTCCAACTGATTTGACAAGCTCTCTGAAACCTCTAATGTACACTTCTTTGAATCCACCTGAGATAAGTTCCTGTTCTATGAGTGTTTGGCTCTCTTCGTCAGTCAACTTCTTACGCGCCCAAACCTTTTCCATAGTACGGTATAACTTTTTGATGGCCAGTGTATAAGCTGCTGCTTCGAAGGTTTCTTCTTCGTGTGTGCTCGTGTCACCTTGGGTGTCGGTTTGTTGTCCTTGTTCGTCTGTTTGTCCATGCTCTTGGGATTCGCGAGTGCCCTGGCTGGCTTCATCATCGCCTTCATCTTCGTCGGTTTCCGTTCTTTCTTCCTCGAAACTAGACACTACTTGTCCTTGTGGTTGATCTCGCAGTGTGGTAGGGTAGCTGGGCCTTTCATATTCCTGAGAGAAGATCTGGCCTTTTGAAAACTGAAATTCATTTGAAAATACATCCTGCATCTCAAAATCAAATGTGGTGTCTGCTTGTTCTGCTTCTAAATGGGGTATCGGAAAAGAGAAAGCTTCCGCACCAATAGTGGTGGGAACTTCTGCTGTAGTGGTGGTAGGTCCTGGGACTGTGGCTGCTTGAGTAGTGACTGTGCTGGTAGTGCCCTCCGTTGTAACTGGTCTTGATAACCTTATGCGAATGGGTTGTACAGGGGGTTCAGTAGGAGACTGTTCAGGAGAGGGTTGTGGTGAGGGTGATTCTGGCACCTGAAGGCAGGGGATAGTTCCTCTCATTCGCTTTCCTGCTCTTCCTTTGCTGGGCTTCCTAGCTTTCTTTATGGTTCCTTTAAACACTTTCAGCTCCTCACTTGTCATTGCTCGCTCAATCGGCAGGTCATATGCTAAGCATATATATACAATTCTAGTCAGTGCGCAGCATACATTGATGACTTTCTTTCTTTCCCATCTATGTTGTGCTAAATACATCTGATCAATGATCCAGCTAGCTAGATCAACTGTTTGGGGTCCAATACAAGATAAATACAAACCAAACCATATTCGTTTGTGAGGCATTGTGAATCTGTCCTGAGTGGGGAAAGCAAAATGCTGCATACATATCCGCAGTGGTTTCGAAAGCTCAGGTGTGATCGCCGAAATCTCCTCCCACTTTGTAACATCCCCACGTTTCATAGGGTCTGGAACTAACCTTTCTCGCTCTGTGGGCATGTGGGTTCCATGAATCTTGATGGCAGCTCGAATCAGATCTTTAGAAAGATAAAATCTTTTATATGGTGGATCGTTCACTAAGGATGGCAGGATGAAGGTGCCTGGCAGATCCTTGTTCTCTGAAGCTATCAAAGTGGTGATTAAGTAATAGCATTTGTAGAAGTAAGGTTTAGGCAAAGGGTCACTGAAATACTCTGTGAAGCCAGCTCTTGCCCAAACATGTATTAAGTCTTGTGTGTTCTGTAGCCCTTCAAACTCTCTTGAGAGAAACTGATATTTGCCCTAGGTACAATCATCAAAAGTCAAATTAGCCTCAAATATAAACTCAGCATCCGCCAAGGGTCCTGCTAGCCCTTGAAACCAGTGAGAACTACGATGAATCTTCTCAGTATACCCTCTAGGAGGATCGTCAATAGGCATCGGTCCTGGGAAACCTTGAAATTCTAGCGGTGGAGCCGTCGGATGGGGCTCAGCGAGTAAATCACTAATAGTAGCCCTGGGTATACTGGTTCCAGCTTCAGATGGTCCTTCTTCGGTTTGCATGATGATTGACGTGCTAATGGAAAAGATCTGCTACAAAAGATTAGCACATTAGTATGGAAATTAATTATGATCCCATTAAGGTGAGACCGCAATCCCTTTCCATAGCCGATGTGTAACCCATGTAGCCAAGTGTTGTGATGTGATTGATGCAATGCTTCTTGCAGAACTAGTGCAGGTCTCTAGACACCTATATGTTTTCAGATATTGCATGCAGTTCTTTGATGAGATGTTATTACAGGTGATGTTGGGTTATAGTGTGTGGATTTATACAAGGTTCAGTCATGAATGAGTTATTACAAGGTTGTAGATTAGTCGGGGTGGTAGTTATGTTAGACAAAGGGTTAGGAGAAGACTTTTGGATACGTTTCGGTATCCACTTCCTAAGAGTTTGTGATCAGGTGATAGGTCACTGAGGAGGGACAAAAGTTGAGATCGGACGTGGTGGTATTGAGGGTTGAAGAGATTTTTGAGGGGTGTATATTACAAGGCTTGAGGGTTGAGCTATAATACACTGTTTGGGTACCCAAATCTGCGTGGTTGTGGGTCGGTTCATAAGGTACTTCTTGGCGATCCAAATTTGTCGAATGTTTGTAGTCGTAGAAGAAGGTCGAGGAGATTTTGGATACTGTTTCTGCTTCTGCCTTGACTTCTTCTTATCGTTGTCTGCATTGTTGAAATCTGTTGGTGGCTTCTGTCCTTTTGGCACCCATATTTGTCTTGTGCCTCTTGCTTTATGATACTGAGACTGCAGCTTTCTTCCTTGTGTCGTCTGATGTTGTCGTCGGTCTGGGTTCCTTCGTCGTGGTTGACTCTTTTGTGGTTGAGGTTGAGAGGTCGAATGGACACTCTGCTTTGGAAAAGAAGGGAGGTCCAACACTTGCGAAACCTGCCCATTAGGAAGTGCTCCATTTTGTACTTTTAATCTAGGCCAGTCCGCAGTAAGTGTGGAAGGATGGGCACCGCAGGGTGTTTTGCCCATGTGGACGCTGATGAAGTCCACCTGACCGCTGATCGTCCCCATTTGTCCGCTCATTGTGCCCATTTGACCAAGTGGTGGGGTGGTTGACCCTTCTAATTTGCAGGAAGCCCAAGGGAAAATCTCCTGACGTCCTTTTGATTGACAAACTGTCTATAGCCAAGCCCGCGTGGGTTGGTGTAGACGTAACATGACTGATCTGACCAAAGATCTTTCGGTCTTCCGTCGCATGCATTTCATAGGGTCTAGGGTTACAAACCTCAGTCGGAATGCCATTAGGGAAGTCAAGCGGTATCACTCGCTTCTGATCTAAGATTCTAATCTGCAAGGAGCCTTGTCTAAGATTTAGGTCCACTAAGTGATCGTATAGCCAATCTTGGCCAAGGATTAGGGGTTTTATCAGGTCGTCATCATGGCACACTAATAGCTTTGTGGTCATAGTCACATCCTGTATGAGGATAGGAAGGTCCACCTCACCCATGCAAGGGGTTTCCATTCCTCTAGCCCTATGAGGTATGCCTCAATTGGCCGCATTTCTATTCCTGAATCCTTATAGTGGGACCATCTAATCACACTAGTCGCAGCACGTGAATCAATTAAAGCCCTGAGCTCTTGGCAAGGGTTGCCGTGCTCTAGCCTGACCGTAATGAATGGTCTCCTCTCCACTATGCTAGGATGAGTGGTTGACTTTACTTGACACATGGCCATGGGATATCTCGGTGTTGTTTCCAGATGAGTATAATGTTCTCTCCCTAGTCCTTGCCTTCTTAGCTTCATGCGCTTAATGCGTTCTATAGCTTCTGCCTAAGCTTCAGCTCGTATTCTATTTTCTTCCTCCTTACGCTTCTTTGCCAACGTGAGTCGTCTAAGCATATCCTCAGTAAGAGGTTCTTGGTATAGCCTGACTCTACAGCCACTAATGTAATTAGACATTATGTCTCCTTCTAAGGTGGCTAATTGTACTGCTCCACTTGTCGAGAGTCTGTTAATGATCATAGGTCCATAACCTCGCTTTTCTAACTTCCATGCGTGCTGTTTCAGAGTATATACTAGAACTAAATCTCCTTCTTTTAAGCCTTTATCTTTCACATGTGCATCAAAATATGCTTTCTGTCGCCTCTTAACTGCGTATATTCTTGCTGCTGCTTTCAGCTTGGTTTCTCCTAATCGTTCCAAGTCCATTATTCTTGCCGATAATTCATGGCCGGTCCACTGATGTTCTTGTGCAACCTTAAGGGTCGGTATCAAGAAGTCCAAAGGAAGCACATCATTCTGACCAAAAACCATCTGAAAGGGAGTTGCATTGAGTACGGTCTTGTAGGCCACTCGATATGCCCAAACAGCATGGTGTAACTGTTTGTCCCAATCTGAACGTTTGTTGTTCACAAGTTTCGTCAGTACATTACAAAGGATCTTGTTCGTGCTCTCACCTTGACCATTGGCCTGAGGATGATATGGTGCGGATTTCTTGTGAATCACCATAAAATCCTGTAACAAATATTCAATGACTTGGTTTAGAAAGTGAGTTCCTCGATCGCTCACTAACTCTATAGGCAATCCATATCTTGTAAAGACATTTTCAAATAAGAATTTTGCAGTCGTGTGTGCATCATTCTTTTTTGTGGCTTTTGCCTCTACCCATTTGGTTAGATAATCTGTCGCAACAATAATGTATTCCGCATGTGTACCTTTTGCAGGGGGGTTGATGGGTCCTACAAAGTCTATACCCCACTTAGAAAATGCACGTCCTCCCATCATGGGTTTCAATGGCATTTCATCTCTGCGAGTAGGAAACTGAGTTCTTTGGCACACATCACATCTCTTTACATAGGTATGTGCATCCATGTGAAGAGTGGGCCACCATAATCCTTCAAAGAGGATGGCTTTGATTATCCTATCGGGTCCAAAATGACCTCCCGCAACACCTTGGTGTGCAGTCTCTAGTATGCTCAGATAATCACTTTCATGAACACATTGTCTTAGGTATCCGTCTCTTCCTCTTTTGTATAGATTATCGCCAATAAGTGAATAGTCCTGAGCTTCCTGCTCTAGACTACGTTGTCGCACTAAAGTCATTCCTTGAGGGAATGTTTTCGTCCTCAAGTACGTCACTAAAGGTTCACTCTAGTCTGGTGTGAGAGACACGTGATACAATGTAGCATGTTCTACTGGTGGTCTTTCACAACAAACATGGCATTCTTTACATAATTTGTAGACATCCACTTCCATTGTAGGCCAATATACTCCTAGTCTATGCAGAGTCTGCAATGTACGATGTTTCGAGTGATGTTGCTTTAAGGCACCTACATGTGATTCATCTACACAACAAGCAAGAATCTTTTGATTATCCTGTTTATATATACTTCCTGCTATTATTTGATATCTTTGAGACTTGGTAATCTCTCCTTCTTTGATCCTTATCCTAGGATTCTTGGGTCCATATGTGAGAATAGGGACTATCGATTTAGCCCATTCTGGTGCTATCTCAAGGTTAAACAAATATGCATCTGGTAATTCATCCACTACTCCTTGAGGAGCTTCTCCTGTGGTTAATCTTGAGAGGTGATCAGATCTGAGATGTGTCTTTCCTTTCCTTACTACTACTTCAAAATCATACTCCATGAGTAATAAAAACCAACATATTAATCGTCCTGTGTTACATGGCTTGTTGACTAAGTACAATAGTGCTTGATGATCTGTAAAGAATTTGAACTTATTTGCCAACAAATAATGTCTGAATTTCTTTACCGCATAGAGCATCCCTAATCCTTCTCTTTCTGTAGTGGTGTAATTTCTTTCTGCTGCGTTCAACTGTCTGCTCGCGTATGCTATGGGGAGATCTATATTACCTTCATTCGTGGGTTGTGCTAACACACATCCTATGGCATAATTGGATGCATCCACATGTACATGGAATGGCTTGCTCCAATCCGGGGTTGTCAATATAGGTGCTGAGCACAAACGTCGTTTGAGTTCATTGAATGAATTTTCACACTCGTCTGTCCATTCAAAATTGGTCAAAAGAGAGTACAAAGGCTTGGCTATGATTGCATACATGTGTATGAATCGTCTATAATAACCGCAATCACCCATAAATGCTTGTATTTCTTTTACGTTAGTTGGTCTAGGTAATTCTGCAATTACTTTCACCTTTTCTTCGTCTGTCGAAATTCCATTCTTTGACACAATGTGTCCTAGAATTTTGCCTTGTCTGACCATGAAAACGTATTTTTCTGGGTTCAAACAAACTTGGTATTCTCGACATTTGTCAAATATTTGTTTTAACTCTGGGATATGTGTCTGTCTGATATTCGAATGAGCACATAAGTCATCGACATAGACTTCCAAATTCTTGCGTAAGAATTCCTTAAAAACATGACACATGAGTCGTTGGAAAGTAGGGGGTGCATTTGTTAAGCCAAATGGCATCACACGAAATGCAAATATGCCCCATTCTGTGGCAAAAGCTGTTTTGTGTTGATCTTCTGGAGCAATGGCTACTTGATTATAGCCTGAGAATCCATCAAGGAAGCTGTACACTTCCTTGCCTGCAACTCTTTCCAATAAATGTTCTGTGATAGGAAGAGGATAACTGTCTCTAATTGTGGTGGCATTAACTTTTTTAAGGTTAATACACACATGCAATTTTCCATTCTTCTTGGGCACAACCACAATGGGGGATACCCATTCGGTATGCTCAATTTCGTAAATAAATCCTGCTTCTATCAAACGATCTATCTCCTCTTTAATCTTCGCAGCGTAATTATCATTGTACGTGTATGGTTTTTGTTTTGTCGGTTTTGCATCTGGAGTCATAGGGATTCTATGAGAACATATATCCGGGTCTACTCCTTTCAAGTCTTTGTAACTCCAAGTGAACACATCTCTATATTTGCGCAATAGGGCAACTAATTCTTCTTCTTCTTCTGTCGTCAAATCATGCCCTATGTAAGTACACTTTACTTCTTCTCCTTCTATGGCAACTATTATTTTTTTGGTTTTCTCTCGATTATCATATACTTCTCCACTGTCAGCTTCTCTGTTAGGCATTCGTACCATGATTCTTCTATCTTCTATTTCATATTTCTTGAAGTTCTCAGGAACCTCGAACAAGGATTCTTCTTCTTCTAACATGGTTTCTTTCTTCTTTCTTGCCTTCACTCTTGCTAGTCACTTGTGTGGCTATTCTCACATCATTCATAATTTCTTCGTGCTTGTGAGGGTAAGTTTCTACTTTGTAAAAATATTCTTCCTCTGATGCAAAGGGTGGGTCCATAATAATTGACTCTAAATCGAAGTCACTTGCATCCTCGAATGCATCAGTGTTAGGTTCACACTCTCCTAAAACTGAATTACACATGATCGGCTCTATTGTAAAGACTGATATGTCATAGCCATCTTCGTCACAGTGGGGTGTCCATTGTTCTTCATTGATGGCTACATCCATGGTTGCTAGGATTTCTGCCCAACCATGGGGTTCGAATTCTTCATCTGGAAATACTACAGGTGCGTAAGCTGGGTCTTGAAGGGTTCTTGGATGTTTTTCTACACCTAAGGTCCTGGCTTCTAACCGTTCTTCCTCTTGTTTTGCCACTTTACACATCCATAAATGAGTGTCCTCGTGTAACCATGAGGGGTCTGACTCCAAAGAGTGTACTGATTCCGTTTTTTCCTGTGTCTTATGGATGGTGTTCCATTGTATTGGGGGTACATCCCTATGGGAATAGTCTTTAAGATTGACTTTAGTAGTCACTCCTAAATGTTGCAAGTACAAAGAATTAGTTCCCCAATCTTGTACAATTTGCAACTAACGCATGAATGTTCATCCCAATATCATCTCATAAGCATGATTTTTACTAAAATCACAAATGGAAAAGGTATGCTCAAACTCCACACCACAAGTGGTGAGAGATATGCCTTCTAGTAAGCCTAATGGTTTTTCTATGTGTCCATCAGCCATTTGTAGTTTCATCCTGGTAGGTCTGAGTGCTGGCTTACCCCAACGTTTCCATAAAGCGGAGGTATCGATGGCTACTCTGGCTTCGGAATCTAAGATGGCTTTCGTGGTGTAGCCCTGATGGGTTATTGGAAGATAAGTGTTACCTTCCTCTCCTTCACTTACATCTCCGATCTTTTCTACGGGTATCTCTGGTACCTTCTTATGTGATCCTATCTGAGAGGAAGTTGTAGCAAGCTCAGGGAATTGATTTGCGACATGTTTCCACAGTTCTGGTTTAACCTTCAATAATTCCTCAAGCGTGAGGTGACACTAAACTTTAGCATTCTTTATCACTTCCGTGTTTCTAGGGATCACTGATTCTTCATTCCTCACTATTATCGTGGGTGCTCTCATGCTAATAGACTTGTCTTCCCAAGGTCCTGTGAACTGAGGTAATTCTTGTAAAGAATTGGATTCAAATCCTGTGTGTTCACTCAGTTGTTCTTCCTCTACATCATCGTAAATAGAGGGAATATCTTGGGGAAATTGCTCCTGCAAGTCGTCTATTTCTTGAATAGGAGGATGGGTTCCTTGTTCTCTTCTCCATTTCTCTTCTTGGATTTCTCTCAAAAATTCATGTGAGTACCTATGTATGGAAGACAGGTTGTCTTCCCCTTCTGTGTTTGGCACTTGAGACAGGGATGGTGCATTCCTTTCCTGTGTCTCTGGGACACTAAGATTCCTATGCTGATCCTTTTTTTCTTTGCTTTCTATCAAGTATTCTAGCCTCTCCATTAGACCTTGAAAGTGTAGTTCAGGTTTTGCCATGTTATTCCAATTTAGATATCTAGAGGCTTCAAACATTGCTTGTGCTAATTCTACCATCTTCATGCAAAGTTTAGTCCTCAGAAATAGAGTCTGCTCGAGGGTAGTTCTTACTCATTTCAGCTACTTGAGGTCCCTCTTTTAATCTAGCCTGATATGCACGAAACATCATGTCTAGATTTACTGGTATGGGTTTCGCTAAAACTGCTGATTTCTGAGCTGGGTTCTCTTGATTCAACTCCTGTGAAGTCAATTCTAGGATTTTGGCTCTAGATTCCTTGAGACTTCCTTCCAACTCAGTGATTTTTTTACTCCACTTTCTCTTGATTCTTTCTCTAGAATCTTTCTAAGATTTCGTTTTTTTACTACTAGATTCTGCAACTTCACTAGTTCCGGCTATTTTCTCTTGATTAAGCTGTTGATTCTATAAGAGCGCCTGGGCTCTTATTATAGCTTGGATAGGCACGTATGTAGGGTTGGATCCATTTGCGTTGTTTACAATACCTATCATGTTGATTGGTGTCACATTTGAAGCATTCACAGGGTTCTTAGGACAATCTTTTATGATGTGCTCTTTGCCACAATCGGCACAAAAGCCTTGTATGTTATAGTATTGTGATTGTCCTGATATCGGAGGATGTGGACAATCCTTTATGAAATGATCTCCTTGGCACCTAAAGCACCCTCTAGGGCCCTGTGGTCTTTGCTTTCTCAATTGGGTCCGCGAATTTGGGTTTGTGTACATCACATTAGCATAGTCGGGCTCCCAACTAGGTTCCAATGGTGGACTATCATAATGATATGTTTCTACGTGTTCTGGTGACTCTGTGTAATAAGCGGGTGGACTATCTACATGAGTGGAGTCAAAACTGTTTGATTTTGGATCACTCTCTGTGATCAAAGGTGAAGAAGGCACTAAGGCCCTACTTAGGTTCTCTTCTGCAGCAGTGTATTTGACTGAGATGACATTCGCTTGTGAGGGTGGCGGTTGAGCTAAGACAGGTTGAGGTCTTTGTTGAGCCTGATATGGATAATTTTGAGGAGGCCTATAGTAATAAGGCTGAGCATTGTATTGGCCTTGATACCTACCTGGCTGTGGGTATGCTTGCGGGACTCTGTTTGTTGTATGGGCAGTCCTGAGCCGTGTGATTTGTGTATCTTCTCTCAATTGTACAGTATTGGCCACTAGGGTTGGCTTGCGGTTGTGTTGCATTGGGACACATGTTTGCCATATGATCACCACCACAGGTGTAACAACGCTTGTTTGTCGTTACCCTAGGCATCTGTTTACTAGAAACTCATAGTTTCTGGGCCACTTTTTCTGCTAGATCTTCTATCGAGCTAGACAATTTTGTGGATGCTAGAGATGAACAGTCTGAGTCCTTATAGACCTTTGAGAGTTCCAACTCGTCTCCTAAGTTGTCCTCAATGTCTATGCAAATTCTTACACACTGCTCTAGCGTTCTGGGTTCCTTCAGGTATACATAGGAGCGTAGTTTAGAGCTCAACAAGCCATCTAAAAACAATGACACTTGTTTGGCTTGTGAGGGTAGCTCTTGCATTGGACATCTTTCAACATATTTTCTAAACCTACGTCCTGCGAGTCTAACTATTTCCTGAGGGGTCTGTTTGAAACTATGAATCAATGAAGACATGTCATGTCTGATCCCACTTTTAGAGAATTCAGTGATGAATGACTCTAAAAAGTGATGGATGTCTCTAAATTGCCTTTGTTGCAATGGTTGGAACCAAGTTAAAGCGGTGTTCTTTAACGTTAGTCCGAATGCGTTATATTGCGTGAACATGTCTTCTACCTGCTCTGCCCTCAGCACTTGCTTGAATTCCGCTACATGGTCATAGGGATCTCCAGTCCCATCAAAATAGTTTTTCATGGATTTCACTAGTTGAGTGGGTCTCAGTATTCTTGCGTGTTCACGTGGTCTAGGTAGAGGAAAATCATCTCTACCACCTGGAATTCTTTGTCTTTCCACTCTGTCCGTGTCTATGGTGGTTCTATCCCTCCCTATGGATGATTGAAACTTACTTCCGGTCTTTCTTTGTTCTTTTCTCTTTGCATGCCATGGGCTGAGGATGTTCCTGCCCCTTGTTGGCTCGTGTTTCCGTTTGCTCGTGATGGAGGGAATACCAATTCACCTCTCCATGTTTATGTATTTCTAGCGTGGTCAGGTACCACAAATAATCTTTCCGAAGTCTCATCCAGGTATACAACCTTTCCAGGTGTATCCGGGTCCTTGAACTCGTAGATTATGATGGAGCCTACCTCACTAGGTTGTTCCGTTCTGTATCTCCAAAATGCTTCATCAGTTTCTTTATTTACAAACAACTCTATGCTTCTGTTGTCCTGAGGGATCCACTCTGGAACTAGTACTCGTGTCAGTACAGATTTCCCTCTGGGTGTTCTAAGTTCTTCTAATGGTTCTTTTCCTTGTGCTCTCGCGTCCGTCTCTAACTGAATTACGCCAAACTCATTCGTATTGTTTGGCTGCGTACTTAAGATGTACATCGTTCCTTCCTTGTCTATGTACGCATCTCTTTCGAATTTCACCACTGGACGTTCCAATCCAATGGGTTGATCCAGGTTGTGCATTTGCACCACTTGTCTTCGCAAACCATCCTCATAGATGCGAGCACCTAAGCGGTTGGTTCGGAGAAATTCTAATTGCGTTCTATAGGGTCCTTCAGGTCTTTCTAAATATGCTACGTTTGACCCTCCTTCTGGTCTTTCTATGCTAAATGCCATTTCTGATTCACTCGTGTCTGAGCTTTCATAGGGGTAATTACTATTCAATTGTTGAGCCCACGATCGAGCAGTAGTTCCTACACTCGCCTCTGATGATCTAAGGCTTCGTCGGTCTGACTTACCTATATGTTTGCTCGATCTAAGGTTCATGAATTTACTTCCTTGCACACTCAGTACACGCTCAGATCGTCAATGATTCTTTGATCTTGCTTGATTCTTTTTAAGTTTCTTTAGATTCTTGTTTTGATGTATGCGTCAGGAATTCGACTTTCTGTGGCACTTTGAGTTCTCGTTTCGTCAGACTTAGGTTCTTTCCCTTTAGGTTTTCGTATCACACACCTTTACTTTAGTCTTGAACTTGATAACTTTAATTCTCTTGAACTTGGTGCGTTCCTATCGTCTTGAATCCACAATGCTAACGTTTATCCTAAGCTAAGAATTGACTGAGGGGGTTGAGTAATCTTCCAACCTCAAGTCAGCTTTTTTCTTGGTTGCTTTGATGCCCAAGAAGCCGCGCTTCCCAAGCTTTATGCCCTTCACTGCCTTGCCTTGAATGCCCTTGATTGCCTTTGCTAGACCTGGAAAAATCCACTATTAGACCAATATCACAATGGATGATCAAGCACTTGGATATAAATACTTTTAAAAGTCCTTTCCCTTTTGCCCAAATTTTTTTCAATGCCCCTTGGCTTTCTAGTCCCAAACTAGGTCAACCTCAAATTATCCTCTCTAAAAATCAACGTATCCTAGGGGGTATGAAAAAGATATGACCGTTCAGGCCCTAGGGGGTAAAAACTGACAATCAGGTTTTTCCTCAATTATGAGCTAAGGGGTCTCCTATGAGTGCAATGATCCAAAAATCTTCAAAAAATAGCCCCAAAATTGCCCAAAAAATCAAACCCTAAAAATGTGTTTGGGGTGGACAATCGCGATGGTCTAAGATGATTGCGATGGTCTGGGACTGTCGCGATGGCGTGATGCGCGAACCGTCGCGATGGTCTGAAGTGCACGGTCGCGATGGTCTGAAGTGCACGGCCGCGATGGTCTAAATGTGAGCAATCGTGATGGTCGGGGTGAGGCGCCGCGATGGTCTGATTGAGTGAACAATCGCGATGGCGTCAGTCAACGGTCAACATGAACCGTCATGATGGTCCGAAGTGAACCATCGCGATGGTCACCGATGCGATGGCGTGAGCCAATCGCGATGGTCCAAATTTTGAGCTGTCGCGATGGTGTGAGGGTCTCGTCGCGATGGCGTGGCTAGTGAGCAATCGCGATGGTGTAATTTGACACGTGGCACTATCGAGGCGATGGCATGGGCCAATCGCGATGGCATGGGGTCGACGGGATCGTCGCGATGGTCCAAGTGAACCGTCGCGATGGCTCAAGTGAGCCGTCGCGATAGTGCGAGACCGTCGCGATGGTCCGGTCGAGCCATCGCGATGGCATGAGCCAATCGCGATGGTGTGACACAATCGCGATGGTCTAAGCCAATCGCGATGGTCCACCAAAGTGTGAATTTTGCAAATGCAACAATGGATTCCTACACACGCAAGGGTCGCCTACACACTTATGAACTCACCTACCAAAAATACCAAAGTTGGCAGACCATCGCAATGGTCTGACACCTATGGCAGATCCTTGACAGAAAGTGAATTTTTACCTTTTCCAAGCTTTCCTGATGCATTGGAGCTCTGTACTTGCAAGAAAACTCAAAAACACATAAGTACACACAAGCACAAAAGCTCTCTCTCTCTCTCTCTCTTGCACATGCACAAATGAGGGGAAATGAGGAGAATGGGTGGATATGGTGAATTTTCTGATTTTTTTGGAGTTGGAGATGATGATGCGGTGATGAAGATGGAGTGTGGGGGAGGTGAAAAACACTAAAAACTAACTAAAAACAACAACAAAAACTGAATTTTTTACCTTCCAACGCCACTTCTTGCTATACTCTTACCATCACACATTCGTCCTAGACTCGATCCTCGGCAACGGCGCCAAATTTGGTGTTGCTCTAGCACAATGGTGAGAACCACGTTAAGAAGCTCCACCTCCTTAATGTCAATCCGCAGAAGAGATAGGAGTGATATGAAGATCGTGAATGTGAGATGAAGTGAGAGTGAAGGTGAGAAGCATAGAAATGCACACACACATACACACACACAACGAAGAGACAAGCAAGACACAATGGAAGGTGAGAAAAATCAACTCTATTGCTCAAGATCTCAATTACAAGCTCAAAGTAACTCTAAGCTCACACTAACCAACCTCAAAAATGAGCTCTCTAGCTCTTTTTATAGATTCTAGACTAGTTTTGACCGGTTTCACATCTAGTGACCAGCATAGTTAAAAAATAGGTCCTAAGTGCTATTTGAAGGGGTAAACGGTGTCTAAAAATAACCAAAATTGATACGCTCATTCTACCTAAGCTCGTCAAGCTCGAGGACTCCTCGGCTTGCACAAAATGGAGCTATAAATTACAAAAAGGGTTTTTTCTATGTTACATATGTTACAATAGTGATGAAAATCACTGTTGGAGGTTTTGAAGAATATTTATAAAATATAATCTTTGAAAAATTGATTCGACTCACTCCCTGCTCTGTCTTTACATGCTTTCGCGTCTTCTGTGCCTCTGGCTACTACCAACACAGTGCATGGTTAATCATTTGATGTGATTTAAAGCATCAGAGATTCAACATATTGTCTAGTTTATAGTTACAAAGTTTCATGGTTATTGCTTCTCTGAATCATGAGATATATTCACTTCATTACTCGCTGGTCTGTTGACTAATGCATCCCAAAAATGTCGAGCAAGTCCTATTATTTGCTAAACATCATACTCAGTATATAGTTCACCTTTTATATTGAGATCACTCATGATTGATAGCTATCTAAGTTAATTAAATATCACCAAAAGGAATTTCGCTAATTGCTAGCAGGCTGAGAGCATTGATCATTATATTGAACATGTGTAGAGACTAAAATAGCAATTCTACGACCTTGGATCAATTTCCTACTCATCTATTTTGATCCATTGATTAGTGGATATTGAAGCTGAAGGTCAAGGAAAAAGTAAAGGAGTGCATAAAAGAGGTGGACACACAATAAGATAGAGCATGTAGGGAGCTCCAAGAAGTACATGTCAAATTTTCAGAAGGAATCCCTATAAAAATAGTGATTTTCATAACTAAAAGCCATTGTAAATACCATTTCATATTTTTGTAACTTCATTTTGTTCAAGACAAGGAGTCTTTGAGCTTGAGGAGTATTAGAAGTATCATCCTACCAATTTTCATAATTTTTAGACTTTGTTTGTGTCCTCAAATAAGCCTTGGAACCTAATTTTTAACTAGTTCAGACACTAGGTCTGGATAGGGCCAAAACTAGTCAAAAAACTATAAAAAGAACTAGAGAGCTCATTTTTGAGGTTAGCTTGTGGTAGATTTGAGCTTTTGTAAGAGAAGTCTTTTATAATTGAAGCTTTCCATTCTTCCTCTCTTTGATCTTACCTTGTGCGCGTGTGTGTGTATGTGTGTGCATGTTTGTGTGCGTTCACTCACGCACTTATGCCTTCACTTGCTCATGGTCTTCATACCAATCCTCACGTCTCCGCGGATTGACAAGTAAAGGAGGTGGTTCTTATGCTTGAGCTAAATTTTGGTGACATTGCAAGGGAGAGAGCTTCGAGGACAAGCATTGTGATGGTAAGATTGTAGATTTGCGACGTTGGAAGGTAAAAATAATTATTTTTTGTTATTTTTCTGAAATTTCTTCTTGATCTTCATCATCATCACCATCTTCATCTTCATTGAAATTTTTCATTTTTCACTCCATTTTCCACATTTTCACCTCATTTTCATTTGTGGGAGTGCAAGACGGAGAGAGGAAGAGGCAAAGTGCTTGTGTGTGCAAGTTTCTATGATTTCCATGACCTATGCTCGAAGCACAGGCCTCGGTGCTGAAATTCGAAGTTCCTACCAAAAATCGCAAAAAATCGTGATTCTGTGGTGAAAATCGCAATTCTATGAAAAATTCAATTTTTTTGAAAATCACGATTTTCTCTTTCCCACCTAAAATCTTTTTGAAAAGAACACGATTCTGAGGTCATTCTTAGAATCACGATTATCTAGTTGTGCTCAAAATCGCGATTCGAAAACACAATTCTCTAGTCATCCTCAGAAGCGTGATTTTTTGGCGATTCTCAAAAACACGATTTTTTGGCAAAACTCACGATTTTTAGATCAAAACACGATTTTGAGCAAAAAAAGACGATTTTCAGTCAAAATTGCAATTTTCATGTAAAAAACACGATTTTGAGAAAAAACACGATCTTCAATCCAAATCGCGATTTTTTTATCATTCTCAAAATCGCGATTTTCACAAAAACACAAAGAGACCTGAAGTAAGCTTTGCAAACACTAGTGGTAGAGACCGATCATGATTTGAAAATGAACGAACTCAAAGAGAGAGACATAGAGCACAAAGGCATCAAATAGATGAAGATGATTTTCCATTGGCTAGACCCCGAGAGTACCCAAGAACCCTTAGACCCTCCCAAGTGGTCAAGGCAATGAAAAACTACTTTGATGGGTCAGGAGATCCTTATGATCATGTGATCGAGTTCAAAAATGTGTTAAGAGTTGAACAAGTCGAGGACTTGTTCACCTAGTTTGAGGCATTTGGTTTAACTCTTAAGGGTACTGCCTTAGCTTGGTTTCAACCACTAAATAGTTGTGACTTTCCAGATATAGCTCAAATTCTAGATGAATTGATTGTAGAATTCACCAAGAGTGGTATCAGGCATAACACATCATCCTTGATCCACAGCATCAAGCAGACCCCCAAGAAACAGTGCGACTTGCAGGAAGATGGTTCAGATAGTACTTAGAAAGATGCCCTATTCCAGAGTTACCCACACCAGCCAAACAAGTGGCTTTGTTTTTAGATGGCTTACATCACAAAGTTGAGACCATATGTGTACTTGAAAGAGCCTAGATCCATAGAGGAGTGTGTGCGCATGTGCATAGACATAGAAGACAACTTGGGTGAGGAGTTAGGTCTATCCAAACTCTATAAGGATTCTGACAGTTCTACTATTTATACCTCCAAGACCTCCACAGAGATAGATGAGATAGCTGAGTAGGTTGCCAAGAAGCTAGGAGTTCAAAATAGACAAACACCAAGGGTCACCTCATTGAAGTGATGTTACAACTATGGAGGAGACCATATGGCTAATGTTTGTCCGATGATGGCTCAACCCCAAGGAAACTTGAATGCTCCATACTGCACAATTGAGAGAAAATACACGAACCACACGGGCTCAAGATTATCCATACAATAGGCAAGCTATTAGACAAACTTATCAGCAACCTTACCAACAAGGTAGCTATCAAACCAATACCAAAAGCCATATTATAGACCACAACAGCAATATCAAGCACCATATAGGCCACAACCAGTCCTAGGAAACCAACCATCAGCTCCTGCCAATGTGATTCCAGTTAAGTATGTAGGGGCACAAGAGAACCTTAATAGATCTTTTAGTGCCACTAACCCCATTGGTCTCAGAAAATGACTCTCATGCTCATAGTTCAGACTACTCCCATGAAGATAGTCCACAAGCTTATTACACAGAGTCACCTGAGCACATTGAGATTTACTCGTATCACTATGAGGTACCACCTATGGAACAAAATTGGGAGCATGAATACTCCAATGTCATGTATATGAATCCAAACCCTAGACCCCAATTGAGACAAATAAGACCACAAGCCCCTAGAGGACCATGTTTTTGATGTCAGGGAGACCATTTCATTCGTGAATGCACCCACTCACCAACTCTAGGACAAGGACAGGCCATCACAATATAAGGTTTTTGTCCTAAGTGCGGCAAAGAACATCTTCCGAGAGATTCTCCTAGAAACCCCTCTAGTGTGCCCAAGGTTACACCCATTAATGTGGTAGGCTCAGTAATGGATTCAAGTGCTAGTAGCAGTAATGTGGCTCCTATGCAAGCAGTCACTAGAGCACAAGCCTTAAAATAGGATAAACGAGCTGAACAATTAGAGTTAAGTGAATCAGGAGAGCCCAGTAAGAGAAAAACAAGAACAAGGAAGGATACCAGGGAGAAGGCCAAGCGATGATGCCAAGCCCACCAAACAGAAGCCCTACACATATAATGATAGTTATGCAGCCAAAATAAAGGAAGAAATTGAAAAATTGATTGAAGTTGGATTTATCTTTGAGATTGAGCATATTGAATGGGTGTCCCCCATTGTAGTGGTGCCCATGAAGAATGGAAAGTTGCGAGTGTGTATTAACCTTAAAAAAGTTAATGCCGCTATGATCAGAGATAGCTATCTGCTTCCAATCACCGAACATTTATTGGAGCATGTTGCAGGCAAGGGAGTTTATAGCTTTCTTGATGGATTTTCTGGTTACAATCAAGTAGCCATTGCCCCAGAAGATCAACACAAAATGGCATTCACCACTGAGTGGGGAATCTTTGCATTTTGTGTGATGCCATTTGGGCTCACCAATGCACTTGCAACATTCCAAAGGCTCATGTGTCATGTCTTCAAAGAGTTCTTGCAAAAGAACTTAGAAGTATATGTGGATGATTTATGTGATCATTCCCTTGCACTCAGACAAATCTTCAACAAGTGTAGAGAATACCGAGTGTGTCTGAACCCAGAAAAGTGTGTGTTCATGGTAAGACAAGGTAAAATCTTAGGTCATATCGTTTCTACGAATGGAATATCAACAGATGAGGATAAAGTGAGAGCCATAACTGAGTTGCCCAGGCCAAGGAATGTTAAAGAGGTACAAGCGTTTATGGGCCATTGTGGATATTACCATAGATTTATCCACATGTATGCTAGCATAGTTAAACCTCTTTATGCCTTGTTGACAAATTTTGAGTGGAACGATGAATGCGAGAATTCCTTCAATGAGTTGAAGAGAGGTTTGTGCACATCACCAATATTGACCACCCCTGATTGGAATAAACCATTTCATGTCCATGTGGATGCATCCAATCATGCAATAGGATGTGTGCTAGCACAACCAACAGGTGAAGGAACTTTAGATTTGCCCATAGCATATGCTAGTAGACAGCTAAACATAGCCGAATGAAACTACACAACAACTGAAAGAGAAGGTTTAGGTATGGTATATGTCGTTAAGAAGTTTAGACACCTTTCTCGCATCACTTCAAGGGAGTCATCGTAAGGAGTGTCTGATGAATTACCCGATGCTTATCTATTCAATTTAGAATATGTTCCTAAATGGGCAAATAAGTTGGTACCAGTCCTAACCTTTGGACCCGTAAATAAGAATATGAAGACAAACAATGAAGAAATTGTAAGATCACAAAATTATCAAATAATGGCAAGAAGCATGTACAAACAAGATACAGAGGGTGTAGTAGCTTGTTGTCTCGACGATGATGAACATAGCAGTTGGTTGCAACAAGCCCATGAAGGATTTCTAGGAAATCACTATTCTAAACAACGAACATTTCATAATCTAAAATGTTTAGGAGTTTATTGGCCTAGTATGGATAGAGAAATACATGAGTGGATGAAGAATTGTCCAAAGTGCCAAGACCTAGTGGAGCATGCTACCCTGATTTTTGGTACATGTCCATGTGATATTTTGGGGCTTTGGATTGACATCTAGGCCTAGTCACCTTAACTTATTTTTCCTCATGCGCTCTCTTGCCTCTACCTGTGCTTCTTCTCTAATCCTTATCTCTTCTTCTTTTCGCTTCTTAGCAGTGTTGAGCCTCCATAGCATATCCTTTGTAAGAGGTTCTTGATATAGCTTGACTCGACATGCACTTATATAATTTGGCAAGATGTCACCTTCTAGAGTGGCCAATCGAACCGCACCACTAGTAAAAATTCTATTAATGATCATGGGTCCATATTCTCGTTTCTCCAATTTACGAGCATGTTGCTTTTGTGTGTGAACCAACACTAAGTCTCCCTCTTTCAATCCTTTATCCTTGATGTGTGCATCAAAATAAGCCTTTTGCCTTTTCTTTGCAGCATAGATGCCTACAGCTGCTCATAGCCTCGTCTCACCTAAGCATTCTAGATCAAAGATCCTAGAGGACAACTCATGTCGAGTCCAATCATGCTCTTGTGCTACTTTTAAAGCTGGGATCAGGAAGTCTAATGGTAGCACATCACTTTTTTCCAAAGATCATCTGAAATGGGGTAGCATTGAGTACCGTTTTATAAGCAACTCGATAAGCCCAAACAACATGATGAAGTTTTTTATCCCAATCAGAGTGTTTATTATTTACCAATTTAGTCAAGACATTACATAGGATCTTGTTTGAGCTCTCGACTTGTCCGTTAGCTTGTGGGTGATAGGGGGCAGACTTCTTATGTATCACCAAGAATTCTTAGAGAAGGTTTTCAATGACTTCATTCAAGAAGTGCATACCTCTATCACTTTCTAGTTCTATTGGTAACCCATATCTTGTGAACACATTCCCAAGTAAGAACTTAGCTGTAGTTTGAGCATCATTCTTTGTTGTGGCTTTGACTTCTACCCACTTTATAAGGTAATCAATGGCTACAATGATGTATTCTGCATGGGAGTTTCTAGCTGCAGGGTTAATAGGACCAACAAAGTCTATACCCCACTTTGAAAATGCACGTCCTCCTATCAGTGGCCTCAAAGGCATCTGCTCTTTTCTAACCAGATATTGTGCACATTGGCATGTGTCACATTTCTTCACACAAGTATGTGCATCCATATGAAGAGTGGGCCACCAAAGTCCTGAGAATAGAATGGTCTTGATTACTCAGTCAGGACCAAAATGTCCACCTGCAACACCACTGGGTGCAGTTTCTAAGACTTTCAAATAGTCTGATTCATGAATGCATAATCTTAAGTATCCATCCTTGCCTCTTCGGTATAGGTTGTCTCCTACTAAGGCATAGTCCTGAGCCTCTTGCTCCATGCTCCATTTTCTTGCTAGACTAGCCTCGTTGGGTAGTGTTCCTGATCTCATGAATTCTACCAATGGAGCACTCCAATCTAAAATTAATGATATGTGAGGGCATAATTACTTGTCGAATAATCGGCCGATGCCCCTTTGTGACCGTAGAGGTAGGACAAGGGAAGAGTGTAAGGATTGTGAGAGCATTGATTGACTCACGTGTAGCAACTAGTGCAGTTAGACTTTCATACTCCCAAAACCTACAATTGAACATCAAGCCCATAGAAGCATATCTCATAGGTTTGGGAGGTGTGGAAACCCCTTGTTTGGGCAAGGTGGAGCTTCCCATCTACATTCAAGATGTCCCAATGATAGTCAAAATGCTAGTGTGTCAAGATGAGGACCTTACAGAACCACTTGTCTTGGGGCAAGATTGGATCTATGACCATGCAGCCAACTTAAACCTAAGAAGCTAACTTCTTCAAGTTTGGGTACAGAAACAATGCATTACATTAGAATTAGAGACTAGCATGCTCACAAATCCAGAGGCCACACATTCTCTTAATTCTTGCCGCACTAACCTTAGCAAAAAAGATCTTGAATGTGTCAAAAGCTCTATGTTCCAAAAGAACTCAATCATTGAAGAATAGGCTCAAAGGCAAGCGGACTTCCCCTCTTGTGCAAAGACCAATGATATCACAACAACTCGACCAAAACAGAAAGTGAAATAGTACATGAAAACCAAACAATGGGATTTCAAGAAGAAATTAGTTTCGGGCATGAAGCAAATCTAGGTACGAAAAGGAGAGCGACCACTAGCCTTGCCACAACAATTCCCATCTAAGCAGGTCAACCATGCCCAAAGATGCACCAAACAACAAGGACAAGCTCAACCACAAGGTCTCCAACAAATTTGGGTGCCTAAGAAATTAGCTACAGCTCAACAAGGGCAATTACACATGTGGGTTCCCAAAGAACTCTTAGATTCACAAAGGCCTAGGCTCCCCACCCTGCAAAAGGTCTCAAAAAAGAAGCCAAGGAGAGAAAAGGGTAAGAACCAGACACAAAGAGCCAAAGAAGATCAAATTGCCTCTTCGACAATAGTAAGAAGACAACCATCAAAAATATGGGCTTGGAAGCCAAAAGCACCGGTAGCCCCCACAAAACCAAAGAACCAACCACGTGGGATACAAAAATTAAAAAACCATATGAAGATGAAGAAGCATAGGGTGATCTATACGCAATCAAACATGCTTCTCAAATGGATCCCTATAAGGCTGAATGATCAGTTGTCACCTAGAGATCCAATGGATACCTCCATTAAAGACGCCATCAACATTTGCACATAGCGTCGAAAGCCTCGATGAGCAACAACCATGTGCTCCTTGCACAACCCTGTCTTTTACACCATTCAGGTCATGCATTTCCAAAGGATGCATTAATATAGGGCCACATTACATGGCCATGCATAGACACATTTGAGAATCCCACGCACAAATTGACATATGTCAACTATTTTTTACTGTTTCTAACATCTTTCTTCTTGTTTTGTGACATTGTTCCCAAAAGAGAGAGAGAGAGAGAGAGAGAGAGAGAGAAAAGAAAGGAAAAGAGAGAGAGAGAGAGAGAGAGCTCGTGCCTTATCTGGTAGATGTCCAGAACTTGGCATGAACGTGGCATCCACAACTATTTTTCCCCCTTACCATGGTAGGAGGGAAGAGCTTGAAGGTCCTCAACTTGAGTGATGCTTAACTATTGTATGTACGAGAGCATCCAAGGAGATATCTACAAGGGGTACTGCTGGTACCATGCACATCCTTGTATGTATACTCAGTGAGAAGACTCCTAGTTATGGTGAGCTAAAGAGAATATGTGAAACTAAGCTTGTTGTAGTTACCCAATGCTGTTTATCAAGGAATATAAAGAAACTCAATTCTCAGTATTTGGAAACTGTTGCTTTGAAGAGAGGGGACAGGACCAGATGCTCAAAGAATCTCATCAATGGACCATCAACAAGGACATTCATCGACAACGATAGACCAGCCCATGGTCCATCACAATGATAGGTGTACAACATGAAGAGATAAACATTGATTGACCATTCACCATGGTAAGAATCCTTACTTTGGCAACATCATAACCATGATAGAATAGGAAACCTCTTCCTCAGCATACCCTTGAGCAGTTTGCTCAAGACCTCCAATTTCTGCACCATACTTATTCCAATGCATTTTCCAAGTAAGCATGCATAGGGCCACCCTACAAGGCCTGCATAAGGCACATACTTTCTTCGACCCATGCACTAATACACTTACCCATCATTCACTATAGGTCATGAGTACTTGGCATGACTACTATGAACATCATCTTTGAAAGATCCAGAAGACATTGAGGTTACAACAACAATAGCAACGAAGAAATCCACCACCGATAGCTGCTCCAAATCAACATGGACAACCTCTTCTGAGCACCTAGCAACTTTCGAAAGCTCACATATATATCTTCACGCAAGAATCCAAGGATGAAGTACATATCAAGGGACTACAACTTGCAAAGGCACGCAGTGACAAATGAGGAATCATACAACCAACCCTACCACATTTGGTAGCTAGACGGCTCTTGTTCATCGAGAAGGGACACTACCTCTCAAAGCACTACCCCGAACAACCACTACAACAAGGGTCTGTCACGGATGACAGACTCGAAAGGGGGGAGTGTTGAAGCTGAAGGTCAAGGAAAAAGCATAGGAGCACATCAAAGAGCTGGACGCACAAGAAGACAGAGCATGTAGGGAGCTCCAAGAAGTACACGTCAAATTTTCAAAAGGAATCCCTATAAAAATAGTGATTTTCATCACTAAAAGCGGAGGAGTGCTCGAGCTTGAGGAGTATTAGAAGTATCATCCTACCAATTTTCATAATTTTTAGACTTTGTTTGAACCCTCAAATAAGCACTGGAACCTAATTTTTAACTAGGCCGGACACTAGGTCTGGATGGGGCCAAAACTAGTAAAAAAACTATAAAAAGAGCTAGAGAGCTCATTTTTGAGGTTAGCTTGTGGTAGATTTGAGATTTTATATGAGCTCTTTTGTAATCGAAGCTTTCCATTGTTTCTCTCTTTTATCTTACCTTGTGCATGTGTGTGTATGTGTGTGCATGTTTGTGTGCTTTCACTCACACACTTGTGCCTTCACTTGCTCATGGTCTTCATACTGTTGGAGTTAGACGTTTGCGGAATCACGCGAAGAGCACAAGGAAGAAGAAGAAGCCTGGAGCACACCACACAATATTGAATGTATTACTAGAGAATGTACAAAGATAAGTAGCCCATTATTGCAATAGGCGTATATACAAACCAGGGGAAAAAGACCTCCTAAAGAGGGAAAAAAGTGCCCCGACGGTCCTAGTGTGTTCACACACATCACTACCTAAATATATCAACAAATCCCCCTTAGGAGTGATGTGGTGAACAAGGAGTTGGCACTCATGTATAAGGAAGTGCCAAGCTATGTGGAATCAATCCACAAAAGGAAGTAAGCCCAAAGATTTTCGGAAAGCTTCAAACTTCTCCCTAGGCAGAGCCTTCGTGAAAAGGTCTGCAATGTTCTCCTACGTGGGCACATATGCCAAACTGATCTCCCCAATAGAGAACCTCTCCCTGACATAATGATAATGCACCTCAATGTGCTTAGTGCGAGCATGGAACATAGGGTTCCTCGCAACTGCCAATGCGCTCTGACTGTCAGTAAAGATGGTGGTGGCAGAAGAATAGCAAACACCCAAATCAGCCATAAGGTGTCTGAGCCACACACACTCAACAGTAGCTGTGAAAGCTACCCTATACTCAGCCTCACAACTGGAAGTGGCCACAGTAGGCTGCTTGTTGCTCAACCAAGATATATGTGAGCTACCAAGCATGAAGCAAAAGCCATTGGTGGACACATGAGTGTCATGGCAACCAACCCAGCCAGAGTCAGAAAAAGCATGCAAATCTAGCGGTAGTGATCCCCCCTTGGGATAAAACAACCCAAGTAGCCGAGTGCCACTCAAGTAGCAAAAGATGCGCTTAACTGCCTGCAAATGCTTGACACATGGGCAATGCATAAACCTGCTTATTTGTGAGACAGCAAATTGAATATCTGGTCGAGTAATGTATAAGTAAATCAAGCATCCAACAACCTGTTGATAGAGAACGACATCAAATGCATCCCCAAAATCCTGAAGAATCAATCGTAAACATGTCTCCATAGGAGTGGCAATGGGCTTACAGTCTTCAAGGCTGAAACATTGCACTAACTTTTCAATTTATTTCGTTTGACACAAAGCCATTCCACCATCAACGTGCATAAACTGAATGCCCAAATAGTGATGCAAATGCCCCAAATCAGACATCTCAAATGAGGCATGTAAATTAGCCTTAAAATCAGCAATGTGCCTCTCATGAGGACCAGTGAGTAGCATGTCATCAACATAAACCACAATGATCAGAAGTACCATTAGCACGCTTAACATATAAGGTGCTTTCAGTTGGGTTGTTCTCAAAACCATGTGCAATCAGATAGGCATGTATCTTTTCATATCAAGCACGTGCTGCTTGCTTTAAGCCATATAATGCCTTCTTTAACCTGCACACCTGGTTCTCATGCCCTTTCTGCACAAAGCCACGAGGCTAAAAAACATACGCTTCTTCATGCAAGTAGCCATTCAGAAATGTTGTTTTGATATCCAACTCATGTACATTCCAACCATGATGAGCTGCAAGTGCACAGATGCTACGAACAATAGTCATTCGGCAAGTAGGTGCAAAGGTCTCATCAAAATCAATGCCTCTTTCCTACACATAACCCTTTGTAATAAGCCTAGCCTTATACCTTTCAACTGTACCATCAGGCTTACGTTTCAGCTTGTATAGCCACTTAGTCCCAATGGCCTTCTTGCGAAGAGGCAAGTCACATAAAGACCAAGTACCATTCTTCATTATAGCATCATATTCAGATTGCATAGCAACCATCCAATTTTCTTAATTTTGTGCTTCATCAAACGAAACAGGCTCATTCTCATCACAGAGACTAGATGTAGCCATAGCATAGCAATCTGATGCAAAAGAGGCACTATGAGAGATTGAACAAGTATGATATGACAAAGGTTTTTTGTTATCACGCAAAGTTTGCACTAGCCATTTTGGCATAGTTTTTGCCTGCTCAATATCAGCTCTCTCATAAACAAGTGCATCATGTAAATCTACATCAAAAATGGAATGATCTACATCATCACATGAAACCTGCAAAGGCTGAGAAGTTGCCTCATTAGGACTAGCACTAGACTGTCCATCTATAAAAAGAGGTAGCAAAGTATCATACATGTCTTTGGAGCTAACAGATGTCTCCTTATTACATGAAAGCAATGGTTGAATAGCATCTTCCACAAAAACAACATCATGGATAACCAGAATGCATTTGGTCTGTGGATGATACAGATGATAGCCTTTACTTTCACAAATATACCCAACAAAAATACATTTTACTGCTTTTTCATCCAATTTTATGCGATGTTGTTCGGGCACTAATGCATATGCCAAACAACCAAAAACACATAGATGAGCAAGAGATGGCTTGCGATCATGCCAAGCCGCATATGGAGTGATAGACTGCAACGCTTTAGTGGGACACTTGTTCAGTACATATGCTGCACACATGACAGCCTCAAGCCAGAAACTATGTGGTAAAGTCTAACTCTTAACCATACACCTCGCCATCTCCATGAGTGACCTATTCTTTCGTTCAGTAACTCCATTTTGTTGAGGTGTATACGACATTGTACACTGGTGTTTTATCCCATGTTCAGCCAAAAATGCATTAAAATCAAAAGACATATATTCCCCCCCTCGATCAGAACGGAGAGTGCCCATTTTACATGTTAACAGATTTTTAGCCAAAACCAAAAACTGTTTGAAGCACATGAACACTTCAATCTTTGCCTTCAATGGATATACCCATGCATGCCTGGAAAAATCATCAATGAAAGTCATAAAGTAAAGATAATTTCCATAAGAAGGTGTCTGCATAGGACCACAGACATCACTATGTACAAGCTGCAATTTCTAAGTAGCCCAAACTGAACCACCTTTTGGAAAGGAGGAACATTGCATTTTGCCCAAAATACAGCCTTCATAAACATGTTTTCCAGGTGCCTCAAGTTTGGGCAAAGAGGACATCATTTTAGATTTCTACAGGCATAGCAAACTAGAAAAATTCACATGACCAAATCGTGCATGCGAAAGCTTTGCCTCTGACATAGCCTGAGAATCATGTACTCCACATGTCCAATCATTTATAGATCTTTCATAGCCTATGAGCTTATACAGCCCACGACATAAAATGCCAGAAGCAATAATCATGTCGCCATTTGACAGATCATGAACTGTACATCTGTCATCAACAAATTTCACAACCAAGCAAATCTTGGCTAATGCAGAAACTGATAACAATTTTTTCTTGATCCCATGCACAAACAAAGCATCTAACAAAGTGAAAGAACTACCATCAGAAGTAGTCAAAATAATCTTACCAACTCCCATAACAGGATAAGAGGAGTTGTTGGCGCATGTAACAGTATTCCCTATAGGGGCAGGCTCGAGTGAAGAGAAGAAACTACGCTGCGAGGTAATATGTTTTGTCGCCCCACTGTCAAAGTACCAAACATATGAGTCTACTACAGACATGCACTGCTCATGAGAAGACAGGTCAAAACTGCAAACAGTAGTAAATGCCCATTCTTCTTCTTGCACAAGATTAGTAGACTCGGTTTTTGGTGTAGAGGCCTCTGCAACAACCATTCTAGCCTCTTTCTTCTTTGCCTCTTTAGTAGCCAATTTTGGATAGTTCTTTATGATATGATCATTTCTTTAGTAGCCAGTTTTGGACAGTTCTTTATGATATGATCATTTCCTTTATGATATGACAATACTTGCAAAATAATTTCTGCTTTTCTTATTTCTTATCATCTTTGTCTTCCCTCTTCAATTGTGCAGAATTAGCAGATTTCTGGTTACTAGTTGAAGAGCTCCATTTTCCTTTGCCCTTCTGACTAGCCAAGAAAGCTTAATTTGCAACACGCATAATGGACTTGTTCTGCCTGGACTAATCCTCCTGCAATAGAACAGAGACTAACTCCTCAAATGACAAGGCATTTGGATTGCCTTTCATCATCAACCGTATGAATCAAGAAGACCATTCAGAACGGTCTGCACAAGTGAGCTATCTGGTATAACCTCATCAGCAGAAATCAACTATTCCTTCAAGTCTTTGATCTTTGTTAGAAAATTTTCCATAGAATCATCTTCATTCATGTGCTCACTCTCCAATTGTTTTCAGAGGTAAGCAACACGAGCCTCATTCCTAGCTTGGTATAATGTGGTAAGTGTATCCCAAGCATCCTTAGTTGTTCTACAAGAGCGAATGTGAGGAATAATGGCACGTTTGACAGACAAAGCTATCAATGCATGTGCTTGGGCATCTCTACCATCCCAACAAATTTTCTCTGCAGTAGGTGCAGCAAAAATCACAGCACGAACAAAAATATGCAGAATATCATCATCTTCGACACCTTTTGCATCAGCTTCAATACCTGTAGTTGATAGGATGTTTTTCAACACCCAGCACAATGTTCCACAGTCCTATCAACCAATACATGTCGCATCATATATTCACCAATACATGTAGTTAATTGCAAGTGTGATAGGACATTTTTCAACACCCAGCACAATGTTCCACAGTCCTTTTGCAACCAATACATGTCGCATCATATAAGCCCACAATAGGTAGTTGGTACCATCCACCTTATCCTCAACAGCCAACATACGAAATATATCACTGCTTTCAACCATGGCTGGTGACTAAAATACCTTGAAGCAAAACATTGACTGTATCTCAAAAAGTTGAACAGAACTGCCTAGACAAATTCTGCTAAACCTGTAGCAGAATTCGAGATGCTTATACTGGCAAACCAAAACTAGTATATAGCTTTGGCACAAAAAGACAAAATAGCCTGCACAAGTGCTACGATAGTGCATTTGGAGGCCGAAACGAGCTCAGATTGCGATTTCAGCACCACACAGTGAAGCTGTTTTGATCTCGGAAACACCTTGAGTATGCTTACCAAAATTTGTGCGATTTTGAGACTGCAACTGCAGGAGTGTCGACAATGCCCAAGATGAAGTGGCGACCTGCTCTGATACCAATTGTTGGAGTTAGACATTTGCGGAAGCACACGAACAGCACAAGGAACAAGAAGAATCTTGGAGCACAACACACAATACTGAATGTATTACTAGAGAATGTACAAAGATAAGTAGCCCATTAGGGCAATAGGCATATATACAAGCCAGGGGAAAAAACCTCCTAAAGAGGGAAAAAAGTGCCCTGCCAGTCCTAGCGTGTTCACACACATCACTACCTAAATATATCAACACATACTAGTCCTCATGTCTCCGTGGATTGACAAGTAAAGGAGGTGGTGCTTATGCTTGAGCTACAGTGGATCATGTTCCAAAGCACATAGGTGATTATTTGTGATCATTAGGAAGCTAAAGAGGCCCACTACACTCTCCACCACTTGTTCTTGGCTGGTGTGAAGCACGTTGTTGTAGCATCACTTCATCTCTGAAGACTATCCACCATCTCCTCCAACAGTGGTATCAGAACAACAACAAGCAAGATGGGGGATGGATTTCCATCAATCATTGACAAATTGGATAGAAGCAGCTACCCAGCATGGTCAGTAAGGATGCAAGCCTACCTCCAAGGAAGAAGTCTATATGGATACATCTTTGGAGATGAAAAGATTCCAACATTTAGGAGCAAACATCAACCCACAAGGGAAGAACAAGAAAAGTTCACCACATGGTGTGTGTTAGCCAGCCGCCGGATTGGCAATTGTAAAGTCTGACTCTTTTCATATTCCGCATGAACCAAAAGGTCATTGCGTAGACGTTGTAACCTTTTATATAAATCAATGAAAAAGACACTTTCGGTGACGATCAGTTGGATCACCAGACTGTCTGTCTGGGTGATTGATTTGTAACGTTGCTGTGGTGTGCGTTTGAGTAATTCTGAGTATTCTGTTCTCGTCTCTGTCTTGTTTGTTTATGGATACCTGTTCGGTAAAGATTTGGGTTAGGGTAATATTAATAGTAAGTTAAGTGTTGAATTATTGTTTCGCTGAAGGTATTATTGTGAGTCTGTGTACGGTAATGTTTACCTTATGCTTCGGTTACTAAGAGAGTCTTAATCTGTGTATGAGTCGGTACTCTGTGAGTGAACTTTCATATGAGTAAGTCTGGCAAGGAAGAGCCAGAGTTTTCTGTTAGTGAGTTTGATTAGCATACTTGTTCGAACTACTGTCATGTGAGTGAGTTAATTGGGAAAAATCAAGTATAGAGCCTCTGTTTTACAGACCCCTTCCACTCCCAAGAACCCGAATAGAGATTAAACGCGCTTCTGACGGTAA
This sequence comes from Ceratopteris richardii, assembly GCA_020310875.1. NCBI lineage: Eukaryota > Viridiplantae > Streptophyta > Polypodiopsida > Polypodiales > Pteridaceae > Ceratopteris > Ceratopteris richardii. The sequence continues at coordinate 24,716,900 of CM035417.1, read as the reverse complement.
TCGATGTTTAACACTGGTGCCGTCTATGGGAATGTGGCACCAGAGTGATGCGATATAGTTGTGAGAAAGTGGTCATAGATTGTGAATCGACAGTAAGGAAGAGTAGTACACAAAGTATTGCAAACGTGATATATGCCGGTTACTCGTTCCGGTGAGACATACCCGAAGTATAGGAGAAACCAACAGTCTTTGGCAATACCTAATTTGCTAAGGACACCCCCAGGAGCTAGAAGTGCAGATAAGTTTAACCCAGTTGTCAAGGAAGCGAAGAACATTAGTAGTGATTCCGGTAGCATTCCGGTGGAACGTACGGCCATTTCGACAGATTCCGGTGCAATTTCGGCACAGTCTGTCGAAGATATAGTAACTCCAGAATCTACCAGGATGCAGTATGCAGTTAACTTAACACCATCTGGTCAAGATTCGAATTTGTCTAAGGATAGAAGCGTGTTGGCCAAGGAAATCAGTGAAGGTGAAAAAGTACCTTGTTTTGGTGAAATTTCGACGAATTCCGGTGATATTTTGGTCCCAGTTACAGAGAGTTCATAGTCTCCCGATGACAGTTTACCATTTCCTGGTGAATCTTCATTCCGGTCACCACTATTCAGAATAAGCTTCCCTACATTTGATATCAAGGAGGAAGGTAGCTTATTCGAAGCTGAAATCCTAAAGATGAACGATATTATCAAGCCGGAGAGTGCACAGGCTGACGATACAGATTCCGATGGTCAAGAAATTCAACCTTGGAACTCAGAAGATAGTAACAATACAAGAGCAACCATGAGTGGGCAACAACAACAACAACAACAACAACAACAGCAGCAGCAACAACAACTACTTCCACCTCGTCCGGTTCCAACAGGAGTTACCTACACGAAATTTGGTGGATTTCAAGGTGATGATCTAGATGCTCATGTACGAACCTTTGAAATTAGTTATGCAGTACTTAATCATCCACCCGATCCAGCCTACAAGGCCATAGTATTTCAGTCAACACTGGTAAATGAAGCCGCCAGGTGGCTCATAGAATATGATATCAACCATTTCGGTACCTATGAAGCAGTAAGAGATGCGTTTCTGCAGAGATTCTGGCTAAAGAAAAACTCTGCCGAAATTTTTGATTACCTACAGAACAATAAACAGAAGCTGAATCAAATAGTGCAAGAATAAGCCACCCTATTCAGAACTCATTTGAGACAACTACCGCCGGCCCATGAAAACCTACCGGATGATGTCATCACTCAGTGGTTTATTAATGGTTTGACTCCACAGCTTAGACAGATTATGATTATTCGTTGTGTGGGAGCTATGACCCTAGATGCGGTTATTGCAATGGCTTTGCAGCTCGAGCATAAGGTTGGAGGTTTTACCGAAGATCTAGAATGGTTAAAAGCCAGTAAAAATGTTGTAGAAGATCAAGCTAGACAGATGTACTGCACCACGTGCAAGAATTCAGGGCATACCAGTGCCACTTGTGCCCTCAATCAATTGTTTTGCACTATTTGCAATACGACCGGACATTCCATTGAAAACTGTGCATATAACGCCAAAGTACAGGGAACAGCAACAGTAAATGCTATTATACAAGAACCTGGACAGCCAGCCACCCACTATGTACCGCCTCAGATGAGAAACAACCAGCAGCAAGGATAAAGAAATTATAGAGGACAGAGGAATACTAACTACAATGCAAACCGCTAGCAGACAGGAACATCACAAGAAGGTAATGCCTTGCGACCACCTCGCTGTCATTTTTGTGGTGAGTTTGGTCACATCAGAAGATTTTGTAAAGATGCAGCCGAATATGATCAGAGGAAAAAAGAGCGCCAGAACCCTATGACAAATATGGTTCATATCACACCAATAGAAACACAAGCCGCAGTAGTTCACACCCGATCCGGTAAACCACTACAACCAACAGCTGAAGTATTTGAACCAGGTATTCGTGAGCAACAGAAAATGTATGATAAAGCTAGTCAATGGACCACCACAGAACCTACAGTGTTCCCAGATCCAATTCTGGTGACACAAGTTCCACTGGCAAATGAAGGTTCGCAGGAAAAACATTCTACTCCGGTAACAGATGCATCATCTTCAGAATCAGTAAAAAGTACCAGTCAAGTAGATCAGGCGTGGGAAATTTTATCTAAGGCGTCCATTACTCTTCCTCTTGGACAATTACTTGCATTAGTACCAGGAGTTCGGCAACAATTCCAGCAGCAGTTCAGTTCTGCGTCTTCCTGCATTCCAGCAATAGCGACAGTACAACCGAAAACTGACTCTACGGTGGATCACTCGGTTCCTTTAATTACGGTATGGTACAAAAGTCATAAAATTACTCAAGTATTAATTGATGGTGGATCTGGTGTAAACATAGCTACTGCAGCACTTTGTAAAAAGTTAGGATGGACCGAAATTGAGCCTGTCTAGTTTTTTGTTAGAATGGCCGACCAATCCAGAGTCCACCCAGTAGGACTTGTACGGAATGTCCCAATCACTTTGCAGGGTACAACTTTTAAGATGACTTTTGTAGTTTTAGAACTACCGGAATCTAGTCTTGATTATAATCTTCTTTTTGGCCGTCCTTGGTTGAAACAAGCTAAGGTTATACAAGATTGGTCAGCCCAGGAACTCACTTTCAAAGACAATAACCGAAAATATGTTGTAAAATTAGATGCTATTCAGCCCTGTGAACTACATGCTAGACCTTATGTGGCAGAACCAGTTCACATGTTAGATGGTTTATCCGATGACAAAGAAGAAGAATTTTTGAAGAATAACATAGATTTAATCTCCTTAGGGACTGTTGATCTACAATCTGTTGTAGATAACTAGAATCCGACAGTTTGTACGGTGGTGCCTGTGACCGAACAGGTAGAGACAGAAGATATTGTTGTCAAGGATGAGGTTGATATACAGCAACTTTTGCAGTCAGTTGATGGATCAGAAAAACCTAATCAATTTTATGTTCCCGAAGATCAATTGATCACATATAATTTAGGAGATGAAGTAAATCCACGACCTGTCAAGATAAAGGAAGGATTGTCTGAAGCATTTCAAATAGATTTGATACAACTTATTCGTGAGTTCTCTGATGTTTTTGCATGGGATTATCGTGATATGAAAGGTCTAGATCCTCGCCTCTATCAGCATCGGGTCGTACTTAAACCGAAAGCAAAACCAATTAAACAACCCAGCTACCAGATGAATCCTAACTATGCAGCACAGGTAAAGGCAGAGCTTGATAGGTTATTAAAAGTTAGATTCATCGTTCCAGTAGAACATGCTGAATGGATCTCCCCGATTGTAATTGTACCAAAGAAAAATAAGCAGCTCCGAATATGTGTCGATTATCAAAAATTGAATGCAGCCACCGTACCTGATCCATTTCCACTTCCATTCCTTGATACAATGCTGGATAGAGTAGCAGGACATGAAATGTACTTTTTTTTGGATGGTTACAGTGGGTATAATCAAGTCAAAATGGCTTAGCAAGATATACCAAAAATAGCATTTATTACGAATTGGGGTGTTTTTGCTTGTACAGTTATGTGGTTTGGATTAAGAAATGCTCCTAGTACTTTCCAGCAATGTATGCAGGAAATCTTCTCCCCCTATCTTACTTCTTTCATGCAAGTATATCTAGACGATTTCTCTTTATTTGGTAAGATGGTAGCACACCTGTATCATTTACGGTGTTGCTTTGAGAAGTGTCGTGAATAGAGACTCTGCTTGAACCCAAACAAATCTGTTTTTGCGGTTTCATGTGGTAAGCTGCTTGGCCATATTGTGTCTGCACAAGGCATACAAGTTGATCCAGATAAAATTGCAGCTGTGTTAGAAGCACCTGTGCCTACTACAGCGAAAGAAGTGATGAGATTCATGGGTCAAGTCAGATGGCATGGTCGACATTTACGGTGGCTTGCTCATTTGGCAATACCCCTCAATAGATTAATAACCAGTACTCCTCGACAGTTTGTTTGGACTCAGGAATGTCAAACAGCATTTGATCGTCTAAAAGGCTTATTAACGCGGGTTCCAATTCTACAACCTCCTGATTGGGAACATCCATTTCATGTTTTTGTAGACGCATCAGATTTTGCCATTGGAAGTGTCTTAATGCAACAAACCGATAAGTGGTTTCGGCCTGTTCATTATGCAAGTAGAAGGCTTGCTCCTGCTGAAAAGAATTATTCTGTAACTGAAAGAGAATGCCTTGGTTTAGTATATTCTGTAAAGAAATTTCGGCGTTATTTGTTAGGCCAAAAATTTGTCTTTCATGTAGATCATGCTGCGCTAGTATACCTGGTTCGGCAACAGCATTTAGGTGGTCGTTTAGCGCGTTGGGTTCTACTGTTACAAGAATTTGATTACGAAGTAATTCATCGACGTGGAACTACACATGCATTAGCAGATTTCCTTTCTCGGTTAGATTTCGGTGAAGCTCCGGTCGGTGTTGATGACACCACACCTGCAATTTATGTTACTGCCCCAACTAATGATGAATCTGCAGAACCTCTTGTGACACCTACTTACTATGATCAGTTATTAACTTTTCTTACTGATGGATGTCTTCCTGCTCAGACTTCTCCTGCAATGCGTAGGAAAATTGCAGTTTACAGTCGTAGATTCCGGTTGATTGCTGGAGAATTGTATTATATGGATCACACTGGAGTTTTACTTCGTTGTATTCCTCCACATGAAGTAAACTCAGTTATCGCTCTGGCACATTCCATACCTTCCGGTGGACATTTTGCAGCAGATTTAACGCACCGAAAACTTCTACAAAGTGGGCTTTGGTGGCCTACGATGTACAGAGATGTATCTCAGTTTGTCAAACAGTGTGACAATTGTCAACGGTCTGGACAGCCTTTACAATGACATTTTTTCCCTCTCCAACCTGTATTACCCTTGGAGCCTTTTCAGAAATGGGGTCTTGACTTTATTGGACCAATCACACCTCTTAGCAACAACAGATATATTCTGACATGCACAGATTATGCTACAAGATGGGCAGAAGCTTGGGCTTTACGGTCCGCTACAACTATTTTGGTAGCAAAATTTTTAATGAAAGACGTATTCCCACGATTTGGATTACCTTTGGAATTTGTGACAGATCAAGGCACACATTTTGTTAACAATTTAATGAAAGTTCTCACACAATCTTTTCAGATTCTGCACAAATTCAATTCACCATAGTATCCTCGTGCTAATGGCTTGGCTGAAAGTACAAACAAGACCTTGCTGAGTATGCTTCGTAAATTGATTATGGAATCACCAGAAAGATGGGATCAGTTATTACCTGCAGTATTATGGGCATACTGGACTACCTATAAAGTGGCCACCAGACTAACTCCCTTCAAGCTCGCTTATGGCTTGGAAGCAATTGCTCCAATGGAAGTTATTATTCCTAGTTTACGTGTGGCCATCACTCAGAAGTTGTTACCGGAAGAATCCTTGCCATTTGGGTTGGACACACTCAGAGAACTAGATGAGCATTGCTGGGAAAGTTTTTTGACTCTTCAAGAAGTGCAGTTACGGCAGACTCGTACTCATGACCAAAACTTCAGTTTTTAAGGTCGGACAACTTGTGTTATTTTATAATGCAAAATCAAATCGCTCGGTTGGAAAATTCAAGTTACGATGGTTTGGTCCCTACCGGATTACTGAACAAGTAGGCCCAGCTACTTTTCGGTTGACTACTTTGACCGGAATTCCTCTTCCGAAAGTGATAAATGGTTCAAAGTTGCAGCCGTATCATCAAGCGCCTGAATCACACTGAAGTTTTCTTCGGTTGCCTGCGTATTTTTTTTTCTTTTCTTTTTCTTTTTAGTTTTGTGTGATTAATAAAATAAGTCTGTAAATATCTTCGTTTTGATACATAATTATGATCAACAGCCGCCCTGCATTATCGTTCTACTCATGCATGTGCACCAAAGTTATGAGGTTATCATCTCAACATCGCGCGATGATTAACAATTTCAATTGCTTCCCGCTGTCAAGAATCTACTTAACCTTTTTCATTCCACTGTTAATCGCTATTGTGTCTGCGTTTTTTGTGTGCTTGTGCTCTCTGTATACCCTGTGCAATTATGTTCCTGTGCTTGTGTTTGCGCAACATGGAAGCGTTAGCAAACTTTGCTGCGTTCCGTGATGGACTCGCTGCAGATGTAGGTGAGTTCTTGCGAATTCGTGGGTTGGCCAATTTCGCTGAACTGCCTTGGCATTCAGTGGATTGCCACCCGTTCTATGCCCAAATCATTGCCGCCATCGCTGCCACACCTGCTACGGAGCAGAGTTGGCCAATAACCTCATTACCATCTCGGGTAGTTATAACTCTACAGACCTTTGCTGATGCATTCCGACTCTCTCCGAGAGGTCGAGAAAATGGACCTAGTCTTCCCATCGCCACCATGAATCAGTTGTTTCCCAGGCATTCTTCTAATGAATATGCAATCCTTTATCGCCCTGAGCCTAAAAGAACAGTGTTACAGTTTCTCGTAGCTATCCTGAACTTACAAAAACATACATATGGCATATCTCGCCCTTTCTATCCCGCAATAGATATGGCTGCCACAGAGCCTATAAATTTTGCATCATACTATTTTCGCCGCATTCACCGAGAATGTGTTTCAATCATTAAACAGGTCAACAAGGGAGAAATGACACGATCACGATTACCGCATATATTAAGTTTCCTGTTTCTGGCAATACCAGCAGCACAACCACCACCTAGAGGTCTAGTATTACATCATGAAGAATCTGCGCAGATACTGGAAGATGACGAAGAGGATGACGAAGAATTATTCGAGCTCCTCCGCCGAAAGTGCATCAGAATAAGCTCTTCCGATAGCCAAGTAAAGGGATCGATCGCCGGACATGAAGATGATGACAATGAAGAAGAGACTTTTCACGACACCGCTACCTCCATGCACCATGATTCGTCCACCCAATCCTCTCCAAAGCAGCAACAAGAGCATGATGAGACCACCAAATCGGCAGCCAGCTCCTCTAAAGAAGAATCTCAGCAACAATACGAATAGGAAAAGCAAGAAGATGGACAACCTATCATTAAAGAAGTTTTCGAAGAACTGATTAGAGCAGTGGAGTCTACAGCTACCAACCCTGATGACACTACCCAACAAACCACCGAATAGGTACTAGAAACTAACACTCTGCAACCTACTCCTCCACCTGAACCTCCACTCAAAACTATTATTCCCATTCCACCAATTGTACCTGACGCACCCGACTCATCTTCCTCTTCACCGAACTACTCTCCACCCAATTCCCATCAACTCCTCACCACTTCTTCATCGCAACCACGGCCTTCTCTTCTGTTTCTGCCGCTACCTGTATTTAATGAGCTTGCAACCATGGGACAGATGCTGATTCATCTATCGTAGCAATTACCAATATAGATGAAAGAAGTCATTGATACTATCAGAGATGATTTCCAGCATAAGGTCGATGTTCTGGAGGCAGACATTAGTCCTCTCCAGGAAGAATTAGACGTGGTTAAAGCAGAAAATCAAGCCTTACATGAACAGATTAAAGCGTTACAGGCTACAATTACCAAACAGGAAGCATTAATTAATCAGAAAGATGAGGCGTTAGTTGAGTTTCAAGCAAAAGATGATTTGTTATGTGCGGCTGATGCAGAGATTCTGCAGTTAAAGCAATTACTACAGGATAAAGAGGATGCACGTATAGCTTTGGGCAATCTGTTAGAAGAAACCAGACAACCGCTAGATGAAGTGGTACAACGCGGACAAGAGATGCACAATTTGGTTAAAAGGACTAATGAAGAACTCCAAAGAAGCAAGTTTGATTTATCTGAAGTAAACAATATTCTTAAACGCAAATTCACCATGGAAGCTCAATTATAGAAAGAGATAACAGGGATCAGAAGAGAGCGTGATGCTTATCATCGGACAATCCAATTTCAGAATCAGGAGATAGAAAGAAGAGAGAATCAGCTGGATGCTCAAAAAGAAAGACTGTCTGGAATTGATAAGCAGATAGCAGATATGAAATTTAGTCGTGATGCGGCTCTGTCAAATGAATTTTATTTACAAGAAGCTTTTCTGCAGACACAAGCAGAAGTTTTGATGACCCAGGTCATTTCTTTAAGTTCAGTACGAACAGATGCTCAGCTCGTAGAACCAGAAATTTTGAAGCAGATGTTAGAGTCATTAAAGAAGAAAATTGCCCGGACTTTTAGGTTAGCTATATCTATATATCTAGAAGGAATAGTAGATGAACCGTAAATTTTGTATACATGCGGGTTCAAGTCCACTGTGCATGCCAGTGTTAGCTGGCCGCCGGATTGGCAATTGTAAAGTCTGACTCTTTTCATATTCCGCATGAATCGAAAGGTCATTGCATAGACGTTGTAACCTTTTATATAAATCAATGAAAAAGACACTTTCGGTGACGATCAGTTGGATCACCAAACTGTCTGTCTGGGTGATTGATCTGTAACGTTGCTGTGGTGTGCGTTTGAGTAATTCTGAGTATTCTGTTCTCGTCTCTGTCTTGTTTGTTTATCGATACCTGTTCGGTAAAGATTGGGGTTAGGGTAATATTCATAGTAAGTTAAGTGTTGAATTATTGTTTCGCTGAAGGTATTACTGTGAGTCTGTGTACGGTAATGTTTACCTTATGCTTCGGTTACTGAGAGAGTCTTAATCTGTGTATGAGTCGGTACTCTGTGAGTGAACTGTCATATGAGTAAGTCTGGCAAGGAAGAGCCAGAGTTTTCTGTTAGTGAGTTGGATTAGCATACTTGTTCGAACCACTGTCATGTGAGTGAGTTCATTGGGAAAAAACAAGTATAGGGCCTCTGTTTTACAGACCCCTTCCACTCCCAAGAACCCGAATAGAGATTAAACGCGCGTCTGACGGTAAGCGACATTTAACATGTGCAAAGGATGCTCTTGCTAGGTCTTATCTACTTAACTCAATATCTGATTTCATATTGCCTCACATTAGGAATTGCAAGACCTCCCAAGAGACTTGGGAAGTACTCTCCTCATATTTCTCATCAATACAAGAGCTAGGAAGAACCAAGTATGGATTGAGTTTACAAATCTAAAAAAACAACCAAAACAAAGTATAGTTGATTATGTGACCAAGATGATGGATATGCCTGACCAGCTTGCAAGCATTGGAGAGGAGATAGAAGAAGAACATATAGTAAGGCAGATCATAAATGGCATCAAAGCTGATGATAACTGGGAGTCCTTCACCACAGCAATGGACCTTTATATGGATATGCAGATACGTGACCTCAACACCTTGATGGGGTAACTCTTCACCCATGAGACAAAGCTCAACAAGAATGGTGACAACTCTAGAGCTAACCAATATTCTGCCCTTTATATAGATAGAAATAAAAGTAAGGATAAATGTAAGAGCAAAAAGAATGAAGAAGAGGCTAGTACCTCTCAAGTGAACTTCATAGGTAAAGAAAGAGGTACTAGAGGAAGGGGCAAAGGAGGAAAGCAAGGTAGGCGGAGATCTTACAACACTCCACCTTGCAACATTTGTGGCCTAACCAACCACACCACAGAAGAATGCTTCAAGAACACAAGGAATCAAAGGGGAAGATGCTTCCATAGAGGGAGTTATGGACAATCGAGAGGCAGGTTCAACAATGGTGGAAGTAATTATCATTACAACTACAACCAAGGCTACAACAACAACAATTATCAAGGAGGTTTCGAAGGAAGAAGAGATTATGACAACTACACAGAAGACCAAGAGGACTCATTACTAATCATGAACATGACATCTAAGCAAGGTAAAGATGATGAACACATTTTCTATATTGATTCTAGTTTCTCTAATCATGTGGCTGAAAATGTAGCATCGCTATCTGATCTTGAAGAACCTAAAGGGAAGCATGAAGTGTAGACACGTGATGATACTAGGCACTCTGTTAAGAAAATTGGAAATTTCAAGGCCTCTGATGGTGACATGAACCTCTTAAGTAAGTTTTTATATGTGCCACCCATAACTAAACACCTAATCGGTGTTCGACAACTTGGACAAATTGTTGAGAAAGGGTTACACATCAGATTCACAAGGCATAGAGCTTATGTGGAAGACCCTCAACAATGCTTCAAAGGGATTGCAAAAGGTGAGAAATCTGGTAGACTCCTTACATTTGAGATTGAAGACACTAAGAACATTGCACTCTTCAATTACAAAGATCAAACCCTATCTGAACTAGAGATATGGCATAAAAGGATACGTCATATAGGAGAAAAACATTAGAACAAATATGCAGGGATCAAAGTGTGCTTGGCCTTCCAAATGTGTCCAAGCAACACATGATATACAAATGTGGAGCATGCCAATTTGGCAAAGCACACAGACAACCATTCAACATAAAGGGGTACATATATGAAAACTACTTGGAGCTGTGCACACTAATGTATGGGAGCCAAGCAAAGAGCCATCAGTCTCAGGTTCAAGGTACTATGTTTCATTTATGGATGATTACAGTAGATGGACAATTCTTTACTTCATGAAGCACAAAGATGAAGTATTTACATGTTTCAAAAAGTATTTGGCATTGGTTGAAAACCAAACAGGAAGAAGCTTGAAGAGGATCAGATCTAATGGAGGTGATGAGTATTTTTCACATGAATTTGATTCATTCTTATATGACAAAGTTATAAAGAGAGAAGTCACAACAAGATATACTCTTGAATTAAATGGAGTGGCAGAGAGGAGGAACAGATTGATAGTGGAAGTTGTAAGGTCAAGGTTGAATGAGAAGAAACTACCAATTATCGCAGAGGCTGTTTCCACAGCCACATACTTGGTTAACAGGCTCCCATCCAAATCCCTGGATGGAATGACACCATATGAACCATGGAACGGTAGAAGACCCTCATTGGACCATTGTAAAATCTTTGGGTGCATTGCTTATGCACATATACCCTCACTGATTAGAGGGAAGCTTGAGCCAAATGCTGAAAAGTGTATCTTCATTGGCTATGACCAAAACCAAAAGGGTTATAGATTGTATAATCCCACTAATAAAGGGTTTACAGTTAGTAGGGATGTAGTGTTTGATGAAAATAATTCATGGTTTGAAGATGATTGCAGGAAGATCAAGTTACCTTATGATTTAGAAAATGATTTTCCAACTCTCACTCAAGAATACCAACAAGTACCAAAAGATGTCAATTTAGAGGATGAAGAGCAGATTGACTTCAAGGCTTGGAAGTCAAAAGGCAAGACCAAGTTCAAGCAATTGGAAGACATTCTAGAGTCCTCCAACAAAGCACTCAGAAGATCTCAAAGGGACACTAAAAAACCAATAAGGTATGGCTATGACACATCACTAGTCACCAAGCATTCTGTGTACTAGAGGCAGCCATAGCATAGCAATGTGATGCAAAAGAAGCACTATGAGAGCCAGAATGATTATCATATGATGGAGGTGCATCTAATTTGTTGTCATGCAAAGTCTGGACCAGCCATTTTGGAATAGTGTTTATCTCCTCAATCTAAGCTCTCTCGTCAACAATTGCATCATGTAAATCTGCATCTATCATCACATGAAACCTGTAAAGGCTAAGAAGTTGCCTCATTATGACAAGCACTAGACTATCCACATGTAAAAAGAGGCAGAAAAGTGTCATACATGTCTTTGGAGCTAACTGATGTCTCCTTAGTACATGAAAGTAATGGCTAAATAACATCTTCCATAAAAACAACATCATGACTAACCAAAATGTGTTTATTCTATGGATGATACAGACGATAGCCTTTGCTTTTAAAACTATACCCATGCCTCCCCTACCATGGCAATGGCTTTTCCACTTGAGTGACAACAAGTTGTTGACTTTCAGTTTCATCGTTTGAGGATGATGCTTCCTTCTCTTCCGTAGAAGGGCTAGCTCTTGGGTCAGGTGCATAGTGTATTATTTCTTCGTCTGTTGATATAGTGGAAGAATTCTTTTCTTCCACCACATGTATCATCCAATTTCCTACATAGTTGTTCAAGCACTAATGCATATGCCAAGCAATCAAAAACACATGGGTGAGCAACAGATGGCTTGCGACCATGCCAAGACTCATAGGGAGTGATAGACTACAATGTTTTACTGGGACACCTGCTAAGTGCATATATTGCACACATAACAGCCTCAAGCCAGAAACTTTGTGGTAAAGCCTGACTCTTGACCATATACCTCGCCATCTCCATGAATGACCTCTTCTTTCATTTAGCAACTCCATTCTGTTGAGGTGTATATGGCACTATACACTAATTTCTTATCCCATGTTTTGTCATAAATGCATTGAAATCAGAAGACATATATTCCCCCCCTCGATCAAAACGGAGGGTGGCCATTTTACATGCTGACAGATTTTTAGCTAAAACCAGAAATTGTTTGAAGCACATAAACACTTCGGACTTTTCTTTCAATGGATATACCCATAGATGCCTGGGAAAATCATGGATGAAAGTCATGAAGTAAAGATAGTTTCCAAAAGAGGGTGTTTGCATAGGACCATAGACATCATTGTGAACAAGCTACAATTTTTTAGTAGCTAAAACTAAACCATCTTTTGGGAACAAGGAACACTGCATTTTGCCCAAAATATAGCCTTCACAAACATGTTTACCAGGTGCCTCAAATTTGGCTAGTGAGGACACCATTTCAAATTTCTACAGACATAGCAAACGAGCACAATTCAAATGACCAAAGCATGCATGCCAAGGCTTTGCATCTGACAAAGCCTGATAATCATGTATTACACATGATGAATCATTCATAGATTTTTCATAATCTATGGGCTTATATAGGCCGTGATATAAAATGCCAGAAGCAATAATGACATCACCATTTGACATATCATGAACTGTACATCTGTCATCAAAAAATTTCACAACCAAGCCATGGCTAAAGCTGAAACTGATAAGAGATTCTTCTTGATCCCTAGCACAAACAAACAATTTGACAATGTAAAAGAACTACCATTAGCAGCAGTTAGAATGATCTTACCAACTCCCATGATAGGATAAGAAAAGTTGTTTGCGCATGTGATAATATTCCTTGTAGGGGCAGGCCCGAGTTAAGTGAAGAAATTGTGTTGCAAGGTAATATGTTTGGTTACAACCACTATCAAAGTACCAAACATTTAAGTCTATTGCAGACATACATTGTTCATGAGAAGATGGGTAAAACATTGTTAAATGCCCATTGTTCATTCTGCACAAGATTAGTAGACTCTGTTTTTGGTGTAGAGGCATGTACAACAACCATTCTAGCCTCTTTCTTCCTTGCCTCCTTAGCAGCCAGTTTTGGATAACTCTTCATGTCATGATCATTTCCTTTACAGTATTTCCAAAACAATTTCTACTTTTTTGTTTTCTTCTCGTCTTTGTCATCCTTCTTTGATTGTGTAGAATTATTATATTTCTACTTACTAGTAGAAGAGCCCATTTTCCTTTGCCCTTCTGACTAGCTAGGAAAGCTTCATCTGCAAGACACATAATGGACTTGTTCTAACTAGATTGATCTTCCTGCAAGA
>CM035417.1:24640843-24698343 GCA_020310875.1 Ceratopteris richardii | reverse complement strand
AGATCTCCAAGTAGTAACATCTCTGAAGTGAAAAACTTTGTATTTTGAAGTAGACCTCCCCTTGTCTATACAACCAACATATTCAGAGTTTGTGTATCCAAAAATGGATGCATTACCTCTATTCAAGCATAGACATATATCCTTAGTGTCACTCAAATGAATCAATATCATTTTGATTGCTTCCTAATGCATCTTGCCACGATCAGATATATATATCCACTCTCACCACAAATGCAATGCCTGACCTAGTAGCTACCATAACATAGATGAGACTACATATAATAGATCAATAAGAAAATATGTTCATGAATTTCATCTCCTCATCAAATTTGGTACAATCACCCTACTAATCTTCACATATCTAGGCAATGGTGTACTTAATGCATTTCCACCACGCATATTGAACCTATGAAGTATTTTGCATATGTGCTCACTCTGATTCAAGTATATGCATCTACTAATCTTGTCATGAGTAATGCACATATGAAAAATATGTTTGACATCCCCCAAATCCTTCATATCAGATGTACCACTCAACCCCTTCTTGAGTAATGACAAGTCTTCTAAAGACTTCTTAGGAATCAGCATATCATCAACATAAAGTATCAATCATATCAAGCTATCATGTGGGCATCCTGCAGCGTAGAGATGGTGATCCTCATTACTTTTAAAGTAGCCTTGGGACTTCATGAATGCATCAAAACTATTATACCACTTTCTAGGTGAGTGCTTAGTTTCATTGAAAATGACATCACTAGTTATGATCATTGAATGTGTTTCAAGATACCATAAGTGATGTCCATGAAAAATGCTCTCTCTAGATTTATAATCTAACTTTTTTCCAAGATTCTTTGAAACATGGATGACTCAAAGATGATCATAATGTGGCAATTTCTTTTTCCATAATTCTTGTGCCAATTTCAAACCTTTGGTAGTACTAGGTCATAATTTTATCACATGAATATACATTAATACATCTTCTTTCCCAAGGCCTTCAATAAGGTTAGGATAATGAAACATAGACACTAATCTATTAAATTCATCCTCCCAACTACATCATTTTATACGGACATGTAAGGTGTTGTAAAGCTCTCTATGAATTCCTCTAGATTGGCAAAAATTGCTAAATTCAAAAGATGTGAAATCACCTCCATTATTTGAATGCAAAGATTTAATATTAGTTCCCTTCTGAGTCACAATTGAAGAAAGCCATATTGATATATTTAGGTAGTGATGTGTGTGAACACTCTAGGACTTCTGGGGTACTTTTTCCCTCTTTAGGAGGTTTTTTTCCCCGGCTTGTATATACGCCTATTGCTCTAATGGGTTACTTATCTTTGTACATTCTCTAGTAATACATTCAGTATTGTGTGTTTGTACTCCAAGCTTCTTCTTCTTCCTTGTGCTTTTCACGTGCTTCTGCAGACGTCTATCTCCAACAATTGGTATCAGAGCAGGTCGTTGCTTCATCTAGGGCGCCGTCGACACTCCTCCGTTTGCAGTCTCAGAGTCGCACGAATCTCAGCTCGTTTCGACCTCCGAACGCACTATCGTAGCGCTTGTGCAGGCCATTTTGTCTTTTTGTGCCAAAGGTATATACCAGTTTCTGTTCGCCAGTTTAAGCGTCTCAAAGTCTGCTACAGGTCTAGCAGAACTCGTCTACGCAGTTCTGTTCAACTTTTTGAGATACAATCAATTTTCTGCATCAAGGTATTTTAGTCACCGGCCATGGCTAAAAGCAATGATGTATTCCATATGTTGGCTGTTGAGGATAAGTTGGATGGTACCAACTACCAATTATGGGCTTATATGATGCGACACATATTGGTTGCAAAAGGATTGTGGAACATTGTGGAAGGTGTTGAAAGACGTCCTGTTACACCTCTGACTACAGGTACTGCAAATACAGGCGTTGGAGCTGATGAAGATGGTGTCGAAGATGATATTCCGCAGATTCCTGTTCGTGCTGCTGTTTCTGCTGCACCTACTATAGTGCAGATTCATTGGGATGGCAGAGATGCCCAGGCACATGCATTGATAGCTTTGTCTGTCAAACGTGACATTATTCCTCACATTCGCTCTTGCAGAACAACTAAGGATGCTTGGGATACACTTACCACATTGTACCAAGCTAGGAATGAGGCTCGTGTTGCTTACCTCCGAAAACAGTTGGAGAGTGAGCACATGAATGAAAGTGATTCTATGGACAGTTTCCTAACGAAGATCAAAGTCTTGAAGGAACAATTGATTTCTGCTGATGAGGTTATACCAGATAGCCAGTTGTACAGACCGTTCTAAATGGTCTTCCTGATTCATATCAGAGTTTTGCTTCTACTCTTCGTTTGATGATGAAAGGCAATCCGAATGTCTTATCATTTGAGGAGTTAGTCTCTGTTCTGTTGCAGGAAGATCAGTCCAGGCAGAACAGGTCCATTATGTGAGTTGCAGATCAAGCTTTCCTAGCTAGTGAGAAGGGCAAAGGAAAATGGAGCTCTTCAACTAGTAAGCGAAAATCTGCTAATTCTGCATATTCGAAGAAGGAAGATAAAGATGAGAAGAAATCAGAAAAGAAAAAATTGTTTTGTAAGTACTGTAAAGGGAATGATCATATCATAAAGAACTGTCCAAAACTGGCTGCTAAAGAGGCAAAGAAGAAAGAGGCTGGAATGGTTGTTGCAGAGGCCTCTACACCAAAAACAGAGTCTGCAAATCTTGTGCAGGAAGAAGAATGGGTGTTTACTATTGTCTGCAGTTTTTACCCATCTTCTCATGAGCAGTGCATGTTTGTAGAAGACTCAGATGTTTGGTATTTTGACAGTGGAGCAACCAAACATATTACCTCGCAGCGTAGTTTCTTCTCTTCACTCGAGCCTGCCCCTACAGGGAATACTGTTACATGCGCCAACAACTCCTCTTATCTTGTTATGGGAGTTGGTAAGATCATTTTGACTACTACTGATGGTAGTTCTTTCACTTTGTCAGATGCTTTATTTGTGCCAGGGATAAAAAAGAACATGTTATCAGTTTCTGCATTAGCCAAGATTGGCTTGGTTGTGAAATTTGTTGATGACAGGTGTACAGTTCATGATCTGTCAAATGGCGATGTGATTATTGCTTCTAGCATTTTATGTTGTGGGCTGTATAAGCTCATAGACTATGAAAGATCTGTAAATGATTTGGCATGTGTAGTAAATGATTTGCAGGCTATGTCAGATGCAAAGCTTTGGCATGCATGCTTTGGTCATATAAATTTTGCTAGTTTGCTATGCCTGCAAAAATCTGAAATGGTGTCCTCGTTGCCCAAACTTGAGATATGTGGAAAACATGTTTGTGAAGGCTGTATTTTGGGCAAAATGCAGCATTCATCCTTTCCAAAAGATGGTTCAGTTCGGGCTACTCAGAAATTGCAACTTGTACATAGTGATGTCTGTGGTCCTATGCAGACACCTTCTTTTGGGAATTATCTTTACTTCGTGACTTTCATCGATGATTTCTCAAGGCATGCATGGGTATATCCATTGAAGGCAAAGTCCGAAGTGTTCATGTGCTTCAAACAGTTTTTGGTTTTGGTTGAAAATCTGTCAGCATGTAAAATGGGCACCCTCCGTTCTGATCGAGGGGGGGAATATAGTTCTTCTGATTTTAATGCATTTCTGGCTGAACGTGGGATAAAACACCAGTGTACAGTGCCGTATACACCTCAACAAAATGGAGTTGCTGAACGAAAGAATAGGTCTCTCATGGAGATGGTGAGGTGTATGGTCAAGAGTCAAGCTTTACCTCATAGTTTCTGGCTTGAGGCTGTCATGTGTGCAGCATATGTACTGAACACATGTCCCACTAAAGAGCTGCAGTCTATCACTCCATATGAGGCTTGGCATGATCGCAAGCCATCTGTTGCTCATCTACGTGTTTTTGGTTGTTTGGCATATGCATTAGTGCCTGAACAATATCGCAAAAAATTGGATGATAAAGCAGTAAAATGTATTTTTGTTGGGTACAGTTCTGAAAGTAAAGGCTATCGTCTCTATCATCCACAGACTAAACGCATTCTGGTTAGTTGTGATGTTTTTATGGAAGATGTTATTCAGCCATTGCTTTCATGTACCAAGGAGACATCTGTTAGCTCCAAAGACATGTATGATACTTTGATGCCTCTTTTTACACATGGACAATCTAGTGCTGGTCCTAATGAGGCAACTTCTCAACCTTTGCAGGTTTCATGTGATGATGCAGATCATTCCATTTCTGATGCAGATTTACATGATGCACTAGTTGATGAGAGAGCTGATATTGAGCGAGCTAAAACTATGCCAAAATGGCTGGTGCAGACTTTGCGTGACAGCAAATTAGTTATGTGACTTGCCTCCTAGCAAGAAGGCCATTGGCACTAAGTGGGTATACAAGCTGAAGCGTAAACCTGATGGTACAGTTGACAGGTATAAGGCTAGGCTTGTTGCAAAGGGTTATGCGCAGGAAAGAGGCATTGATTTTCATGAGACCTTTGCACCTACATGCCGTATGACTACTGTTCGGAGCATTTGTGCACTTGCAGCCCATCATCGTTGGAATGTACATCAGTTGGACATTAAAACTATATTTCTGAATGGTGACTTGCATGAAGAAGTGTATGTTTTTCAGCCCCGTTGCTTTGTGCAGAAAGGGCATGAAAACCAGGTGTGCAGGTTAAAGAAGGCATTATATGGTTTAAAGCAAGCACCACGTGCCTGGTATGAGAAGATACATGCCTATCTGATTGCACATGGTTTTGAGAACAGTCCAACTAAAAGCACCTTATATGTTAAGCGTGCTAATGATGTGCTTCTGATCATTGTTGTCTATGTTGACGACATGTTGCTCATTGGTCCTATTGAGAAGCATTTTTCTGATTTTAAGGCTGATTTGCATGCCTCATTTGAGATGTCTGCTTTGGGGCATTTGCATCACTATTTGGGCATTCAGTTTATGCAAGTTGATGGTGGAATGGCTTTGTGTCAAACGAAATATATTGACACATTATTGCAGCGTTTTGGCTTTGAAGACTGTAAGCCTATTGCCACTCCTATGGAGATAGGTTTACCATTGAGTCTTCATGATGCTGGAGATGCATTTGATGTTGTTCTCTATCAGCAGGCTGTTGGATGCTTGATTTACTTATGTATTACTCGGCCAGATATTCAGTTTGCTGTCTCACAGATGAGCAGATTTATGCATTGCCCAGGAGTCAAGCATTGGGAGGCGGTTAAGCACATCTTTTGCTACTTGAGTGGTACTCGACTACTTGGGTTGTTTTATCCCAAGGGGGGATCACTACCGCCAGATTTGCATGCTTTTTTTTACTCTGATTGGGCTGGTTGCTATGACACTCGTGTGTCCACTAGTGGCTTTTGCTTCATACTTGATAGCTCATGTATATCTTGGTTGAGCAAGAAGCAGCCTACTGTGGCCACTTCTAGTTGTGAGACTGAGTATAGGGAAGCTTTCACACCTACTGTTGTGTGTGTGGCTCAGATGCCTTATGGCTGATTTGGGTGTTGGTCAGAATTCTGCCACCACTATCTTCACTGACAGTCAGAGCGCATTGGCAATTGCGAGGAACCCTGTGTTCCATGCTCGCACTAAGCACATTGAGATGCATTATCACTATGTCAGGGAGAGGTTCTCTGCTGGGGAGATCAGCTTGGCATATGTGCCCACGCAGGAGAACATTGCAAACCTTTTCACGAAGGCTCTGCCCAGGGAGAAGTTTGAAGCTTTTCGCAAAGCTTTGGGCTTACTTCCTTTTGTGGAGTGACTTCCACATAGCTTGGCACTTCCTTATACATGAGTGCCAGCTACTTGTTCACCGCATCACTCCCAGGGGGGATTTGTTGTATATTTAGGTAGTGAGGTATGTGAACACTCTAGGACCGCCGAGGCACTTTTTTCCCTCTTTAGGAGGTTTTTTCCCCCGATTTGTATATACGCATGTTGCCCTAATAGGCTACTTATCTTTGTACATTCTCTAGTAATACATTCAGTATTGTGTGTTTGTGCTCCAAGCTTCTTCTTCCTTGTGCTGTTCGCGTGCTTCTGCAGACGTCTATCTCCAACAAGCCATTTTCTAAATGTAGGGAATACATCATCCTTATAGCTAATATAATATATCCATACTTTCTTAGTTGCATCACCTATGAAGGTGGAAAAAAATAATGCACCACCTAAAGACCTAGTGGGCATAGGACCACATATCTATAGGAAAAAGCCTTTAGAGTTGAATTGAGATTATTCTTTGCACATTCCTACTACGTTTATCATATTCAAAATGTTCATAAAATCGAAAATAAAAAAATGCAAACATATGTAAGTAGTGAGAATGAGAGAGATTTTTCATTCTATCGCAGGATATGCACGCCTAAATGGCCACATTATAAAGTAATAATGGGCTAACTATTAATAGGAAAGATTTACAAATATGGGATAGAGTGATCCAACCTTGTTGCCGCTAGCAATCACCATTTTTCTCTTTAGATATGAGAAATGATTAGGCATAAAATACAACTTTATAACCAATGTTTTTCAACCAACAAACTGACATCAAATTGCAATAAAGTTGAGGTACATGGCAAGCAATATGCATAATGAATTGTTAAAAATCACCGAAATGAACTATGACATCTTCAATCCCAACAAGATCATGCTGACATGAATCACCAATTTCCAAAGTACCAAGAGACTTTGCTTCATAAGTAGAAAACCACTCTCTATGGGTTTCACATGAAAAGGTGAACTAGAATCACACAACCATGTATGTAAGTGAATCGGCCATAAGTACCCCAACATACAAAGCATCAAAAATAACATTTAGTGCATCTTTCTTTATCAATGAAGTAGGAGGTGCACGCAGCTATTCAATATGCATTAACATGTGCTTTACCTTCGGCATTCTTTAAAGCTCGAAAATCTTTTTTCATATGCCTTTCTGTGGCAATTGAAGCATTCTATATTTCTCTTACTAGACTAAGTTCTGCTCTTATCACAGTGACCTTCTTAACCTCTAGACTTATTTCTAGCACGCTCTTAGTTCTTGTCATGAATAGAATCATGCAATTACAGGCATCTCCACTACGTTGGAAACCATATACTTTTGGCCGACCTCTTCGCTTGACGATTCCTACCATATGTCATTGTATAAGAGTTGTCGATCAAGTGACCATCAATGAGTATCCCACAATCATGGTGGAGTGCATAACAAGAGACTTGCTTCCATCTCATCATCCATGTCCATCATCTAACCTTTCCACTGAGAAAAGAGTGCATCAAACTCATTTAAATTAGCAATAACACTTGTCTTTCATCCAAATGTCATAGAACTTCCTTATCAAATATACTTTGTTGGAAGCAATCTCTTTCTCATGAGCGTTCTATAGCTTCCTTCACACGTTCTCTACTATCCCCGAGTCAACAATAGTGAAACATGTAATGCACACTATCTACAAGATGTAAAAAGATTATGGATATGACCATTATATCTAGGTCTTCCTAATCTTCATCATCTATATGAGGTGTCTTTCCTATGTCACCAATCATTACTCAGTGTCTTCTTTGAATTAGAAAATCATAAATCTGAATCTTTTACAAAGAGAAGTTCGTCTTGGAATCAGAGGATTAGGAAAGCATGCGAACGGCTTGAGGAAGAAGAAGAATAAGCTTGGAGCACAACATCAAGTGCATTATGAAGTGAATTTACAAAGATAATTATCCCATAGAGTTATAGGAATATAAACAAGTTGGGGAAAGGAACCTCTTAAAGAGGGGAAAAAGTGAGTTAGAAATATTATGTAAATTTGGTGGTACTGATCCCCTCTTAGAATAAAACAACCCAAGCGGATGTATGGATAAGTAGTGGGATACACACTTTTTTGCTTTCCAATGTTAAACTCTTGGGTTATGTATAAATCTGCTCATATGAGAGAGAGAGAGAGAGAGCAAACTCAATATCAAGCTAGCATCAAATGCATCTCTACCATTATGAAGACTCAATCATAAACTTATTTCCATGGGAGTTGCAATAGTTTTACAACCTTCAAGGTTAAAACATGTAATAAAGTGTTGATGAATTTAGGTTGACACAAGACAATGCTACCTTCATCTTGCATAAACTAAATGCCCAAATAGTGATGCAAATGCCCCAAATCTAACATTTCAAAAGAGGCATGCAAATCATATTTAAAATCTGAAATATGCATCTCATTAAGACCAACGAACAACATATTATGTAGATAAACAACAATAGTAAGAATGACATTTGCAAATGATACAATCAAAAGAAGTGAGTGAGGACCAAGGAAACCTGAATTTTGCATAAAATGGATGTGAAAAATGCTTTCTTGCATGGTGAGTT
The DNA here is from genome assembly GCA_020310875.1 of Ceratopteris richardii. Classification (NCBI taxonomy): domain Eukaryota; kingdom Viridiplantae; phylum Streptophyta; class Polypodiopsida; order Polypodiales; family Pteridaceae; genus Ceratopteris; species Ceratopteris richardii. The sequence continues at coordinate 24,689,960 of CM035417.1, read as the reverse complement.
GCAAGAAGTATACATGGACCTACCACAAGGATATAAGGATTCAAACCATCCAAAACAAGTTTGCAGATTGAAAAAGGCTTTTTGTATGGGCTTAAACAAGCCCATAATGCTTGGCATGCAAGGATTGCAGATTATTCAGCCTCCATCAGATTTTTTGTGTGATACAAATCACTCATTATGCGCAAGGATTACTCGTTATATGCAAGGAATGATAATGATGGCATCGCAATTATGGCTATTTATGTTGATGACTTGATTGTAGGTGATGTCAATGAAAAAAGCACTGAAGAGGTAAAGCAACTCCTATAGGAATTTGACATAAAAAACCTTGGTGTGTCCTGCACTATTTTTTAGGTATGGAGTTTATACATACAAAAACAGTTACACAGCTGTCCGACAAGCAATATGCCTTCAATATGCTGCTAAAGTATGCTATAGCTGATTGTAAGCCAATTTGAATGCCATTAGAGCATAATTTGAAGTTGGATACTCATCAGGTGAAGCATTGGAAAATGCTATTATGTACAAGAAAATTGTGAGAGATCATTCTTCCTTGCTTCAATCTGTGCTCTCCCTGTGCATGAGTGTGTAAGAGCTCTTCTCCAAAATTCTTGACATTGTGGAGGATTCAGAAGGATATTTGAAGAAGCTCCCAAAAATTCCTCCATTGGGGGTTCTTTGACACTGTTGGGCAAAAGAATCAAGAGCTATACCAGTGTTCCCCTGTTTAAACATGCAATGGCACTTGTAATCACAGGTGATAAGTTAAAGAAAGAATTGGTCCCCCCCGGTATGACTTCACAATTCAACTGTGTGGGCACCAAGTGCATTACTTTCGTCAATACTGAGACAGTTTCTCATTATGTGTGTCCCCATTTGACAACAGCTCTTTATTGAAGGCCACTATGAGCTTTTGATGCTTAAATAGTGCCAGCAACTTGTTTGTGAAATTCTATGAGTCTGATATACATGAGAAAGACAGAGGAACATTAACATAAACATCAAATGATTGAAGACTCTTTAGAAAAAAGCCAACTATTCTGTTTAATAAGCTGATGGAAGTTACCTGGCTAAGAAAAATAAATTCGCAGGCCTACCTTTTTTTCTTTACATCATCTGACATGAAATCAGTCCTGAACAAGGGATATAAAGTGTTGAGTTTCTCCAATCATTTACAATAGCAGGAATAGACATGCACCTATTCCAATACACCGAATGTTTCTCCTTATGAAATCATACGAAGCATAGTGTAATATGCATAGTATGTAGAATACCAATCTGAGTCTTGAAAAAACTTGACCATTTCAAAGATTGTCCGCTGACTACTTTTGTGCTTTAAATGGCTGCAGTTAATACGTATCAAAAGAATGATATGCGATTTCTTCCATCAGCTGGATTACCTATTATTAATTTATTCTCAAAATTTGGATAAAGAATGCAAGTTTTTCCAATGATTGACATTTTCAGGGATTTGAGTATATCAATATGCTGAAAGTATCTTCACATGCAAGCATACCATATGTGCACATATGTATGAATCTTTAAAATTCCAAAGTTTTTAGCAGTTAAACAGTACATGTTGAATGCTTTAAACTCTCAAAACTTAAGTTACCTATTATAAAACTTTCAGATTCTACATTACATAAATTTACTTTTTTTTTTAACAAACAAATACACACATATTTCTTCATAATGCATTCAAAACACCAAAATTCAAATGATTGCAAGATTAATGAATTGTGAGAATATAACTACTAGCGCTCCACATACATGCGCCATTTAAGAGTTACTCACAGCACTTAAAAGTTGCTGCTTACTTTCTATTATTTTGCCAGATGTCACTTCCGAAAAATCCTCTGGTACATGATCATGTGTTTCATTATACAAGTTCCTTAGTACATTAAGTTGCCTCAATGCTTCATAAACACCAATACCAACAGAGACAGAGAGATTTAAGCATCTCACATAAGTATCCAGCATTGGAATTCTAACTTTTCCGCCGCCATAATTAGTCTCATCCCCACAATCCTCTAGAGCTTCAGCAGAGAGGCCAGTTGTTTCTGATCCAAATACAAGCCAATCCCCAGACTTGTACTCCTTATCCTAGACCCCACCCCAAAACACACACATGAACACAAGAAGAAAGATTAGTCTTGCATGTGAAGGACTTTCTATGCAGGAAGCAAAATCACAATCCTTGGCACTCCATTAATTCCTATTCCTCAAACTCCCTTTCCTGAACATTTTACTTATCCCCCTCGTGCAATTTAATCCAGAGTCATAAGGGCTGCCCATTTTGGCATTTAGAAAACAGAAAAATGGCATTTCTCATGGTAACATACAAAGAACATGCAGTCCCTAAACCATGTAATAGATAAAACGAGAGAGAGAGAGAGAAGGGGGGGAGGCCAATACATACATTTATAATAGTGCCATGTGCTCTTTGATACAACAATAATCTCCGATGGAATAGTAATGCCCCAAGGTGGTGTATTAATGATAGGGTGGATGAATGGTCGACTATATGCTATAAGAGTACAATCACAATAATGCAAAGAAGCCTATCTCAATTTGGACACCCTCGAGGTAAAATGTGTATAAAGTGTCTCTGTTACATGCAAGCATTGTCAAGAATTAATGAAACATATGAGAAAACCACTAGTAAACCTATTGGTGAAAGGGTGTCAGCTGGTTAAAAATGCCAATTTCGATACATAAAAAGAAAGTTCCATATAATTAGTCACTATCTATAGCGGCCCTATGCAGTTGTCGCACCTGGATCTCCCTAGGTCCATTGCACAATCAATCAGTATACCTCTAGTGGGAGCAGAAGCCAAATCTGCTTTCCACTGGTAGTGACTGGCCTGATACAGACTGTAACTTTCTTCTGAGTCTATCTTTCTGATCACCACAGCAGGCTGTCTCTATGTGTGCTCAGCTCAAGATATAACGAGCCTCCGCATCTCTGATTTTGATATTCGGTAACTCTGGAAAGTGGCCCATCACCCTCAAGCGATAGAAATGCCTCCATACCTCATAGTATGCTGGACAGTGAAATACAGCATGGCCCTATCTCTGGCTCCTGATGACGTATCCTGTCCTCCGGGGAATCCCTCTGTATCTGTCGGTCCCAAACAGCAGCTGATGGCAAGAGGTATGTAAATGACCAATAACACATTGTGCTCCATACAATAGATGTGTATCCGTGTAGGTGGGCCTGTGTACAAAATAATCCACCATGAATGGAGAAGATGATCTCTGTGAAAAGCCATCTTCATTCCAACTCCTAAGCAGACTATCAAAGTCGTCCTAGTATCTAGCTGAACTGAATCTTGGCATAGAAGTCTAGTAATCTGAGTGTGTACTAAAGTGAGAGAGGAAACCTATAAAGAATACTCAAAGGGAGGCAGTCCATCATGCTAAAAATGTGTATCTAAAGACTAAAAGTAAGATGTCCTCTATCCATACCAAAAGTCCGTCCCCTGTAAGGCCAGTTGCCACAATTGAGGAGAGAGAAAGTACAGAGAGAAACCTACGCAAAATTTTGGAGAAGAAGATGGAAAAGCTCAAGTTCAAGAAGTCCAAATCAAGTTATAAGAGATTTTAGGACCAAGCCTTATTGATAAGTGACTTTTATGTTATTTTGGCATGTTCACACATGGCCAATGACCAAAAGTCATAAAAATAATGTAAATGCCTATAATATAACAAAAATATATCTCGAAAGCTCTCAAAGAGAGCTTTCACATGGAAGGGTCAAAATATCCAAAAGGAGAGTCCTTGGGGCCTTTATCCCCAACAACCTCCCACTTAAAGGACCAAGGAGGCTCCTTTAAGCCAAGTACCTCCCACCATCTGTATAGATAGCTTATGTTGTACCTCGGGTAAACACTTCGTGAGAGCATCTGCAAGATTCTGTGAAGTATTGACCTTGATCAAAGTGATCACACCATGCTCTAAGAGCTCTCTAATGACGTGGCATCTCACATCAATATGCTTTGCAGGAGCATGAAACATGGCATTCTTTGCCAAACATATGGCAATCTGGCTATTGCATCCAAGAACAAATGCCTTTTCAGGCATCCTAAACTCACTGCACAAGCGAGCTAACCAAATGGCTTCTTTGGACGCCTCTGTGGCTGAAATATATTCAGCCTCTATAGTAGATAGTGCAACTATCCTTTGATGTCTAGAGTACCATGAGATAGCTCCACCTGCAAGGGTATATACATAGCCACTTGTGGACTTGCATGTATCCACATCACCTGCCATGTCTGAATCACAAAATCCTTTCAACTCCAATACACCGTTTCCATAACATAGGCATTTACCTTTGGTCCCTTTCAAATATCTCATAGATTTGACTACCTCCCAATGAGCTCTACCAGGATTAGCCATGAACCTCCTAACAACTCCCACTGCATGAGCAATGTCTAGCCGAGTGGCAACCATAGCATACATAAGCGAACCACAAGTTGATGCATATGGAACACTCTTCATGTAATTGGCTGCATCATCATTTTTGGAACAGTCATCCTTGCAAAGCTTAACATGTGGCTGCAATGGCACTCCAAGAGGCTTAGCATGAGCCACATTAAATCTGTCCAGCACTTTTTCGATGTACTTTTCTTGAGATAAATGCGAAGTATGCTGCTGCCCATCCCTTTTTATTCGCATACCAAGAATATGCTCAGCTTCCCCAAGGTCTTTCATTGAGAATGCAGAGTTCAGCTGCTGTTTTAGAGCATTCAAAGTGCTCATTTTCTTCCCAGCAGCAGCATATCATCTACATACAGCACAAGAATGATTGAGCTGTCCCGTGTACAAACAGTGGTCTGCATGGCTTCTTTTGAACCCATGTTTGAGCATAAATGCATCAAACTGCTTATACCATTGTATGAGGGCCTGTTTCAGCCCATATAAGCTCCTTTTCAGTTTGCATACCAGATGCTCTTTTCCAAGAATGGCATATCCTTCTAGCTGTTTCATGTACAGCTCTTCATCTAAATCACCATGCAAAAAGACTGTTTTAACATCCATTTGGAATAACTCCAAATCCAAGGCAGATGTGAGAGCAAATAACACACGTAATGTGGTCACTTTAACCACTGGAGAGAACACCTCATGGAAATCAATGCCCTCTTTTTGGACGTATCCCTTCGCAACCAGCCTTGCCTTATACTTGGATTTGCCATCAACAGTTTTGATTTTGTACACCCACTTGTTGGGAATGGCCTTCCTAACTCTGGGCAACTCAACCAAATCCCAAGTATCATTTGCATGCAAGGCCTTTATCTCTTCCTGCATGGCTAACTCCCACTTCTTTTTGTGCTCGCATAGCTTTGCCTCTTTATAAGTGAGAGGCTCACCCTCATCTAATAACATAATGTAATGTATGGAGGGGTCATATCTAGTCATTGGCCTCCTAGGACGTGTAGATCTTCTTACCCAATGATCCACATTATCTGGCAATGGATCTACATCAGGAGGTACATCAACTTCTTCATTGTTAATGGGCTATTGTAGATCATTTCCAGCCCTACTTTCAGCATGAATAGGTGGCTTCATACGCCCGTCACGAGTATCATTTTGCTGTCCAGCATCATCTGGCTCAATGACCACAAGCTCATTGTCATTTCCAGCCATACGTCGTGCATCCCGAGGGTTCATATCAGATTTAACTGGTGGCTGTACATGCTGAAATTTGACTCTTTTATGGTCATCCTTAGAGGCACAATTGTTTTTGAGAAGCCTTGCCTCATTAAATACAACATCTCGGCTGCATATTACCTTCTTGAGTTGAGGTAGCCAAATCCTGTAGCCCATTTCACCTTCATCTCCTTAACCCATGAAGATTCCTTTCATGGACTTTGCATCTAACTTGCTTCTCAACTCAGGGCTTATATGCACAAAAGCATCACAACCAAAGATGCGTAGGTGGTCATATGAAGCTGGTTTGCCAAACCAAACCTCTTCTGGAATACTACCTTTTAAGGACATACGAGGGAATCAATTGCAAACATGAACTGCAGTTTTCAAAGCCTCTCCCCAAAATCCATGAGGGAGATCAGCTGTGGACAGCATGCATCTCACCCTCTCGCATAAAATCCTATTATACCTTTCAACCACACCGTTGGAAGAGTGGCTGTATCTCACCCTCTCGCATAAAATCCTATTATACCTTTCAACCACACCGTTGGAAGAGTGGCTGTATGGGACTGTTAACTCCCTCTCAATACCAAGATTTTCACAAAATTTATTGAATTCAGAACTTGTAAATTCACCCCCATTATCTTACGTAAGCATTTCAGCTTTCTCCCTGTTTGGGTGGTCACAAATGGATGAAATTTCTTAAATGCAGCAAAAGCTTATCTTTAGATTTCAACAAATATACCCAAAGCTTCCTAGAGTAGTCATCACCAAAAGAAACAAAGTAAAGAGCATCCCCCATAGATTTTGTGGGCATGCTACAAACATCACAATGAACAAGATCAATCACATTAGACTTACAAAAGACACCAGAGTAGTACGAATTCTTTACTTGCTTACCATATTGGCATTCATTACAAAAATCAAGTTTCGAGCCTTTAGCTTCAAACTTGTCCAAATTACATAGTTTATCAAAACCTTTTTGGCTCATGTGGCTAAGCCTTTTATGCCATAATTCCATATGTAAATGGATTTCAGCCAAAACAATAAACTTGCCCGGCAAGGCTTTACCATGCAAGCAATAAAGAGTCCCTTTCTTTGTACCTTTAACAATCAACCTAGAACCTTTGATAAGCTTCCATGACCCCTTCTCAAAGAGGGTACTATATCCATGCATATCCAATTGCCCAACAGACAATAAGCTTTTCTTGATGCTTGGTACATACCTTACATCATGCAAAACCAGCTCATTAGTACCATCCACAGTGAGATGTATTATGCCAATACATTCAATAGAACAAGAATGGTTATTTCCAAGATATACATGTCCATTGCTGCTTGCATGAAAGGTAGTAAAACACTCATTAATACGAGTAACATGGAACAACGCACCTGAATCCACAATCCATGTTTGTGACAAAGCATCATTCACAGTAAGCAAAGCATCAATCAAATCCCTCTTTGTGATCTACATCTCTTGTGCATGAATATTAACAGAAGCATCAATAACTTTGGCATGATCTGTTGCCATAGTAGCACAAAATATATCTTCTGCATCTCATAGCTTCTCAATGATGACACTAGAGGCCGCATTGGCCTTCTCTTTGTCCTTGTCCTTTGAGTTGTCATGTGCTTCATTCTTGGTGTTCTTTTTCGTCCTATCACCTGTGTTCTTCTTTCTTTCTAGTTCAGTTTTGTAGTATCTGCAATCAAGATTCTTGTGACCCTTCCTACCACATTGGTAACAAATCACTTCAGCTTTGCCTTTGCTTTTGCTCCCTTTCCTCCGTACACTTCCATTTTTCTGTATTGTTCTTCCTCTATCCACATTGGTTGAACCATTGCCCTCTGCACTAGCTTTTCTCCTGATTTCCTCATTCAAAGTAGAACCCCTTACGCCATCAAAGGTAAGATTGAGGCTATTCGAAAGTGACACAACCAATGTTTCCCATGAATCAAATAAGGCCATCGACAAGAAAATGGCCTTAAGCTTATCATCAAATGCAGGTAATCCGGAGTCCTGATAATGAAAGAGCAGATAAGTGCTCAACTTCTCCCATACCTCAAAAGGAGTTGTAAAGCCTTTCAAATCCACTAGGATTTCATCTCATATAGCCATCTTGATGTAAGTGATGGCCTTCTTGTGTAGGTTCATCCATGTTGCATCTGTCATATCTTCAAGCTTGACTTCCTCAAGAGCCCGTTCACAATCTTTAAGAAAGAGGATGCCCAACATTCTCTCTTTCCACAAATCAAAACCACTACCTTCAAGTCTCTTGATCTCAAACAAGCTTTTGACATCAGACGAGGTAGAAGCCATGTTTGCACACTTAGAGCTTCAAAATTTCACTAAAAAAGGTAAAATTCATCTGTTCTCCAACCACAAAAGGCATACATAGATGTAAAACCGAGTCAATGGGTGCTTGTTTTCACAAAAGCCCCAATTTTTGAGGCAATATGACCTATAAAGTCAAAGAAATGACATGTTGTAATAAGTTTCCGACATGTATGCACTTCGTCAATCTTTGTACATGTTCTGCCACTTGAAATGAGAGAGAATGTATGCAACAAAGGACCTGTAGATGAAAAAATCAGCAACGTGGAGGCTGAAAATGACCTGTGGAGATACAAGAAGAACAATAGAAGAGATTCTACGCGATGAAACTCTCTAGAGAACCCAAAAATTGCTTCACCTTAGCTGTGGGATGAAGTAATCCGCCAAAAAACAGCACTTTTATCGCGAAAAAAGAAGGTTTTTTTGCGATGAAATTCTCCCAAATGCAAGAAAAAGCCTTCAATTTACCATAGGTTGAAGTACAAAAGCACTTGGAGCAACTTTGTTGCGATGGCGCAGCTCAAAGCTCTGATACCAATTGAAAGAGGCCGAGGAGAGCAACGTCGTGGTGTGCTCGGTTGCTCCAAACACCAAGGGAGTTGGCCGCTACATGAGGAGAGAGAAAGTAGAGAGAGGAACCTGCACAGAAATTTGGAGAAGATGGAGAGGCTCAAGTTGAAGAAGTTCCAATCAAGTTATGAGAGATTTTGGGACCAAGTCTTATTGATAAGTGACTTTTAGGTCATTTGGGCATGTTCGCACATGGCCAACGACCAAAAAACATAACAATAATGTAAATGCCTATAACTTCCTAGTTTGGGGTCCAAAAAATATAACAAAAATATGTCTAGAAAGCTCTCAAAGAGAGCTTTCACACGGAAGCGCCAAAATATGCAAAAGCAGAGTCCTTGGGGCCTTTATCCCTAACACACGTCTTCCTCTATGACTGCCAAGTTGAACATGCATGCTTCAAATCCAACGTACTCAACACATAAACTATTATATGCTTCTCTATTAGATAAAACCTTTTAAATCTTATGTGATTGTTGCTTCAATCTTCCAAGATTAGATGTGACCCCTCTTGGAGTGGACTTCCCTTCAATTTTATACTCAACATCTACATCAAGATTGAGACTTATCCTCTGTTTCTTCTTATTAAATATAAAAATGAGCTTAATCTGCATCTTCCATAAAGACTTAACTCTACTACATGCAGCCCAATTCTCTATGCACACTACTTTATCCTTCTCTTATACCAATTGTTGGTGTCTAGGCTGACAATTAATATAGAGATATAAAGTAAATACAGACAAGATGGAGAATAGACAAGACATGAGAGAGAGAAAGAGAAAGAGTCATGCTCCATATATATTCCATACACTCCATGATAATGAAGTACATGAAGTTACAAGATAGCATAAAACATATGCATGAGATACAAACTGTTGCCCGTAACTTCACAATCTCCATATCTGAAGATGATCTTCTCCAAATAGTCTAGTTTCAAGCTTCTCCATAACTTGAGGAAATGAAGAAACACAACTTCAACTCTTGCAAGTGAGAGAATCATCTTTTTCAAGGTCAAAATCTGCTTCAAGTAGATGATTTTAGTACCTTCTAGCTATGTCTATTTCTGATATTGCCTAACCATGCTTTTGGGACCATAAAGATCATAAAAATCATGTTTCCTAAAAAACGCTCGCTGCCATCGTTGTGCTGCCCCCCCCCCCCAACAACTCAGCACGAGTCTTCTTCCTCGCCTCCTTGTTGTCGATTGCCCCCTCCCCCCTGCTTGCTTTTGTCAACCCCCCTCCCCCTTCGCTTCCCTTAGCCCCCTCTCTCCTCCTCTCCTTCCCAACCTCCGCCTTCCTCCCCTTCTCTCGATCCTATTCTCCGGCCTTCGCCCCCCCCCCCCCGGCCCTCTACCCACCCCCCCAAACTCCTCCCTCCCCTATGCTCAGCCCCTTGCTCTTCCTTTGGGGATTTCTTCTATGCGACAACCCAAGGTTGCTCGGGAGGAATCTTGCTTGGATTCTCTTGGTGGTTGTTCCTTTGGTGGGAGGAGGATCCACCTCTCTTCTTCACCTTCGGTTTTCACTCTCCCCTCCTCTTCCCTTCTTTGCGATCGCGGAAGGCATAGATGGACACGGAGACAGCCCCTCAAAGGGACTCATCTAAAGCCCTCTCGGCTGCCTCTTCTTCGTCGTCCATTCGACTCTCCCTTATGAACGAGGGCACAGTGAGTTCAGTTTTGAAAGTTGAACGCCTTCAAGTTTCATCAATCATATGTAAAATCATCCGATTGCGCCCAAGTCGCAGCGAGCTTAGGGACCTTCAGTGTAGCTTGCTTGTCGAGGTTGGCAAGCTAGTTGATTTCCAGACCTTGGGCCGCAGCTTTTACTAGGTTGAGCTTGGATCTCCAAAGGCCGCCGCTAGGATGATTGCCCTATCTTCGATTGCGGTTCAAGCTCACAGAGCCTTCGTCTACCCTTAGACTCATGGCTTTGACCCATTGGAAGCCTCTTCTTCAACCTTCATTCCCAGGGAAGCTCGTGGGCTTTCCTGTGACGGCCTTTTTCCCTGGCCTTAGGCATGAGTATTTACCCTTGTTGCCTCAAATTGGAGGATCTCTTGGCACTTTCCTCGTGATTCCATGGACTACGGCCTCTATTGTGGCCAAGGCGACGGGTCTTCCTTTAGTACGTATCCTCATCTCTAACCCCACAAAGTTTCCAATGGAATTTGAGCTTCCGCTTCTCTCAAGCAAGTGGTTGATTCAGAAGATCAAGTACTCGGGCCTTCCGAATCAGTGTTTTGCTTGCCGCAAGGTTGGTCACCTTGCGAAGGCATGCCCCTCGAGGACTAGATGTCAGACTAGACAGCATTCTAGGAAGAAGGCTCCACATCCACCTACGCAAGCGCCTCACCCCTCCCCCTCCTCCTTGGCTCCTTTTGGGTCCACCACAAGAGGAGGGTGGGTCTCATCGTCATTCTGATGCCCCAGCTGCAAAGCTGCCACGACCGCTCCTCCCTCATCTGGCACGGGTTGGTGACAGCCTGGACGCTGGCAGCAATTTGGACGGAAGCCTTGTCCAAAACCCCACGAGCGATTCGTTCCCACTGGGAACGGGTTCAACGCACTTCAAGAGGACTGTCATGTGGACCATGGCATGGTGTTGGAAAAGGGACCCCCCTCTGACATTCCTACCCCTTCGGTGCCTGCACTTGGACCTTCACCTTCGGTCCCCATCCCATCGATATTCTCTCCTCGGCCCTCGACCTCTCCACAACCTCCTTGGCAGCTCAGTGCCTTGGTCCTCAACGATCCCTTGACAGTGACTTTCAGGTGAGTCGAGAAGTCCATGGAGGTCAATCTCCACCGCACCCCCCCTTTCTCCCTAGACACATCACCCCTAACTGCTAATCCACTAGGGCCGATGAGCTTTGATTACCATCTGTGAGGGGAGAGTTTTGCCTATAAGTTTGCAAGATTTTTTGGCAGACAAGAGAATTTGCTTGAGGCACTTGTCAACGTCCACGTTGTAGCTCCTCCTTCTCGTAGCCCGACTTCCTTGGAGTCAATCGTAGCATTCTCGTTCCCTTTTATGCGAGCTACGAAGTCAGAGTCGTCTCTTGGGGAGGCACTGCGTTTTCTTCGTGCGGAGGTCATTGAGTTTTCTCACCACCTTAGGGATCTAGATCTCATTGACTTATTCATCAAGGCTTGGGATACAGCTCAGTTTTTGTTTATTCCTCGTACTAAGAGAGTCAGGTTATATTGTATGTGATTGTGAATACTCGTACTCCTTCGAGATACATGTATGTACATGAGGATATTGACCTAGAGAAGCCACGGGTGACCAAGAGTCCACTTGGTTGGGTCTGTGCATGGTTCTATCAAGGCAACTCGCTTCGTATCATGGACATTTGAACTCGGATTATTCCCCATCCAAACCATCCTCGAAGCTGGCTCGACTCGCTGTTGCTCAAGCAACTTGGTTTGCCTCGTACTCATAAGGGTGCTCTCATGGAATTTTCAAGGACTAGGAAGGCCTAAATTTCTCCGCTACAGGGCTCGCCTTCGTCTGGAGCTTTGCCAATGTTTGGTTGGTGGGTCCATAGTTATTTTGATGCTTCAGGAGCACTATCTTTCATTGGTCCATATGTGGCAATGCATATAGCTGTTGCCGAGACATGGGGAGGCTTTTTGGTCTGCTAGGTACGGACCCCATGGCTCTCAGGGTGGTGTATGTATCTCTGTTGGGGAGTTCTTGCAATCGACAATTATAGATAGAGGGGAGATTATCCTCGGCAAGGTTATTTGGATGATTTTACTACGTGGGGACAGGAGATATGGGTTCTTGACTTTGTATGCCCCGAACCATGAGAGTGCTTGTACCACTTTTTGCTCGCAGATCACTGATGCTGTTCCGTATGCTCATGCTCGGTGCGTTGCGGGTGACTTCAATATGATTGAGACACATGAGGGTCGTAAAGGGGTAGCCAGACCACCGTGCATGGATCCGAGCTTGTAACTTGGGAGAGACTATGGTTGACCTTGATGTATTGGCTGATTGTGGTGTTTAGGATTCTTGAAAAGGTAGAGCTTGATGGGATCCTCACCGATCAGATTGAGGCGCTTTGGTCCCAGTTGTCTTGCACCGAAGGATCTCGGGCTCACTCCCTTGCAACTGGCTTGCACATGAGAGCCAATGGCTCGCTCGGCTCCACGAGAGTGAGCCAGGTGGACAACCCTTACTCGAAACTGATCAGCAGCCTTACCATGTGGTTTACATGGAGAGCTAGATTCTGGCGTATCTTGGAGCGATGCACGATTTCTCCACCTGAGACTATTCGGGACCTATTGCTGGAGCTGATTCACACCTTGTGGGGGCAGTTGGACCGGCTCCAGGGTGACTCTGATGGCACATCTCAATGGCAGCTGGCCTTCCTTCAGCTTTGGAAGAAAGGCCCCTTCTTTACCGTTCAGGGTGATACTATCCGTTGGAGCTACGTCACTTGCTTGGCTCCCCCCCCCCACCCCAATATTTCCTCTCTTTGGAGTAAGTTTTTTCTTAGTAGTTTTTGAGTAGCTTTTGAGAAAAGGCTCGTGGCATTTACAAAGCGAGGAACAGTCTTTTTATACTGCTTTTCAAATTTGAAAGTGCTTCACATATTTTCTGAAATTAGGGTTGTGTCTTTGTTCTCCCAACTGCTATCAAATGCTAGGGTGATATACATCATTGGAAAGATCTTGATGAGCACTTGCATAATATGTAGTAATAAAATTTTCTGCCAGTCTTTGACCATGTTTGACCTGTTTGATTAGTCTTTGACCAAGGTTTGATCATCTGTTTTTTCCTTTGTTTAATCTGCAGGTGGGGTCCCTAGTAGGTTACCCCCATAAACACATAATTTCTAAACACAATCATGATAATGGAAATCAGAAAAACAAGCAACACAAAATTTATCATTAATTTACCCAGATTTGCTTGACTGCCAGCATTCGGACACAACATAGTGAATTACAAAATTATTACTAAATACTTATTAACTTTCCTTTCATTATGAAAACGGGAAAAAAGATCCTTCATGTGCATTAGAAGGAAAAAGGAAATTACCGTGTGAAGACATGTTCCTCGCTTTGTAAATGCCACGAGCCTTTTCTCACCATCCTGCAGCCCAATGATCTTTACAAACTTGTGTGGCACTGAATGTCCTAGATTCTTCATTACATGAAGGAATTAAATAAAACCTGTTGCTTGAAGTAGTTCATGAAATCACTCCACGAGGCATGCACCTTGACAAAAACGAATCTGAGCAAATGTAAAGGAGACTGAATAAACAGTTGAAATCCAAGTGTCTATTGTGTATGAGTGACAACCATTACTTTCAGTTGCCATCCCAGATATAGCCCATACACCAACTTAATAACAAAAGCCCAAATGCATAAAGATCCATGACTCCACCTGTTTTCAAAATATCCCAACACTGAGGATAATATTGGAACAATCACTAGCCAAATGCATAAAGATCCATGACTCCGCCTGTTTTCAAAATATCCCAACACTGAGGATATTATTGGAACAATCACTCCTCCCTTTAATTGGTAAATTCAATCATTCACCAAATACAGACACAAAAACTTGAAACTCAAATTCCGTCATCAAATCCTAGCAACCGTCGTATAAGGCAAAAATACATAACAACAGGTCCAGCAGCCAACACACAAAAGGATACGGCCAGTAATCCAAGCCAGCACGCTTTAATTTTGCATCATCAATTTGAAAACCTAGCGGCTGGAAAATTATATCAAAATATTGGAAATCAGAACTTTATTATGTCAAATAGTTAAATATATCCTCTAACAGGATAATATATACATGACAAAGAATAATACACCCACATATGCATACATACATACGTACTGTTTTTCTTTGAATCATGAGTACAAAGCTGTTACACTTCTCAACTTCAGTGAGAATTTAATCACTGATCTAAAAGTATCCCATCAACTTGATAACGTGTCAGCCATCATACACAAAATAAGATGTCCAAAATCAGACTCCTGTGTCCTCAAATCAGTCTCAATACATGAAAACTTCAATGCACAAAATCTTAACCACCTTTTTATTGCGAGAGACCCTTGAAGCCTTGTTCGAAATTCTCCATGTAGATCCTACCTGTCAATAACGCATACATACATACATGCCAAGCAATAAGCATGCATGCATGCACACATAGAAATGTACATACATACATACACACATAAATAAATACATAGATACATACATACATACATCCCTACATGCATGCACGCATAAATGTGTATTTACATGCATACGCATGCATGCAAACACATATGCATACATACATAGGCATGCATGCAAACACACGTATACATAGTCATGCATGCAACATACATACATAGTATGTACATACATATGCATGCACTTAATTCTGAAAGGAAAACCTTGCATGCATGGAGGTAAGCTTGGGATATACAAAGCTAATGCCTTATGACACTACTATAAATTAATTCATGTCATCATCTGCCAATTTAGCCTTACTCTTAAATATCTCTAACAACACTTCAGGTGGGCAGCACAAGATTATTCACTCAAATGCGAGTACAATCATTCTAATCAATCTAAATTATGTAACATAAAACATTGTAATCCAATGCAAAAGCCACCATACACAAATCACCTTATATTGAACAGATTGCAATGTTTCTAACTGAAACATAAGCATCAACTGTCAAGGCAGTAACTTCAGTGCTCATGCCTAGTTGAATTGATGAAGTTAAAGTAAGCACAGGCTTGTGCCTTCCTAAGCAATTGACAACAAGAAAACAATTCGGTTATCACCTTTATTGAAAATCCAACAACTACATGATAACAATGGTTCAGCGTAATCACATAGAGTCAGGGATTAATTTGTCCGGATCATGTATAGAGATGGCATAGAAAAGTTAAGAGTGATAAAAGGATGGGTGAGCCAGTGGTTCAGTCAGTCAGCCAGTTGTTCAGTTGGTCTATCCGTAGGTCAGTAGGTCAGCCAGTCCATAGGTAGGTAGGTAAGTGGGTAGTTAAGTAGTTGGGTAGTTAGGTAGGTAGGTAGGTATGCATGTATGTATGCATGCATGTATATATGTATGTATGTATGTATATGTTTGTATAAATGTATGTATGTATGTATGTATGTATGTATGTATGTATGTATGCATATGCACATTGCCTATGCATATGCATATGGATATGCATATGCACATTGCATATGCACATTGCATATGCATATGCATATGCACATTGCATATGCATATGCATATGCATATGCATATCACTCGTCTTGCAAAATAGCTCCACCTACAAGGGTGTATACATAGCCACTTGTGGACTTTCCAATGTCACATCACCTGCCATGTCTGAACCACAAAATCCTTTTATCTCCAATGGACCCTTTCCATAACGTAGGCATTTACCTTTGTCCCTTTCAAATATCTCAAGATCGATTTGACAGCCTCCCAATGGGCTTTGCCAGGATTAGCCATGAACTTGCTAACAACTCCCTCTACATCAGCAATGTCTAGCTGAGTGACAACCATAGCATACATAAGTGAACCACAAGCTAATGCATATGGAACACGCTTTTATGTAGTTGGCTGCATCATCATCTTTGAGACACTCATCCTTGGAAATCTTAACATGTGGCTGCAATGGCACTCCAAGAGGCTTAGCATTAGCCACATTAAATCTGTCCAGCACTTTTTCTATGTACTTTTCTTGGGATAAATGCAAAGTACGCTGCTGCCTATCCCTTTTTATTCGCATACCAAGAATATGTTCGGCTTCCCCAAGGCCTTTCATTGAGAATGCAGAGTTCAACTGCTGTTTTAGAGAGTTAAGAGTGCTCTTTTTCTTCCCAGCCAGCAGCATATCATCTACATACAGCAGAAGAATGATTGGGCTGCCATCTTCATCCTTTTTAGTGTACAAACATTGGTCTGCATGGCTTCTTTTGAACCCACGTTTGAGATTAAATGCATCAAACTTCTTATACCATTGTCTGAGGGCCTGTTTCATCCCATATAAGCTCCTTTTCAGCTTGCATACCAGATGCTCTTTTCCAGGAATGGCATATCCTTCTGGTTGTTTCGTGTGCAGCTCTTTGTCCAAATCACCATGCAAAAAGGCTGTTTTAACATCGATTTGGAATAACTCCAAATCCAAGGCAGCTGTGAGAGCAAATAACACACGTAATGTGGTCATTTTAACCATCGGAGAGAACACCTCTTGGAAATTGATGCCCTCTTTTTGGACATATCCCTTAGCAACCAGCCTTGCCTTATACTTGGGTTCGCCATCAACAGTTTTGATTTTGTATACCCACTTGTTGGGAATGGCCTTCCTACCTCTGGGCAACTCAACCAAATCCCAAGTATCATTTGCATGCAAGGCCTTTATCTCTTCTTGCATGGCTAACTCCCACTTCTTCTTGTGCTCACATAGCTTTGGCTCTTTATAAGTGAGAGGTTCACCCTCATCTGATAACATAATGTAATGTACAGAAGGGTCATATCTATTCACAGGCCTCCTAGGATGTGCAGATCCTAGGACGTGCAGATCTTCTTGCCCAATGATCCACATTATCGGGCCATGGATCTACATCAAGAGGTAAATCAAGTTATTCATTGTTAATGGGCCATTGTACATCATTTCCAGCCCTGTTTTCAGCATGAATAGGTAGCTGCATATGCCCATCAGGAGCCTCATTTTGCTGTCCAACATCATGTAGCTCAATAATCACTGCCGCATTTTCATTTCCAGCCAAATGTGGTGCACCCCAAGGGTTCATATCAGATTTAACATGTGGCTTTACATGCTGAAACTTGACCTTTTTATGGTCACTTTTAGAGGCACAATCATTTTTGAGCAGCCTTGCCTCGTTAAATACAATCCCGGGTGCGTATTACTTTGTTGAGTTGAGGTAGCCAATTCCTGTAGCCCATTTAACCTTAATCTCCATAACTCATGAAGATTCCTTTTATGGACTTTGCATCTAACTTGCTTCTCAACTCAGACCTTACATGCACAAAAGCATCACAACCAAAGATGCGTAGGCGATCATAACAAGCTACTTTATCAACCAAACCTTTTCCCAAATGCCACCTTTTAAGGACACATGAGAGGGATCGATTGCAAACATTACCTGCAATTTTCAAAGCCTCTCCCCAAAATCCATGAGGGAAATTAGCTGAGGGCAGCATGCATCTCATCCTCTCACATAAATTCCTATTATACCTTTCAGCCACACGGTTGGAAGAAGGGTTGTATCGAACTATTAGCTCCCTCTTAATACCAAGATTTTCACAAAATCTATTGAATTCAGCACTTATAAACTCACCCCATTATTTGTACGTAAGCATTGCAGCTTTCTACCTGTATGGGTGGTCACAAATGCATGAAATTTCTTAAATGCAGCGAAGGCTTCATCTTTAGATTTTAACAAATATACCTAAAGCTTCCTACAGTAGTCATCAACAAAAGAAACAAAGTAAAGAGCAACCCCATAGATTTGGTGGACATGCTACGAACATAAGAATGAACAAGATCAAGCACATTAGACTTACAAGAGACACCAGAGTAGTAAGAATTCTTTACTTGCTTACCATATTGGCATTCATTACAAAAATCAAGTTTTGAGCCTTTCGCATCAAACTTGTCCAAATTACATAGTTTATCAAGGCTTTTTTGGCTCATGTGGCCAAGCTTTTTATGCCATAAATCCATATGTGATTGGATTTCAGCCAAAGCAATAAACTTGCCCAACAAAGCTTTACCAAGCAAGCAATAAAGAGTCCCTTTCTTTGTACCTTTAACAATCAGCCGAGAGCCTTTGATAAGCTTCCATGACCCCTTCTCAAAGAGGGTACTATATCCATGCATATCCATTTGCCCAACAAACAATAGAATTTTCTTAATGCTTGGTACATACCTTACATCATGCAAAACCAGCTCATTAGTGCCATCTACGGTGAGGTGCACTATGCCAATACCTTCAATAGAACATGCATGGTTATTTCCAAGATATAGATGTCCATGGCTTCCTTCATGAAAGGTAGTAAAGCACTCCGTAATAGGAGTAACATGAAACGATACACCTAAATCCAGAGTCCATGTTTGCGACAAAGCATCATTCACAGTAAGCAAGGCATCAATCACATCCCTCTTTGTGATATGCATATCTTGTGCATGAATATTAGCATAAGCATCATTAACTTAGGCATGATTTGCTTCCATAGTAGCACAAAGAATATCTTTTGCATATGATAGCTTCTCAATGACGACACTAAAGGCCACATTGGCCTTCTCTTTGTCATTGTCCTTTGAGTTTTCATGTGCTTCATTCTTGGTGTCCTTGTTCTTCTTGTCACCTATGTTCTTCTTTCTTTCTAGTTAAGCTTTGTAGTATCTACAATCAGGCTTCTTTTGACTTTCCTACCACATTGGTAACAAGTCACCTGAGCCTTGCCTTTGCTTTTGCTCCTGTAACTCTGTACATTTTCACTTTTCTTTTTTATTCTCTCTCTAACCACATTGGCAGAACCATTGCCCTCTCCACTAGCTTTCCTCCTGATTTCCTCATTCAAAATAGAACCCCTTACACCATCAAAGGTAAGATTGGGGTTATTCAAAAGTGAAACAACCAATGTTTTCCATGAATCAAGTAAGGTCATCAACAAGAAGATGGCCTTAAGCTTATCATCAACTACACGTAATCCAGAGTCCTATAATTATGAGAGAGTACATGTAAAAGAAGGTAAGTGCTCAACCACACTTGTTGACTCATCGAGGTGCATACACACTAGCTTACACATAAGATGCACTTGATTTATAGGCGTGGTATTTTCATAGATGGCCTTCAGATTCTCCCATACCTCAAAAGAACTTGTAAGGCCCTTCATATCCACTAAGATTTCATATGATACATCCATCTTGATATAAGTGATGGCCTTCTTGTTAGGTTCATCCATGTTGCATATGTCATATCTTCAAACTTGACTTCCTCAAGAGCCTTTTTGCAATCTTTACGAAAGAGGATGCCAAGCATTCTCTCTTTCCACAAATCAAAGAAACTACTCTCAAATCTCTTGATCTCAAACAAATTTTTGACATCAAAAGAGGTAGAAGCCATGTTTGCACACTAAGAGCTTCAAAATTTCATCCACGAAAAGGGTAAAATTCACTTGTTGTCCTGTGTGCAATCACCTGACGAGACTATAGCTGAGAAATTAAGCCCTAAAACTGTTCAAAACTTGCAAGAATCACTTTCTGAAATTTTATAGAGAAAATTCCAAAAAAAACCCAGCAAGTTGGAATTGCATCAAAAACAACAACTTTGTTGTTTTTCAACCACAAAAGGCATACATAGATGCAAAATAAAGTCAATGGGTGCTTGTTTTTACAAAAGCCCCAATTTTGTGGGGCATTATGACCTATAAAATCAGAGAAATGATTTGTTGTGATAAGTTTCCAACAATTTTTATACATGTACTCAAACCTGAAATAAGAGAGGATTTCTGCAACAAAAGGACCTATAAATGGAAAACCAACCATGTGGATGTTGGAAATGGCATGTGAGAATACAAGGAGAACAATGAAAGAGGTTCTCCGCGATGAAACTCTATGAAAAACTCAAAATTTTGCTTCAACTTTGCTATGGGCTGAAGTAATCCTCCAAAAACAACACTTTTATAATGAAAAATGAAGGCTTTTCGTGATGAGATTCTACCAAATGCAAGAAAAAGCCTTTAGCTTAGATAGGCTAAAGTAAAAAAGCCTTTGAAGCAACTTTGTCACAATGGTCCAGCTCAAAGCTATGATACTTGTTAAAAGAGGCCACAGAGAGCTACATGGTGGTTTGCTCGATTGTACCAAATGCCAAGGGAGTGGGCTATTGCATGAGGAGAGAGAAAGTAGAGAGAGAAACATATCCAAAAATTTGGAGCAAAAGATGAAGAAGCTGAAGTTGAAAAAGTCCCAATCAAGTTATGAGAGATTTGGGACCAAGTCTTATTGATAAGTGACTTTTAGGTCAGTTTGGACATGTTCACACATGGTCAATGACCAAAAGTCATAAAAATAATTTTAATGCCTATAACTCCCTAATTTAGGGTCCAAAAAATATAACAAAAATATGTATAGAAAGCTCTCGAAGAGAGCTTTCAAATGGAAGGGTCAAAATATACAAAAGGAAAGTCATTGGGGCCTTTATCCCCAACATGTGCATGCGCATAAGCATGCATATGTATATGTATATGTATACATATACACATGTGACATACATGTATGTATAGATATACGTACATGTGTACACATGTATACACATACATATATACACATGTATACACATACATATATACATGTTAATGTATATTTATGCATACATGTACATATAGGTGGAGGAAAGACGGAATTGAGATGAAATGAAATAGTATATTAACATCTACAAAAATGTTGTAACAATGTACAAGACCAAAAGGTGACAAACAAGAAACTGATACAATATCTGTGTGCTAAAGGAATACTAGATAAATCAAGTATGCTACCTGCTGTGGTGAAAAAAACTATGGGAGTGGAAAAAAACTAAGGACCCACTATAGTTGGTCAATGATACATAAATAGGCCTGACAGCCTGGATGAGACAATGCCAGGATACAATCTTGTGAGATACAATATAAACATGTATAATCCATATCACTGTGAAAAGAAGCCCTTAAGCTCAAAGGAAATCCAGCATCGGCCTATCTCATATCCCCTCAATGCCCTCCAAGGTCAAGACCCTGACTGGACGTTGCATGTGGAATTCCAAAATAATCTGATTCCTCCTTCGTTATCTCCAAATATGCTGGGATGTCCTCCTCTGCGATCATGGATACATAGATCACCCAAAGTCCATCATATGGTCAATCAGTGTGTCTTTGTGAAGGTTGGATTCAACCTCTGCTGTGGTACCTGGCTGTCCAGTTATCTGCTGCCAACTACCAGCCTGAAATTATCAGTGACCTGCTGCTGATATTGTTTGACTGCCCCAACAGGCAATCCCTGGTTCTTTTCATCTCAAGCAAGAACAAACCCAAGCGTGTCTGATCTTGGTATCCCATAGGTGTAGAAAGAGCTCCAAAACCCTCTCTAAATTAGCAATCAAAGAATCCACATACCTCATTGTTTGTGGAGCAATGATATATGTGATGCAGCTCTGTCTATGGCAGCTGGCTCCATATGGCATACATGACATATCCTAGCCACAGTTGGGATCCCTTTATATATGCCACTCTAAAACTTAAGTTGAAGTGCAGAAGTAGATATCTAATTGGTAGCAGAATGCAGAGAGAGAGAGAAAGAGATGGGGAAGAATAAGACTCCAACAATGTCATCGTCCGTTATAAAACATGATGTATTGCAGCCAACAGAGTGGCAATTGACATATGATACTAGTTTGGAGATATCTGCAGCTCCTCATGCAGTTGAACTGAGATTTGTGAAAGACACCAAAAAATTACTTGCAGAAATTTGTTTTAGTAGAAAAAAATGCCCTTTTTTGTAAAATAATATCAGATGTTCACCATATATTCACTCATTTACCTCGATGAGATGGAGATCTACAGAAGTTGCTGCACAAGTCCTTGCTATGCACCCAGTGTTTCCAGCAATCTGGACATATTAAACAATTAAAAATAAACAAATAAAACTTTAAAAGAGTAAACACACACACATACATATGCATGAAAAACTAATAAAATAAACTCCTTTGAGTAATCAACAAATGATATCAACTGAAAATGCAAATTACGCTTTCTAAAATGCCTCATCACTTCAAAACCGAATATGCAATAAGCTGGTGCAATTCACAAATACGATGAGCCAAAACTTAACAGAATAAAAATATATAGAATGGAAGTCATTGGATTACAATTTACACCAAACAAAATCAAGCAACAAAATTATTAAGGTGCCATCATCATCAAAGCCAACCATCAAAAAATGAGAATAGGTGCTATAGTGGGAATCTGTTTACATGCGAATATCAAGCCAATGTTTGTACAACATGAAGCATCACCAGCATAATAGATTGAACACTCATATAAAGGAATTCATCTCCGTGACCTCTTGATATGTCGTTCAATTGCTTAACAAACTTGTGCTCACAATCTCCTTGTTTACAACTAGCTGGAGTACAAACATCCATAACACAAGCAAGTACCAATCTTCACACTGTTCTTAGTCAGCAATCTACCCATAGAATCGGCAAATGGACCATCATAGATTTAAAACAAGAAAGAAAACAAGGGATTATGAAGATGATCAAGGTTTGACAGTGGAAATAAACACAATCAATATAAGTATACAAAGAATCAAAATCCTTGTAGTGCTCAGTATCACACCTCAAGGAACTCTGGGTTATCTGAGATCAATGTAAAGATAGTCTTACTCCTCAACTCAGCAGCCGTTCATACTTTAGATATGCAGCAAATACTCCACATTGATTATCAAGCTCCTCCAATATGTGAAAAAGGTGTACCCTTCTCATAGGAGGTAAATTCAATTGGGAAGGTTGTGTAAGAGATCAGGGTTGCTCTAAGTCAGAAATTTAGACTGGCCATACTGTATCACAGATTGCTCCTCTCAACATTACAATTTGCTAGCTCTTTTTTTTTCCAGGAGACCATCACTTCTCGGAACACCCAAATCCTGTACAGCGACTGTTGTCCCACCATCAGAATTTCTCCAGGAGACCATCACTTCTCGGCACCCCCACATCCTGTACAGCCACTGTTGTCCCACCATCAGAATTTCTCTGGGAGCCCATCAGTTCTCAGCAGTCTATCCATTCAAGTTTTCACTCATCCATTCCGTTGTTTGCAACCAGCACATCATCACTTTTTGAGTTGCTAACTTGCTCGAGCTCATATGTTAGAGTTTGAAAACCTAGAAACCTAGAAACTAAGAAACCTATATGCTCCTATGGATCCATGTCACTTTAAAGAGCCAATCAACTAAGGTTTCATCCTCCCATTTAGAGCCCAACATGATAGTCATGGCAAAGGAAGAGGTCGGAAGGAGATGGGCAAATGAAAAAACCAAATGACAGGAAACAAGATAATAGTTGCTTCTTCAAGTAAATGGGTGCAAACTTGTGAGCTGACTCAAATGAGGATAGACCATAGGACTTCATCATGCCAAAGAAGCTTTCCATCTGCTTGGATCCTTCACCATCCCAGCCACACCTATTAGCATTTTCATCATACTTGTCTTGCACCCAAATTCATTGGAAATACCACAGCCCTACATCCACGGCACTCACTCCACATAACTCCACTCATTTCACAAGAGTTAAGCCCCTCACACTAGGTAGAGATCATGAAGGGACTCCACCCTTCCACACAATTACCAGTAATCACCTTCCTCATCACGTTTGTCCATAATATTTGATAGAGGTCAAGAAGTGACCCCACCCTTACAAAGAACCATCCCTACTATTGGTAGAAATCAGTTTTGGAACTACTTCATTCATTCATCAATAATGAGCGTTTTGTGCAAGTTGATATATATGGATGATAGTGATCATTTCTTGGCATAGACTTCAAGGACAGGATCATTTATGTGATATACAAAATTTGGGACACCATTGGACGGTTACTTCTGGGTGCTGATCAAAGGGTCTGATTAACAATTAATCACAAGTCAAAGTCAACCACATTTAAAGCCAGCATATCAAGGCAACTTCAAATCTACAGTGATATTGAGAACTGCCCTCTAGAAACCCAAGTGCCATCAATTAGAAAAACTAAGGTTTTCTACATGAAACAAAGATTTATCATTTTTGAAAATTAATTTATGATTATAAAACTCAGACAAATAGATTTTTACTAAACAAAACTGATTCTGTTTGCTTTTCTACTAGGCATATATTTTTTCATTTTTAGCTTTATTTTCAGCTTTTAAGGCTCTCCAACAACTATATATACCAGCCTTTGGCGGCTTATTTGTAATGATTTTAACACAATTTCAAAGACATTTCCTGTGGAGAACTTTTTCTTTGACTCTTCTTGCCTCAAAAGAGCTCTTTTGTGAGTATTTGTTCAACTTTTCAAACTCCTATGAGTAAATTTTTGCACATACTCTTTCAACTTTCCAACAATTTGGTAGCAAAGCATGGTTTAACTTCCCTACCTTTATCTTCACTCAAGAATACCGGACAATATAGTGAAGAGCTGTGGAGTCTCAATTTCATTGCAAAGAAGTGGTTGATTAAGTATTCAGCTGCCATAATTTTACTTTTTAGCATGAAAGAGTGTTGGAAGTGAGGTGGGCCCTAGTAATAATATACACACATTTATAGGATCTTCCAAAGATGAACCTTAGCATACACACCTTAATACCCAAAATGAGATGAATGAGAAATAGAAAGAATACACAATTTTCAAAGTGTAACGGAAGCTGAATGCTTACCTACACTATCTATTATGAATGTCAAATTACAATGTGTGTAAATGATACAAAACTGAATGTATGCTTACAAAAACTGAATCTAAGCTGAATTTAGGGTTTTAAATACAAGAAATTCTGCATAAAGTGCCTAAGAGGTATGAAGAGTCTGTATATGAGATTGAAGTGAATAGAAACAGTTTAACACTGTTTGTACAACAAACCCTAATTCAAAAATTAGGGTTTCAAAAACCTAAAATTAGGAATTGACCTAAATAGCAAGAGAAATTCCTCCTTGTGTTGAAGTAGAAGGCTCAAAGCCTTGGAACAACAGAAAAAAAGAAGAAGAACTGCATTTAGAACTTGCTACTTACGAAATTCAGCAAGGGCTGAATGGATAGCTGCTAGAATCTCCTTCAAATCTGCACCAAAACTTAGGAACACCTCCTCCAAGGGTTAGAGCACTTCAATGGGCCTTGAGTGATCAATGACTGATGCTCATTTATGACCCACAAGCCATTCGTTTAAAGGCTTTAGAAGCTTTGACGCAAATTTGGTGAAAAGCTTACGAAAAGCACAAAAAAACTTGTATTAAACATAGAAAAGCAATCAACTTTTGATGGCTAAAAACTGCTTTTGCAGTAAAAATCTCCAACGATCTCTTGATCTAACCATCAGGTAGGTAAGAGAGTTAGCTTTCCTAAAAGATCATGACCTAAGGATCATAATATACAAATAGACTTTTTGAGAAGAAAGTAGGGTTAGGGTTTTCTTGCATTTCTGAGCCTCTGATGATTAAGTGTTATATACCAAATGAAAGCTCTCCTCAAGTACTATCCGATGAGCTAATAAAAATTTTTGACCTTTTGTGACCAAAATTAGGCGAAGTATCAAAAATTAGGGTTTTTGTGCTATTTTGACATTGTTTCCAACAAAGAGATCTTGAAATTCTTTGATTTCTTCATCAAAATCATCAAATTTGTTAATTTTTTGTGAGTACAACGGCTACTAAGCTCAAATCAACGACATTTAAGGCAGTCTAGTGCATTTGATGTGTTCAGTTCGGAGCATGTACGATGCAAGGACAAAATGGTATCCGAGGATAAGGTGCATCATGACAAAATTCACATATACCATAAGATATAATATATAAATTTCTTATGACACAAATAAAGATAATCAATTATAATCACATGTTAGCTGCTTTTTAGCATTGCTTCAAGAAGCACGCAGCATTGCTTCACGAAGCACGCAGCATTGCTTCTCGAAGCACGCAGCATTGCTTCTCGAAGCATGCAGCATTGCTTCTTGAAGCACGCAGCATTGCTTCTAGAAGCAGGCAGATAAATAAGTAGAATGAAGAGAAGAATGTGATCCTTAAATCTTTGAAATGAATGTTATTCCAATGGAACAAACTCTTCATTCTCATCATGTTAAAACTCTCTCTCTCTCTCTCTCTCTCTCTCTCTCTCTCTCTCTCTCTCTCTCTCTCTCTCTCTCTCTCTCTCTCTCTCTCTCTCTCTCTCCAGCCTTTTCCAGCCCTATATAGCTTTGTGTAGCGATATACTTTTTATTTCATTTTATCTTCTACACAGGGTTACTACACTTGTACATGGTTTTTGTCTCATAGGCCAAGTTTGGCCTCCAGAAGACGTTAATATGACTTTCTTTCTTTCTTTCTTTCTCTCGCAGATGAGCCTCTCCCCTTCACCAGAGTATGGAGAGCAGGACGGGACACCACACGGAGCAGAGCACTTATCCTTCAGTTCTCAGATGAGGCGAGGAGGAGAGACTTTCTCAGACGACGGGCGGTACTACGCACTACACCGGGCACCCCCATCTATTTGGATGACGACCTCACACGGATGCAGGTAGAGCACAGACGGGCATGCATGCCACGTGTCCTCCAGGCCAGACGAGAGGGACATCGTGCCCTCTACAGAGACGGTCGGATCATCATTGATGGACGGCCCATTGACTAGGGATTCGCGGCCTATGAGACAGCACAGCAGGAGGTGCACATTGCAGTCTGGAACTGCAATGGATCTTTATGGACACATCCAGGGCGCCTCGAGGAGGTGATGGAGGGCAGAGACATTATCTTCTTGACAGAGACACACGAGAGCCCGGGGAGGAGCCTACCGAGGATTGAGGGCTATATGTGGGAGTCAGCTCACCGCTCCCAGATGAGACAGCACACCACACGAGGATCAGGAGGAGTAGCCGTGCTCTATAGACAGTCGTTACAGCACAGGGTACAGGTGGTAGCCAGAGACCCAGAGGCACGTTTCATGTGGATACGCTTGCAGCTATCAGAGGAGAGAGCAGCGTACTTCGCCGTATGCTATATGGCACCCATTGGTTCACGCTTCACACATTCCCCTGAGCAGCTATCAGGAGGGGAGGGACCAGACACCACATCGCCATATGACTGCCTCAGTGACACGCTTATGGAGTATACCGGGATGGGTGAAGTCTTCCTTGTAGGAGACTTCAATGCCCGCACTCAGAGCCACCAGTGTGATATCTACGACTTTGACGACCCTGAGATGCTTCGTACCATAGAGGACATGCCTACACTCAGAGCCTCAGCCGATACCGCCACACCCACCTTATATGGTGGGCACTTACTCCAGATGGGAGCAGCACACCGTCTCGTTATATATAATGGGATGGGGAGCTGGCCCACCTCGCGCGGTCTCACCTGCATTCCACCCACGACACCACAGGGGGCAGTGTGGTAGACTATGTTATCGGACCCCCGGAGGCGACACATCTGATCACCTCATTCACTATCCCACCCTTACCGATTGGAGCTGATCACGCATATCTTGCCCTATCCATTCGCGGCTCACCATGCATACCCCACCCCATCACCATACAGCCACGAGCCCGTACCACCATTCACTTTAGACATGAGCTAGCACATATCTATAGCTCCCATGTTCGAGAGCGCATCTACTCCCTTGATCCCTCTGCCTCCTTGGACACCCTCACCGCCCACTTCTCCTCGATCCTCCATACATCCGCTACTCTCAGCTTCCCATACACCACCCACAGCACTGCACATCCGACACGGCTGGGGCATACACCCCAGAATAGATGGTACAATGAGGAGTGTAGGCGACTATACCGACATCTCAGAGCACAGAGTATCTTGGGATCCATCACAGAGAGGGAGGCACAACGACAGATGCGAGCCCTCACACGCCGAAAGCGGCGAGCTTTCGAGGAGCGACAGGAGGCAGAGTTGATCGACCTTCTCATGAGTAGGGATTGTGCCACCGCGTGGAGGGCACTACGTGAGCCACGTCCACCTACACCCATAGCAGATCCTTCGACTTGGCACACCTACGCCCAGAGGTTATATGACGTCCCAGGACAGCCACCATTACCGATTCCTTCCACACCGCGTCCGGTGATATCCACCCTCTTCACAGCAGGCATGGTACGACAGGCCATCCATAGGCTACAGCATGGCCGTTCAGCAGACCACACAGGGCTACAGGGAGAGCACTTTATATACGCAGCAGATGTAGTTTCCCACTTGATCGCCCATCTCTTCAACCGTGCTCTGGTTGAGAGATTACTGGACTCATGGACTATGCATACCATTACGCCTATCCATAAGTCCGGCGATAGGATGGACCCAGAGAACTACAGGACTATTATGATAGGCGATATCCTGGCCAAGATCTATGGGGCAGTACTAGAGGCAGAGCTCAGTACACACGCTGAGGCAGCGGGGATCAGAGCACCCAGCCAGGCAGGCTTCCGCCGCACTTTCTCCACCATCGACCACATCTTCGTGCTTCGTTGCTTAATTGAGAGCGCGAAGGCGAGGAAGCAGAGACTATACTGTTGCTTTGTGGATTTCCGCAAAGCCTTCGACATGGTCCCTCGAGAGAGACTACTACGGAGGCTCCAAGAGTTACAGCTTCCATCAGACATGCTATGGGCCATCCACGCTTTGTATGCACGAGTCACAGGCAGGGTACGCTGCCCCGGCGGTCTATCAGACAGCCTTGTTAGCACGATTGGTGTGAAACAAGGTTGCCCTCTCTCACCCACTCTCTTCGGTCTCTACATCGACGAGATCACGGAGTATATACAGCGAGCAGGAGGGCGAGGAGGAGACCTCGGAGGTACGCCAGTACATATCCTATTATATGCTGATGACATTGTCCTTCTCTCAGAGTCACAGGAGGGGTTGCAGTCACATTTACAGGCGCTCGATACCTTTTGCATGGAGAGAGGACTCACAGTGAACCTTGGCAAGACCAAGGTCATGATCTTCCATACCTCCAGGACAGTACGCCATCGCGCCTCTTTCATAGAGGCTGGAGGCCAGATAGAGGTAGTGGACTCCTACGTCTACCTAGGTATCACCTTCTCGGGCAGCACAGGGGTATTCTCCATGGCACAGGCTGCGAGAGATAGATTGACGCGAGGTTATGCGGCACTTGCAGGATTGGAGAGACGCTGCTTTCAGACACATTTTCAGGAACCCCGGACTAAGGGGTGGCTCTTTGACACTCTAGTGACACCCGCATTGACGTACGCAGCAGCAGTATGGGCACCAGGGATCACAGAGGCAATGTGGACGCAGATTGAGAGGCCCCAGATCACCATGATATCACGATTGCTGCGCAGCAAGCCCTCCGTTCCACATGACATTATACGAGCTGAGCTTGGCACACCACCGATGCTAGTGGAGGCCCTCTTCCAGTTGGTGACCTTTATTATGAGAGTCAGAGAGCTCCCCACTAGCCGACTCACCAGGCTTGCATTTGAGAGCTCTAGACATTTGGCAGAGACAGGGCATGAGAGAGTATGGTATGCACAGACTTACCGATGGTTAGCAGACCATGGCATGGGCATTACGGATCTCCCCCCTTTTCAATATGACCTCTCTTCCCCCCACATTACCCTCTCTCGTTCGGAGAGGAATAGGATCATCCGTCAGGACCTACTACAAATACACGTCAGGGAGACATGGATAGCACCACGGGAGCCTCTTCCCACAAAGAGGCAACACTACAGAGAGCACTTCCTGACTGTGACAGCGGATGGTTTCATTCAGAGACCACGATACATGGATACATATATGGCACCAGCTGAGAGAGTGGCCATTGGGCAGCTCAGAGTATCATCACACCAGCTCGAGATTGAGATTGGGCGAGCCACACATACCCCCAGGGATGAGCGACTATGCAGGATATGTAGAGAGGAGGTGGAGGACGAGGAGCACTACACATGTAGATGCCAGGCATATGAGGACATCAGAGACCGCTACCCACAGCTCAGGGCTTTATTGGGGACAGAGGACCAGCGCCCTCTAGGTCGTTTCCTAGTAGAGCTCCAGCACCGCCGTGCATCACTCCTCGAGCAGCAGATGGAGATACACCTGCCCCCCCCCCCCTCAGACTTATATTACAGATTTCTTCAGACCCACATACACTCGAGGGCCCAGCTCGATGCGGGGTGTCACATTACACAGAGCAGAGGAGCTTAGACGACAGCGTCGACGAGACCCCTTGTCCGGAGAGCTCGTCCGCATCAGAGAGAGATTCAGGCGATTCACGCACGCCATGACATGGAGATACAGAGACGTCAGCAGCGCATCCCTATCGATTTGGATGCCCAGAGCATTTTGAGGATCGCCATGATGCCTCACCCACCGATGCATTATATCCTACACCCACTCCAGGCATTTAGGGGGTTGTGATACCATCGAGCCTCCCCTCCCTATGCATATCATATTTGTATCTCACCCATTGAGCATATAGAGTGCATACCCATAGCACCCCACACCCTTGATGCCAGCTACTATCCCTCCTTTTATACCCGTTTGCAGTACTCACACTTTATTTTCGTTTTTGGATCACAGTGGATTCGATCATACTGATGTATATGTTTTGTCTCATAGGCCAATTTTGGCCTCTAATAGACGTTAAAAAAGTCTTTCTTTCTTTCTTTCTTTCTCTCTCTCTCTCTCTCTCTCTCTCTCTCTCTCTCTCTCTCTCTCTCTCTCTCTCTCTCTCTCTCTCTCTCTCTCTCTCTCTCTCTCTCTCTCTCTCTCTCTCTCTCTCTCTCTCTCTCTCTCTCTCTCTCTCTCTCTCTCTCTCTCTCTCTCTCTCTCTCTCTCTCTCTCTCTCTCTCTCTCTCTCTCTCTCTCTCTCTCTCTCTCTCTCTCTCTCTCTCGAGCTGCCCGCTCAGTAGGTCGCCGTCAGCAGTAGGTCGCTGCCCGCCAGTCAGGCCGCCGTCAGGCCGCCAGTCGGCACCCCAC
Organism: Ceratopteris richardii; assembly: GCA_020310875.1. Lineage (NCBI taxonomy): Eukaryota > Viridiplantae > Streptophyta > Polypodiopsida > Polypodiales > Pteridaceae > Ceratopteris > Ceratopteris richardii. The sequence continues at coordinate 24,658,696 of CM035417.1, read as the reverse complement.
AGCACGCCTCGAGCTGCCCGCTCAGTAGGTCTCCCTCAGCAAGCCGGCGCTCTCTCTCCCAGTTGCATCCCGTCGAGGCACCCCGTCGGAACCCTAGCAGCGCCTTCAGATGCCTAGTCGATGAAGGTCTCTTCTCCATCTCCTCGGACAGCTCGCCCTCACCTGCAGTTAGGGTTCGCCACACACTTAAACCCCATCTCTGTCTTCTTCCCCGTTGCCAAAATGTCTAACCTAGTCTCCCAAACTAACCCTAATCCTAAGCCAAAACCCTAAATTCCAACTCTAACCCTAATCCTAACCCTAACCCTAACCCTAACCCTAGTCTTAATCGGAACCCTAACCCTAATCCTAATCCTCTCTCTCTCTCTCTCTCCCTCTCTCTCTCTCTCTCACCCCTAAAAAAACTGAAACCCTAAACAGAATCGCTGAAATGGCCCCCATGGACCGAAGGGAAGTGGATGAACTTATCGCTAAAGCCCTCAAAGAAGCCAAAAAAGAAGCAGACCGCAACCTCAATATGGAGATACGAAAAACGATGGAGAAGTTCAAAGGACTTGAAGAACAAGTAATGGATAAAGTCAAAGGACTCGAAGAACAAGTGAAGACCCTCACAGAAGAACGAGACAATTGGAGGGCAGCTTATGAGCATATGAAAGAAGAGGGGGAGATCTCCAACGTGGAGACACTCAAAGAAGAAATAAAAAAGGAAATCAAAACGGAGGTGGAATCTACTCGAGAGTCTTGGGTGGAAGTAGTACACAAAAGGGTTAAGAAGGAAGTTAAGGAAGACGTGCAGAAAGAAGAGCTCACACGAGTCCAGGATACACTTGAGGAGGAGAGGCTTCGACACACTCGAAGACTTCACATTCGGATTACAGGCCTACTTGAAGGGGCATCACCGGAGGCAGACGCCACTGACATTTGCCATCGACTTGGATACGAGAGCATGCCCTTCACAGGCGCCTGGAGGGTTGGGAGGGATACATCACGTTTGCGAGCACTCATCCTTAAGATGAGCTCTGAGGAGGCACGGACCGCCTTTTATAGACGTCGATCAGTACTACGTGGACTACCCGGCGGCGCCCTCTACATGGACGAGGATTTCACGCAATGCAGGTGGCACACCGACGCGCTTGCATGCCACAAATACTCTAGGCACGTCGAGAGGGGAGGAAGGCCTTTTACCGTGATGGTAAGGTCTTCATAGATGGACGCCCTATCAAATAGGGCCACGTGGCCTATGAGACATCACTACACCAGGAGACACCACTCAGAGGAGCAGTGTGGAACTGCAACGGAGCACTCTGGACGCGACCAGACAGACTCGAGGAGATCCTGGCATCACATGAGTTTGCGTGCATCACAGAGACACACGAGAGCCCAGAGAGAGGTCCACCACGCATTGCAAGTTTTCATTGGGAATCTGCATTCAGGACCACGACGAGACAGAGTACAACGCGAGGATCGGGAGGTGTGGCCATCGTATTTAGACAGGAGATACAGAGCCGGATCCACATTATAGGGAGAGATGAGGAGGCACGATACATGTGGGTTCGCATGGAGATAGCACAGGGGAGCTGGATTTACATTGCTATATGCTACTTCCCTCCAGGTGGATCTCGATACGCCGGACAGGATATTGGGGGACCGATCCAAGATAGAGACTCACCATACACAGCACTTTCAGATGAGGTACTACATTACAGCACACTAGGTGAAGTCTTCCTTATGGGGGACTTCAATGGACGTACTCAGTCACATCAGTGCGAGGCGTACGACATGGACCACCCACATCTCATGAGGATCAGAGACCCAGATGAGATGAGCACCAGTAGAGTATCGGCGGACATGGGTCAGGACACCACCGGGTATGGCAGACATCTACTTGAGCTAGGCAGCCGACATCATCTCATTATATATAACGGGATGAATCGTTGGCCAGGTTCGGGCCGACTTACTTGCTTCCCTCACGGGGGAGGTGAGAGCATAGTGGACTACATTTTAGGTACCACCTCTGGAGCTTCACTCATCCCCTCACTTACTATTGGACGACGCCCACTTGGAGCTGACCATACATTTATCACAATCACACTCTCATCTCCTATTCCATTAGACCCTCCCTCACCCACTCAGACACACACCACGATACACTTCACACACGAGCTCTCACACGTTTATGCACACCATTTACACACCCGCCTACTCTCCCTCGATCCACTCTCACCCTTGGACACACTTACATCACAGTTCACCACCATCCTACAGGACTCAGCTCTCTGCAGCTTCCCACACTGCACACATATACACCCTCCACGCACAGGTTCCATGCCCCAGAACCGTTGGTATGATGCAGATTGTCGTGAGCTACGGAGGCACCTACGGATTTTAGAGCATAGAGGGGATATTACACACACACAGGCACAGCGTCGCATGCAGAGACTTACTCGCCGCAAACGGCGGGATTGGGAGGAGAGACAGTACTGGGATATCTATCATTTGCTCATGAGTCGAGACAGTGTAGTGGCATGGCGACATTTGAGAGAGAGGAGACAGCAGACACCCATCCGAGACCCGAGCACTTGGCATAGCTATGCACGGAGCCTATACGAGATCCCAGACCAGCCTCCCATTCCCAGACCACACAGCTCACGTCCTACTACCTCTGACTTCTTCACACCCACTATGGTGGGACAGGCTATTGCCCATCTACAGCATGGCAGGGCCCATGACCATTTCGGTTTACAGGCAGAGCACCTCATCTACGGAGGCACGACCCTTGCACGGCTCATTGCCCATCTCTTCAACCGTGCATTGGTTGAAGGGTTCCGTGACTCATGGACTGAGCACACCATAGTGCCGATTCATAAGTCAGGTGATACTATGGATCCAGCTACATACCGGACGATCATGATTGGCCCTATATTGGGCAAGTTATATGGGGCGGTACTAGAGACAGAGTTGAGTACTCTCGCTGAGAGGAAGGGTATCAGGGCTCCAGGACAGGCAGGTTTCAGACGCGATTACTCTACCATTGACCACATCTTCACTCTGAGATGCCTGATCGACCAGGCAAGGGTGAAGAAGAGGAGATTATATTGCTGCTTTGTGGACTTCCGCAAAGCATTTGACACTGTTCCCAGGGAACGACTCTTCAGACGACTACTTGATATCGGAGCTCCGGAGGAGATGATATGGGGGATCTACGCCTTATACGAGAGAGTATCTGGTAGAGTCAGATGTCCGGGGGGCTTATCTCATCCACTTGCTAGCACTATCGGGGTGAAGCAAGGATGCCCTCTTTCACCCACCCTCTTTGGTCTCTACATTGATGAGATAGTGGACTACATACAGCAGCAGGGAGGTGATGGCATTGAGGTACGTGGGTCCATGGTCCATATTCTTTTGTACGCTGATGATATTGTACTCGTTTCAGAGTCTGCAGAAGGTCTACAGCATCATCTACATGGCCTAGATGACTTTTGCAGACACAGAGGGTTATCTGTGAACCTTGGTAAAACCAAGGTCATGATCTTTCATACATCAGCACAGGTACGCAGACATAGTTTGTTCACAGCAGCAGGTGGACCGATTGAGGTGGTCGGATCATATGTTTACTTGGGGGTGACATTTACAGCAGCATCAGGGATCTTCTCTATGTCTCACGCAGCCCGTGACCGCATCACACATGGGTATGCAGCATTAGCTTTGATGGAGAGACAGTGCCACCAGGCATATTTTCAGGAGCCCCGCACAAAGGGGTGGCTCTTCGACACTTTGGTTACGCCAGCACTCATGTATAGGGCACCCATATGGGGACCAGGCTTAGCTACATCAGTATGGACAGCATTAGAGAGGCCACAGATTCTCATGATTGCCAGACTTATCCGTAGCAAGCCTTCCGTACCACATGATATCATTAGAGCAGAGCTCGCTGCACCACCGATGCTCGTTGAGGCACTATTCCGGACAGTATGCCTAGTACACAGGCTTCGGAGCATGGATACAGAGCGCATTGCCTGTCGAGCTTTCCAGGCATCACGTGATATGGCATTAGCAGGCAACACCTCATCATGGTATGCACAGACACGAGACTGGTTGGCCTACCATGGCTTTGACATAGACAGGCTACCACCACTACAGTATGACTCACATGCACCCACCTACTCCCTCTCTCATCAGGAGAGGAATAGGGTCATGCGTCAGGAGATATGGCATACATACATACAGAGGACATGGGTGAGCCCTAGGGATACATTGCCACTGAAAATGCTCTACTACCGTGAGCATTTTCTACATATATCGGACGAGGGCTTCATCGAGACTCCGAGATACATGCAGGCATACCTACCCCACCACCTTCGAGTCGTCATTGGGCAGCTCCGTGTTTCATCACATCAGCTCGAGATTGAGAGGGGTCGGTCCAGGGGAGTCCCCCGTGAGGAGAGGTGGTGCCCAGTATGCGAGACAGAGGTAGAGAGTGAGGAACATTTCGTTATCAGATGCCCAGCATACTTAGACCTACGAGCAGACTTCCAGATTGAGGAGTCCCTCCAGTTGTGCATGACTATGGGAGACCAACGACGCTTCGGACCCTTTCTCACAGCAGCATACGAGAGGCGAGAGCGGTCACTACAGCCCACACATCAGCCACGGGTGAGTACCCAGTAGACCATTACACAGTTCTTTCAGCGAGCTGAGCTACATCAGAGAGGTCCATCTATAGGGCTCACGCTCCACCAGGCAACAGCACAGAGAGCACGGCGCCGACCACGCATGTGAGGATATCGTCGACCACGACTATATCAGGAGGATATCTCACGCATCAGGACAGCCTACGACCACATGATGGAGCATAGGCGTACCACCACCCCCTGGGTTGTCTTCCTTCAGGAGGCACTCAAACCACCACCGATGTACCACATACTACACCCACCTCCACCCATCACCAGTAGCTAGGGTGTTTTTACTCACATTATGGATCCCCCATGTATTAGGTGGCCACTATCTGCAGAGTCAGAGCCACGTCTCCCCGGTCTCTTTCAGCCCTATATAGCTTTGTGTAGCGATATACTATTTATTTCATTTCATCTTCTACACAAGGTTACTACACTTGTATATGGTTTTTGTCTCATAGGCCAAGTTTGGCCTCCAGAAGACGTTAATATGACTTTCTTTCTTTCTTTCTTTCTTTCTCTCTCTCTCTCTCTCTCTCTCTCTCTCTCTCTCTCTCTCTCTCTCTCTCTCTCTCTCTCTCTCTCTCTCTCTCTCTCTCTCTCTCTCTCTCTCTCTCTCTCTCTCTCTCTCTCTCTCTCTCTCTCTCTCTCTCTCTCTCTCTCTCTCTCTCTCTCTCTCTCTCTCTCTCTCCCCGCAGCAAGCCTTCAGTACCACATGATATCATAAGAGCTCGCTGCACCACCGATGCTAGTTGAGGCACTATTCCAGACAGTATGCCTATTACACAGACTTCGGAGCATGGATACAGAGCGCATTGCTTATCGTGCTTTCGAGGCATCACGTGATATGGCATTAGCAGGCGACACCTCCTCATGGTATGCACAGACACGAGACTGGCTTGCCCACCATGGCTTTGACATAGACAGGCTACCACCACTACAGTACGACTCTCATGCACCCACCTACTCGCTCTCTGATCAAGAGAGGAATAGGATCATTCGTCAGGAGATATGGCATACATACATACAGAGGACATGGGTGAGCCCTAGGGGTACATTGCCACCGAAAATGCTCTACTACCGCGAGCATTTTCTACATATATCGGGCACGGGCTTCATCGAGATTCCGAGATACATGCAGACCTACCTTCCCCACCACCTACGAGTCGTCATTGGGAAGCACCGGGTTTCATCACATCAACTCGAGATTGAGAGGGGTCGGTCCAGGGGAGTCCCCCATGAGGAGAGGTGGTGCCCAGTATGCCAGACAGAGGTAGAGAGTGAGGAGCATTTTGTTATCAGATGTCCAGCATACTTAGACCTACGAGCACAGTTCCAGATCGAGGAGTCATGTCAGCTGTGCATGACTATGGGAGACCAGAGACGCTTGGGACGCTTTCTCACAGCAGCATACGAGAGGCGAGAGCGGTCACTACAGCCCATACATCAGCCACGGGTGAGTACCCAGAAGACCATTACGCAGTTCTTTCAGAGAGTTGAGCTTCATCAGAGAGGTCCATCTATAGGGCTCACGCTACACCAGGCAGCGGCACAGAGAGCACGGCGCCGACCACGCATGGGCGGATATCGTCGACCACGACTATATGAGGAGGATATCTCACGCATCAGGATTGCCTACGACCACATGATGGAGCATAGGCGTACCACCACCCCCTGGGTTGTCTTCCTTCAAGAGGCACTCAGACCACCACCGATGTACCACATACTACACCCACCTCCATCCATCACCAGTAGCTAGGGCGTTTTACTCACATTTTGGATCCCCCCATGTATTAGGTGGCCACTATCTGCAGAGTCAGAGCCACGTCTCCCCAACCTTTTCCAGCCCTATATAGCTTTGTGTAGCGATATACTTTTTATTTCATTTTATCTTCTACATAGGGTTACTACACTTGTACATGGTTTTTGTCTCATAGGCCAAGTTTGGCCTCCAGAAGACGTTAATATGACTTTCTTTCTTTCTTTCTCTCTCTCTCTCTCTCTCTCTCTCTCTCTCTCTCTCTCTCTCTCTCTCTCTCTCTCTCTCTCTCTCTCTCTCTCTCTCTCTCTCTCTCTCTCTCTCTCTCTCACTCTCTCACTACATCAGGAGGCACCACTTAGAGGAGCAATGTGGAACTGCAACGGGGCACTCTGGACACGGCCAGACATACTCAAGGAGATCTTGGAGTCACATGACTTTGCTTGCATCACTTAGACCCATGAGAGCCCAGAGAGAGGTCTACCACGCATTGCAGGTTTTCATTGGGAATCTGCATTCAGGACCACGACGAGACAGAGTACAGCGCGAGGATCGAGAGGAGTGGCCATCAATATTTCGACAAGGGATACAGAGCCGGATCCATATTATAGGTAGAGATGAAGAGGCACGATACATGTGGGTTCGCATGGAGATAGCACATGGGCGTTGGATTTACATTGCTATATGCTACTTCCCACCAGGCGGGTCTCGATACACAGGACAGGATCTTGGGCGACCGACCAGAGACAGAGACTCACCATACACAGCGCTTTCAGAGGAGACACTACATTACTGCACACTAGGTGAAGTCTTAATTATGGGGGACTTCAATGGCAACACTCAGTCACATCAGTGCGAGGCATATGACATGGATCACCCACATCTCATGAGGGCAAGAGACAAGGATGAGATGAGAACCAACAGAGTATCGGCAGATATGGGTCAGGACACCACCGGCTATGGTAGACATCTACTCGAGCTAGGCAGCCGACACCATCTCGTTATATATAACGGGATGAATCGTTGGCCAGGTTCGGGCGGATTTACTTGCTTCCCTCACGGGGGAGGTGAGAGCACAGTCGACTACATTTTGGGTACCACCTCTGGAGCTTCACTCATCCCCTCACTTAGCATTGGACGATGTGTTGACCATACATTTATCACACTCACACTCTCATCTACGATTCCATTAGACCCTGCCTCACCCACTGAGACACATACCACGATACACTTCACACACGAGCTCTCACACGTTTATGCACACCATTTACACACCAGCCTACTCTCCCTCGATCCACTCTCACCTTTGGACACACTTACATCACGGATCATCACCATCCTACAGGACTCTGCTCTCCACAGCTTCCCACACCGCACACATAGGCACCCTCCACGCACAGGATCCATGTCCCAAAACCGTTGGTATGATGCAGATTGCCGTAAGCTACGGAAGCACCTCCGGATTTTAGAGCATAGGGGAGATATAACACACACACAGGCACAGCGTCGCATGCAGAGCCTTACTCGCCGCAAACGGCGAGATTGGGAGGAGAGACAGTATTGGGATATTTACCATTTGCTCAGGAGTCGAGACAGTGGAGTGGCATGGCCACATTTGAGAGAGAGGAGACAGCAGACACCTATCCGAGAGCCGAGCACTTGGCATAGCTATGCACAGAGTCTATACGAGATCCCAGCCCAGCCCCCCATCCCCAGACCGCAGAGCTCACGTCCTACTACCTCTGACTTCTTCACACCCACTATGGTGGGACGCGCTATTGCGCGGCTACAGCATGGCAGGGCCCATGACCATTTCGGTTTACAGGCAGAGCACCTCATCTATGGAGGCACGACTCTCGCACCGCTCATTGCCCATCTCTTCAACCGTGCATTGGTTGAAGGGTTCTCGGACTCATGAACTGAGCACACCATACTGCCCATTCATAAGTCAGGTGATACTATGGATCCAGCTACATACCGGACGATCATGATTGGCCCTATATTGGCCAAGTTATATGGGGAAGTACTAGAGACAGAGTTGAGTACTCTCGCTGAGAGGAAGGGTATCAGGGCTCCAGGACAGGCAGGTTTCAGACGAGATTACTCTACTATTGACCACCTCTTCACTCTGCGATGCCTTATCGACAAGGCAAGAGTGAGAAAGAGGAGATTATACTGTTGCTTTGTGGACTTCCGCAAAGCATTTGACACTGTTCCGAGGGACCGACTCTTCAGACGACTACTTGATATTGGAGCTCCAGAGGAGATGATATGGGGGATCTATGCCTTATACGAGAGAGTATCTGGTAGAGTCAGATGCCCAGGGGGCTTATCTGATCCACTTGCTAGCACTATCGGGGTGAAGCAGGGATGCCCTCTTTCACCCACCCTCTTTGGTCTCTACATTGATGAGATAGTGGACTTCATACAGCAGAGGGCGGAGATGGCATTGAGGTACGGGGAGCCACTGTCCATATTCTTTTATACACTGATGATATTGTATTGGTTTCAGAGTCTGCAGAAGGTCTACAGCATCATCTACATGGCCTAGATGACTTTTGCAAACACAGAGGGTTATTTGTGAACCTTGGTAAAACCAAGGTCATGATCTTTCATACATCTGCACGAGTACGCAGACATAGTTTGTTCACAGCAGAAGGCGGACCGATCCAGGTGGTCGGATCATATGTTTACTTGGGAGTGACATTTACAGCAGCATCAGGGGTCTTCTCTATGTCTCAGGAAGCTCGTGACCGCATCACACGTGGGTACGCAGCACTAGCTTTGATGGAGAGACAGTGCCACCAGGCATATTTTCAAGAGCCCCGCACAAAGGGGTGGCTCTTTGACACTTTGGTTACGCAAGCGCTCATGTATGGGGGAGCCATATGGGGGCCTGGATTAGCTACATCAGTATGGACAGCATTAGAGAGGCCACAAATCCTCATGATTGCCAAACTTATCCGCAGCAAGCCTTAAGTACCACATGATATCATTAGAGCAGAGCTCGCTGCACCACCGATGCTAGTTGAGGCACTGTTCCAGACAGTATGCCTAGTACACAGACTTCGGAGCATGGATACAGAGCGCATTGCTTATCGTGGTTTCCAGGCATCACGTGATATGGCATTAGCAAGCGACACCTCTTCATGGTATGCACAGACACAAGACTGGTTGGCCCACCATGGCTTTGACATAGACAGGCTACCACCACTACAGTACGACTCACATGCACCCACCTACTCGCTCTCTCATCCAGAGAGGAATAGGGTCATTCCTCAGGAGATATGGCATACATACATACAGAGGACATGGGTGAGCCCTAGGGATACATTGCCACCGAAAATGCTCTATTACCGCAAGCATTTTCTACATATATCGGACACGGGCTTCATCGAGATCCAGAGATACATGCAAACATACCTTCCCCACCACCTCCGAGTCGTCATTGGGCAGCTCCGGGTCTCATCACATCAGCTCGAGATTGAGAGGGGTCGGTCCAGGGGAGTCCCCCGTGAGGAGAGGTGGTGCCGAGTATGCCAGAGAGAGGTAGAGAGTGAGGAGCATTTTGTTATCAGATGCCGAGCATATTTAGACCTATGAGCACAGTTCCAGCTAGAGGAGTCACTCCAATTGTGCATGACCATGGGAGACCAGCGACGCTTGGGGCGCTTCCTCACATGAGCATACGAGAGGCGAGAGCGGTCACTACAGCCCACACATCAGCCACGGGTGAGTACCCAGCAGACCATTACCCAGTTCTTTCAACTAGCGGATCTAGATCAGAGAGGTTCTTCTAGAGGGCTGACACTCCACCAGGCAGCAGCACAGAGAGCACGACTCCGACCACGCATGGTAGGATATCGTCGACCGCGACTATATCAGGAGGATATCTCACGCATGAGGACAGCCTACGACCACATGATGGAGCATAGGCGTTCCACCACCCCCTGGGTTGTCTTCCTTCAGGAGGCACTCAGACCACCACCGATGTACCACATACTACACCCACCTCCCCCCATCACCAGTAGCTAGGGTGTTTTGCTCACTCATATTATGGATCCCCCTGTATTCGGTGGCCACTATCTGCTGAGTCAGAGCCACTTCTCCCCTTCCTTTAAACAGCCCTAGATAGCTTTGTGTTTATTTCATTTCATTTTCTACACATGGTTACTACACTTGTACATGGCTTTTGTCTCATAGGCCAAGTTTGGCCTCCAAAAGACGTTAATATGACTCTCTCTCTCTCTCTCTCTCTCTCTCTCTCTCTCTCTCTCTCTCTCTCTCTCTCTCTCTCTCTCTCTCTCTCTCTCTCTCTCTCTCTCTCTCTCTCTCTCTCTCTCTCTCTCTCTCTCTCTCTCTCTCTCTCTCTCTCTCTCTCTCTCTCTCTCTCTCTCTCTCTCTCTCTCTCTCTCTCTCTCTCTCTCTCTCTCCCCCCCCCCCCCCTCTCCACACGCTGAGGCAGCTCGGATTAGAGCACCCGGCCAGGGAGGCTTCCGCCGCACTTTCTCCTCCATCGACCACATCTTCGTGCTTCGTTGCTTGATTGAGAGCGCGAAGGCGAGGAAGCAGAGACTATACCGTTGCTTTGTGGATTTCCGCAAAGCCTTCGACATGGTCCCTTGAGAGAGACTACTAAGGAGGCTCCAAGAGTTACAGCTACCATCAGACATGCTATGGGCCATCCATGCTTTGTATACACGGGTCACAGGCAGGGTACGCTGCCCCGGCTGCCTATCAGACAGCCTTGTTAGCACCATTGGTGAAACAAGGTTGCCCTCTCTCACCCACTCCCTTCGGTCTCTACATCGATGAGATCACGGAGTATATACAGCGCGCAGGATGGCTAGGAGGAGACCTCCGAGGTATGCCAGTACACATCCTATTATATGCTGATGACATTGTCTTACTTTCAGAGATACAGGAGGGGTTGCAGTCACATTTACAGACGCTCGATACCTTCTGCATGGAGAGAGGACTCAGTGAACCTTGGGAAGACCAAGGTCATGATCTTCCATACCTCCCGCATAGTACGCCATCGTGCCTCTTTCACTACAGTTGGAGGAGAGATAGAGGTAGTTGACTCCTACGTCTACCTAGGTGTCACCTTCTCGGGCAGCACAGGGGTATTCTCCATGGCCCAGGCAGCGAGAGATAGATTGACGCACGGCTATGCGGCACTTGCAGGATTGGAGAGATGCTGCTTTCAGACACATTTTCAGGAGCCTCGGACTAAGGGGTGGCTCTTTGACACTCTAGTGACACCCGCATTGATGTATGCAGAAGCAGTATGGGCACCAGGGATCACGGAGGCGATGTGGACACGGATTGAGAGGCCCCAGGTCACCATAATCTCACGCTTGCTGCGCAGCAAGCCCTCCGTTCCACATGACATTATACGAGCTGAGCTTGGCACACCACCGATGCTAGTGGAGGCCCTCTTCCAGAGGGTGACCTTTATTCTGAGAGTCAGAGAGCTCCCCACCAGCCGACTCACCAGGCTTGCATTTGAGAGCTCTAGACATTTGGCAGAGACAGGGCATGAGAGAGTATGGTATGCACAGACATACCGATGGTTAGCAGATCATGGCATGAGCATTACGATCTCCCCCCTTTTCAGTATGACCTCTCTTCCCCCCACATTATCCTCTCTCGTTCGGAGAGGAATAGGATCATCCGTCAGGACCTACTACAGATACACGTCAAGGAGACATGGATAGCACCACGGGAGCCTTCCCACAAAGAGGCAACACTACAGAGAGCACTTCCTGACTGTGATAGCCGATGGGTTCATTCAGAGACCACGATACATGGATACATACATGGCACCAGCTGAGAGAGTGGCCATCAGGCAGCTCAGAGTATCATCACACCAGCTCGAGATTGAGGTTGGGAGAGCGACACATACCCCGAGGGACGAGAGATTATGCAGGATATGCCGAGAGGAGGTGGAGGACGAGGAGCACTACACATGTAGATGTCAGGCATATGAGGTCATCAGAGACCGCTACCCACAGCTCTTCAGGGGGCCCACAGAGATCAGGGCTCTATTGGGGATAGAGGACCAGCGCGCTCTAGGCCGTTTCCTAGTAGAGCCCGAGCACCGCCGTGCATCACTTCTCCAGCAAGAGATGGAGATACACCTGGCCCCTCCCCCCCCTCAGACTTATATTACAGATTTTTTCAGACCCACAACCACTCGAGGACCAAGCTCGATGCGGGGTGTCACATTCACAGAGCCTCCCCTCCCTATGCATATCATATTTGTATCTCACTCATTGAGCATATAGAGTGCATACCCATAGCACCCCACACCCGTGATGCCAGTTATTATCCACTTCTTTTATACCCATTTTTTGTACTCACACTTTATTTTCCTTTTGGGATCACAGTGGATTGGATCATACTGATGTATATGTTTTGTCTCATAGGCCGATTTTGGCCTCTAATAGACGTTAAAAAGTCTCTCTCTCTCTCTCTCTCTCTCTCTCTCTCTCTCTCTCTCTCTCTCTCTCTCTCTCTCTCTCTCTCTCTCTCTCTCTCTCTCTCTCTCTCTCTCTCTCTCTCTCTCTCTCTCTCTCTCTCTCTCTCTCTCTCTCTCTCTCTCTCTCTCTCTCTCTCTCTCTCTCTCTCTCTCTCTCTCTCTCTCTCTCTCTCTCTCTCTCTCTCTCTCTCTCTCTCTCTCTCTCTCCCCCCCCCTCCCTCCCCCCCCCTCCCCCTCCCCCTCCCCCTCCCCCCCCCCCTTCCCTCCCCCCCCCCCCCCTTTCCTTCCTTCCCTCCCTCCCTCCCTCCCTCCCTCCCTCTCTCTCTCTCTCTCTCTCTCTCTCTCTCTCTCTCTCTCTCTCTCTCTCTCTCTCTCTCTCTCTCTCTCTCTCTCTCTCTCTCTCTCTCTCTCTCTCTCTCTCTCTCTCTCTCTCTCTCTCTCTCTCTCTCTCTCTCTCTCTCTCTCTCTCTCTCTCTCTCTCTCTCTCTCTCTCTCTCTCTCTCTCTCTCTCTCTCTCTCTCTCTCTCTCTCTCTCAGAACAAGTTCAAAGGCCTCGAAGAACAAGTAATGGATAAGGTCAAAGGACTCGAAGAACAAGTAAAGACTCTCACAAAAGAAAGAGACAATTGGAGGACAGCCTATGAGCACTTGAAAGAAGAGGGGGAGATCTCCAACGTGGAGACACTCAAAGAAGATATAAAGAAGGAAATCAAAACGGAGGTAGAATCCACTCGAGAGTCGTGGGTGGAAGTAGTACACAAAAGGGTTAAGAAGGAAGTTAGGGAAGACATACAGAAAGAAGAACTCACACGAGTCCAGGATACACTTGAAGAGGAGAGGCTTCGACACACTCGAAAACTTCACATTCGGATTACAGGCCTACCTGAGGGAGCATCACCAGAGGAAGATGAAACTGACATTTGCCATCAACTTGGATACGAGAGCATGCCATTCACAGCTACATGGAGGGTTGGGAGGGATACATCACGTTTGCGAGCACTCATCCTTAAGATGAGCTCCGAGGAGGCACGGACCGCGTTCTTTAGACGTCGATCAGTACTACGTGGACTACCAGGCGGCGCCCTCTATAGGGACGAGGACCTCACGAGGATGCTGGTGGCACACCGACGCGCTTGCATGCCACAGATACTCCCGGAACGCCGAGAGGGGAGAAAGGCCTTTTACCGAGATGGTAAGGTCTTCATAGATGGACGCCCTATCAAATAGGGCCACACGGCCTATGAGACATCACTAGACCAGGAGACACCACTCAGAGGAGCAGTGTGGAACTGCAACGGGGCACTCTGGACGCGACCAGACAGACTCGAGGAGATCCTGGCATCACATGACTTTGTGTGCATCACAGAGACACACGAGAGCCCAGAGAGAGGTCTACCACGCATTGCAGGTTTTCATTGGGAATCTGCATTAAGGACCACGACGAGACAGAGAACAGCACGAGGATCGGGAGGAGTGGCCATCATATTTCGATGGCAGATACAGAGTCGGATCCATATTATAGGTAGAGATGAGGAGGCACGATACATCTCGGTTCGCATGGAGATAGCACAGGGGGGTTGGATTTACATTGCTATATGCTACTTCCCACCAGGCGGGTCTCGATATGCAGGACAGGATCTTGGGCGACCGACCCGAGACAGAGACTCACCATACACAGCGCTTTCAAAGGAGATACTACATTACAGCACACTAGGTGAAGTCTTCCTTATGGGAGATTTCAATGGCCGCACTCAGTCACATCTCATGAGGGCTAGAGACCCGAATGAGATGAGCACCAGCAGAGTATCGACAGATATGGGTCACGACACCACCGGCTATGGCAGACATCTACTCGAGCTAGGCAGCCGACATCATCTCGTTATATATAACGGGATAAATCGTTGGCCAGGTTTGGGCGGATTTACTTGCTTCCCTCACGGGGGAGGTGAGAGCACATGGATCACCCACATCTCATGAGGGCTAGAGACCCGAATGAGATGAGCACCAGCAGAGTATCGGCAGATATGGGTCACGACACCACCGGCTATGGCAGACATCTACTCGAGCTAGGCAGCCGACATCATCTCGTTATATATAACGGGATGAATCGTTGGCCAGGTTTGGGCGGATTTACTTGCTTCCCTCACGGGGGAGGTGAGAGCACAGTCGACTACATTTTGGGTACCACCTCTGGGGCTTCACTCATCACCTCACTTAGTATTGGACGACGTCCACTTGGGGCTGACCATACATTTATCACACTCACACTCGCATCTCCGAGTCCATTAGACCCTCCCTCACCCACTGAGACACATACCACGATACACTTCACACACGAGCTCTCACACGTTTATGCACATTTACACACCCGCCTACTCTCCCTCGATCCACTCTCACCTTTGGACACACTTACATCACAGATCGCCACCATCCTACAGGACTCAGCTCTCTGCAGCTTCCAACACCGCACACATATGCACCCTCCACGCACACGATCCATGCCCCAAAACCGTTGGTATGATGCAAATTGTCGTGAGCTACGAAAGCACCTACGGATTTTAGAGCATAGGGGAGATATTACACACGCACAGGCACAGCGTCGCATGCAGAGCCTTACTCGCCGCAAACAGCGAGATTGGGAGGAGAGACAATATTGGGATATTTATCATCTGCTCATGAGTCGAGACAGTGGAGAGGCATGGCGACATTTGAGAGAGAGGAGACAGCAGACACTTATCCGAGACCCGAGAACTTGGCATAGCTATGCACGGAGTCTATACGAGATCCAAGACCAGCCCCCCATTCCCAGACCGCAGAGCTCACGTCCTACTACCTCTGACTTCTTCACACCCACAATGTGGGACACGCTATTGCTCGGCTACAGCATGGCAGGGCCCATGACCATTTCGGTTTACAGGCACAGCACCTCATCTATGGAGGCATGACTCTCGCACCGCTCATTGCCCACCTCTTCAACCGTGCATTGGTTGAAGGGTTCCCGGACTCATGGACTGAGCACACCATAGTGCCCATTCATAAGTAAGGTGATACTATGGATCCAGCTACATACCGGACGATCATGATTGGCCCTATATTGGCCAAGTTATATGGGGTAGTATTAGAGACAGAGTTGAGTACTCTCGCTGAGAGGAAGGGTATCAGGGCTCCAGGACAGGCAGGTTTCAGACAAGATTACTCTACGATTGACCACATCTTCACTCTGAGATGCCTGATCGACCACGCAAGGGTGAGGAAGAGGAGATTATATTGCTGCTTTGTGGACTTCCGCAAAGCATTTGACACTGTTCCCAGAGACCGACTCTTCAGAGGACTACTTGATATCGGAGCTCCAGACGAGATGATATGGGGGATCTACGCATTATACGAGAGAGTATCTGGTAGAGTCAGATGTCCAGGGGGCTTATCTGATCCACTTGCTAGCACTATTGGGGTGAAGCAAGGATGCCCTCTTTCACCCACCCTCTTTGGTCTCTACATTGATGAGATAGTGGACTACATACAGCAACAGGGGGGAGATGGCTTTGAGGTACAGGGATCCATTGTCCATATTCTTTTATACGCTGATGATATTGTATTGGTTTCAGAGTCTGCAGAAGGTCTACAGCATCATCTACATGGCCTAGATGACTTTTGCACAAACAGAGGGTTATCTGTGAACCTTGGTAAAACCAAGGTCATGATCTTTCATACATCAGCACAGGTACGCAGACATAGTTTGTTCACAGCAACGGGTGGACAGATCGAGGTGGTCGGATCATATGTTTACTTGGGAGTGACATTTACAGCAGCATCAGGGGTCTTCTCTATGTCTCAGGCAGCCCGTGACCGCATCACACGTGGGTACGCAGCACTAGCTTTGATGGAGAGACAGTGCCACCAGGCATTTTTTCAGGAGCCCCGCACAAAGTGGTGGCTCTTTGACACTTTGGTTACGCCAGCGCTCATGTATGGGGCAGCCATATGGGGGCCGGGATTAGCTACATCAGTATGGACAGCATTAGAGAGGCCACAAATCCTCATGATTGCAAGACTTATCCGCAGCAAGCCTTCAGTACCACATGATATCATTAGAGCAGAGCTCGCTGCACCACCGATGCTAGTTAAGGCACTATTCCAGACAGTATGCCTGTTACACAGACTTCGGAGCATGGATACAGAGCGCATTGCTTATCGTGCTTTCCAGGCATCACGTGATATGGCATTAGCTGGCGACACCTCCTCATGGTATGCACAGATACGAGACTGGCTGGCCCACCATGGCTTTGACATAGACAGGCTACCACCACCACAGTACGACTTACATGCACCCACCTACTCGCTCTCTCATCAAGAGAGGAATAGGGTCATTCGTCAGGAGTTATGGCATACATACATACAGAGGACATGGGTGAGCCCTCGGGATACATTGCCACCGAAAATGTTCTATTACCGCGAGCATTTTTTACATATATCGGATGCAGGCTTTATCGAGATCCCGAGATACATGCAGACATACCTTCCCCACCACCTCCGAGTCGTCATTGGGCAGCTCCGGGTCTCATCACATCAGCTCGACATTGAGAGGGGTCGGTCTAGGGGAGTCCCCCGTGGGGAGAGGTGGTGCCCAGTATGCCGGACAGAGGTAGAGAGTGAGGAACATTTTGTTATAAGATGCCGAGCATACTTAGAACTACGAGCACACTTCCAGCTAGAGGAGTCACTCCAGTTGTGCATGACTATGGGAGACCAGCGACGCTTGGGGCGCTTCCTCACAGGAGCATACGAGAGGCGAGAGCGGTCACTACAGCCCACACATCAGCCACGGGTGAGTACCCAGCAGACCATTACCCAGTTCTTTCAGCGAGCTGAGCTACGCCAGAGAGGCCCTTCTACTGGGCTCACGCTCCACCAGGCAGAAGCACAGAGAGCACGACGCC
>CM035417.1:24628343-24638343 GCA_020310875.1 Ceratopteris richardii | reverse complement strand
ACATGACATTATACGAGCTCAGCTTGGCACACCACCGATGCTAGTGGAGGCCCTCTTCCAGTTGGTGACCTTTATTCTGAGAGTCAGAGAGCTCCCCACCAGCCGACTCACCAAGCTTGCATTTGAGAGCTCTAGACATTTGGCAGAGACAAGGCATGAGAGAGTATGGTATGCACAGACTTACCATGGTTAGCAGACCATGGCATGAGCATTACGGATCTCCCCCCTTTTCAGTATGACTTCTCTTCCCCCCACATTACCCTCTCTCGTTCGGAGAGGAATAGGATCATCCATCAGGACCTACTACAGATACACGTCAGGGAGACATGGATAGCACCACGAGAGCCTCTTCCCACAAAGAGGCAACACTACAGAGAGCACTTCCTGACTGTGACAACGGATGGTTTCATTCAGAGACCACGATACATGGATACATATATGGCACAAGCTGAGAGAGTGGCCATTGGGCAGCTCAGAGTATCATCACACCAGCTCGAGATTGAGGTTGGGCGAGCCACACATACCCCGAGGGATGAGAGATTATGCAAGATATGTAGAGAGGAGGTGGAGGACGAGGAGCACTACACATGTAGATGCCAGGCATATGAGGACATCAGAGACCGCTACCCACAGCTCTTCAGGGGCCCAGAGAGATTAGGGCTTTATTGGGGACAGAGGACAAGCTCCCTCTAGGTCGTTTCCTAGTAGAGCTCCAACACCGCCGTGCATCACTCCTCCAGCAGCAGATGGAGATACACCTGCCCCCCCCCTCAAACTTATATTACAGATTTTTTCAGACCCACAGCCACTCGAGGACCAAGCTCGATGCGGGGTGTCACATTACACAGAGCAGAGCAGCTTACACGACAGCGTCGACGACCGAGACCCCCAGTCCGAAGAGCCCGTCCACATCAGAGAGAGATTCAGGCGATTCACGCACGCCATGACATGGAGATACGGAGACGTCAGCAGCGCACCCCTATCAATTTGGACGTTCAGAGCATTTTGAGGATCGCCATGATGCCTTACCCACCGATGCATTATATCCTACACCCACTCCAGGCATTTAGTGGGTTGTGATACCATCGAGCCTCCCCTCCCTATGCATATCATATTTGTATCTCACCCATTGAGCATATAGAGTGCATACCCATAGCACCCCACACCCTTGATGCCAGTTACTATCCACTCCTTTTATACCCGTTTGCGGTACTCACACTTTATTTTCCTTTTGGGATCACAGTGGATTGGATCATACAATGTATATGTTTTGTCTCATAGGCCGATTTTGGCCTCTAATAGACGTTAAAAAGTCTTTCTTTCATTCCCCCTCCCCCTCCCCCTCCTCTCTCTCTCTCTCTCTCCCACCCTCCCCCTCCACCTCCCCCTCCCCCTCCCTCCCTCCCCCCCTCCCCCCTCCCCCCCCCCCCTCTCCCTCCCTCCCCCCTCTCCCTCCCTCCCTCCCCCCCCCCCCCCCCCCTCCCTCCCTCCCTCCCTCCCCCCCCCCCCCCCCCCCTCCCTCCCTCCCTCCCTCCCTCCCTCCCTCCCTCCCTCCCTCCCTCCCTCCCTCCCTCCCTCCCTCCCTCCCTCCCTCCCTCCCTCCCTCCCTCCCTCCCTCCCTCCCTCCCTCCCTCCCTCCCTCCCTCCCTCCCTCCCTCCCTCCCTCCCTCCCTCCCTCCCTCCCTCCCTCCCTCCCTCCCTCCCTCCCTCCCTCCCTCCCTCCCTCTCTCTCTCTCTCTCTCTCTCTCTCTCTCTCTCTCTCTCTCTCTCTCTCTCTCTCTCTCTCTCTCTCTCTCTCTCTCTCTCTCTCGTCAGCTCGAGATTGAGAGGGGTCGGTCCAGGGGAGTCCCTCGTGAGAGGTGGTGCCCAGTATGCCAGACAAAGGTAGAGAGTGAGGAGCATTTTTTTATCAGATGCCGAGCATACTTAGACCTACGCGCACAGTTCTAGCTAGAGGAGTCACTCGAGTTGTGCATGACTATGGGAGACCAACGACGCTTGGGACGCTTCCTCATAGCAGCATACGAGAGGCGAGAGCAGTCACTACAGCCCACACATCAACCACGGGTGAGTACCCAGCAGACCATTACCCAGTTCTTTCAGCGAGTAGAGCTACATCAGGGAGGTCCTTCTATAGGGCTCACGCTCTACCAGGCAGCAGCACAGCGCACGACGACGACCACGCATGGTAGGATATCGTCGACCGCGACTATATCAGGAGGATATCTCACGCATCAGGACAGCCTACGACCACATGATGGAGCATAGGCGTACCACCACCCCCTTGGTTGTCTTCCTTCAGGAGGCACTCAGACCACCACCGATGTACCACATACTACACCCACCTCCCCCCATCACCAGTAGCTAAGGTGTTTTGCTCACTCATATTATGGATCCCCCTGTATTAGGTGGCCACTATCTGCTGAGTCAGAGCCACGTCTCCCCAGCCTTTTACCAGCCCTAGATAGCTTTGTCTTTGAGAAAACCCTAACCCTAATTTTCTGTTGATTTAGGGTTTTTACCTCATTTGATAGCTCTCAGCTTACAAGTCATAAAAATATGATCAATTCATTGATCAGGTGGTCAAAAGGTCTAAAAAGCTTGTCAAAAGCATTATACAGCGATAGCATATTTAAAAAGCTAAAATCATTAAAATTTGCGATAAAGTTTTATTAATAAAGCAAAAGATGGCCTATATATTATAGGCTCATTGATTGCATATGTACTCAATAAAGCTATCAAGACAACTCCATAAAACACTCGACTTGACATACCATCAAGCCTATTCACAAATACAACCCTAAAAAATTATAAAATTATCATGATTGGCCATGAGATGAGTGAACTATACGAGGGAGTACTCACATTGAACTCAATTCATAATACATATGGAGAGACTCGAGCTATAGACAAGGTCCAAAAGCATCTTCTTCCACATCAAATATATCTTCATTTTTTGTTGCCTCATTGAATGAGCGAGGCTTTAAATGTAGCTTTATTAATCCTTCATGGATTTCAAGCAACACTTTACATGTTACCATATAGACAATTTTTCCACATAGCATGAGAATATTATATGAGATGGTTTGAACCATCCTTAGCCCCTCTCTATGAGAGAATGACTGAGAAAGCTAGACATCAAAATAGCACATCAAAATCAAGTGCTAAAAGCATGCATCGTAGGTCTATTACTAGATCCATTACTTTTAAGCACGGGTGTTGTCGCTCCAACATACTCTCCAACTTCCACATCAATGATATCTCCACTTAAGCCATAGTTTGTAACCCACTCCGCAATATGTTATATGTTGATGACATTATTTTAATTTTAGAGACACCAAAGAGCTTACAAAGGCAATAGTGAGTCCTACGTGAGTTATGTACACAAAGAATGAACAACAAACTTCTAAAAGACCAAGGTCATCATCTTCCATATCTCTTGATTAAGAAAGCAATCAACCACATTTACAATAGTAGAGGGTCCCATTGAGATAATTATCTCCTAGAATATAGGGTTCTACTCAAATAAAGGCTCTTCTTCATGGCACATGCTTCCATTGATAAAGACTCACTCAAGGAAGGCTTTATTTGCATATGTCAAGCCTATGACACTATCACGTGCCAAAACAAGACTACTTAGCTAAGAAGGCATCCCACCATTTGAGACTCTATGTACTCCAAAACTTAGAGATAGTTGGGGGAAACTCTTTCTCTTGATCCTCTCATGAATCCCAGTTACATTCCCTTAATAGAACAAGATGAAGCCAATTAGCTTGATGCATAGACCTCGTCGAGCTACTCCAAGAAAATAGACATATATTTTCCAAGCCCTTATGCCTAGAGCTCCATCATCCCCATTGATCACATCATACATCACCGTTTGTACGACTTCACACTAACTTAGTTTGTTATGATCTTCTTTTCTTTTTACATAGATGG
Source organism: Ceratopteris richardii (assembly GCA_020310875.1). Classification (NCBI taxonomy): domain Eukaryota; kingdom Viridiplantae; phylum Streptophyta; class Polypodiopsida; order Polypodiales; family Pteridaceae; genus Ceratopteris; species Ceratopteris richardii. The sequence continues at coordinate 24,634,404 of CM035417.1, read as the reverse complement.
AAGACAAACACACGTGTACTTGATTTGTGCCATAGGCTGACTTTGACATCATATAGACGTTAAGAGATCTTTCTTTCTCTCTTTCTCACACATGTTGTGTATATGTTTCCTCTCTCACAAAAACCTATATTCATTATCTATGGTATACATTATCTCCCTCTAAAACAGAAAAGTGAGCATTTGTCTAATCAACTTTGTAATATTTGTGTAAGCTGAGATAATAGGATACCTGTGGTTGAAAAAGGACGATATGAAGATGTCGAGCATGGTTAGATTCTTTAATTGTCTCCCCTATGGTTGATGTCCACGTCCTTGATGTGTCTTCTGGGAGATCATCATTGTTATGGTTGTGAGCTACATTCAAGAGAAAAATACTTAGCTTAGATGTATAAATTTAAAGATCATTTGAAATGTCATATAATTTGGTGTAATTTGGCATAGAAAAAATAAAGAATTATCTTCACAATACTAAAATAAGCAATAAATTAAACAAATGTCAACCAATTTTAGCAATTTAGCCTTTCATACACCAATTTCAGCTTGTTTCATGCCAATCTAGCTTCCAACATTTCATTTGTACATATGCAAATACATATTTAAGGATTTGAATACTAAGAAGAGACCCAATTTAAGTCTCTCTTCCCCTCTCATAGCACCCACTCGGCTCAAAGAAACACATTGCTGGGTTTGATTTGACTCTAATTCACTGCATGCAATGCTCATATTTAACCTTTCAAAAACAATAAATGATCACCTTTGAAAGGCTATCATGCACTCTAATCTTAGCCAACGTGAGAAGACAATCCTTAATGCCTGTGATACAAAGTTGAATTGTACTATGGATGCTGACTTTAACCAAGCATTGCTGATTTTAGATGTGTTCAAACACAATGAAATGATAACTAACATGAAGACATAAGAAAAATCAATTGAATATAACACGATAAAGCTAATCATAGACAAGATAACCCTGAATACACATGATTATATGAGCCTGATAACAAAAGTTGAGCATATTGTCATAAAAAAGATCCTTTGAATTTAATATGAAAATAAACAAATACTCTGGTAATCTTACCATAAAAGATCCTCCTGATTTGATGAAGACCATCTGATGTGCATCTTAACAGAAAGCACCTTATGTGCATACTACTGTGACAACATGAAGGGAGTTGATGTCAAAGCTGATTTTTTGATGAACAGAAGAACATGATGGACTGAGACAAAGATGGCTATGTGGCCGAAGTAAAACAGAAATCGTTCTAAGGACACAGGATGTTTGAGGCTCTTCTCCTGGTTGAGCGAACATATAGATGGTTCAGAGTATTTTGCTGCACTAATTGAAACATCACAAATATTCATGTTGTGGCTTGAGCTAAATATACCTGCAAATATGTTGATCTGTAACAGACCAATCCTGAACTTTGAAAAAGGATTGGTGTATTTGGGTTACATGAAAAAATATCCATGGGGAAGAGTGACTAAAGGCTGCACCATATCTGATAGTGAGGCTGGTTATGACCTCAAGCCTGCATACATGTTGGCATCCACTAAGTGAAAACGTGAGTAAGAAAGGGGCCGAGCTGTCAATTGATAGATATTGATAGACCTACCATGTCTTAAACAATTAAAAGCATGTAGGGAAAAGCAAAAAACTCATGAAGCTGGACTCTCTTGTTCTTTTAATTCAATAATCAAGTGCTTTTGTCCATGCCAAAATATGGAACTTCCTAAAAATAAAGACATCTCTTAAAAGAAAGCTAGCACCACATCAAAAAACTCACAGACATTCTCCAACTAGTCCCTCCTTAACCTGAACCTACAGCCAAGGAGAACTAATGGAATCACATATTAAAATCCATAGATATAAAAGTCTTCTCACATGGAGATTTTCTATAATGATAGAGAGAAAAGTGGATCTATGACTGAGTGACTGAGGTGGAAACTACAAAATTCTTGGCAAGTATATATACTATACACAAAAATATCCATATACAAGCATAAAGCAATCATTATTCACTTTATATATATATATACAAACATATGACTTCACAATATATCTAATCCCAAACAGTTGAACTTTACGACTGATCCACTTGCAAAATGTAACTAATTCAGGAAAAGGAAGAACTCTCAACCAAACTTGAAGAAACCAAATATCCATATACAAGCATAAAGGAATCATTATTCACTTTATACACATATACAAACATATGGCTTCACAATATATCTAATCCCAAACAGTTAAACTTTACGATTGATCCACTTGCGAAATGCAACTAATTCAGGAAAAGGAAGAACTCTCAACCAAACTTGAAGAAACCAACTCTACCCTCAAGATAAGCGTGCAAAGAGACCAGAGTTTTTAGATGAGGGTAAGCCTCTTACTTATAAAGCGGCAACACAATGTGACTTGTGAGCACAAGAAGAAGTGGGAGTTCGTCATGCAGGAAGAGATAAAAGCTTTGCATGCAAATGATAATTGGGAATTAGTTCAGCTGCTCAGAGGTAGGAAAGCCATTCCTAACAAGTGGGTACACAAAATCAAGACTGTGGATGGCAAACCCAAGTACAAGGCAAGGCTGGTTGCCAAGGGATATGCTCAAAAAGAGGGGATTGATTTCCAAGAAGTGTTCTATCTGGTGGTTAAAATGACCACATTACATGTCTTGTTTGCTCTCAATTCTGCCTTGGATTTGGAGCTATTCGAAATGAGTGTTAAAACAGCCTTTTTGCATGGTCATGTAGATGAAGAGATGTACATGAAACAGCCAGAAGGATATGTCATTCCTTGAAAAGAGCATCTAGCATGCAAGCTGAAAAGGAGCTCATATGGGCTGAAACAAGCCCCAAGCAATGGTATAAAAAGTTTGATGCATTTATGCTCAAACACGGGTTCAAAAGAAGCCATGCAGACCACTATTTGTACATGAAGATGGGAGCCCAATCATTCTAGAGCTGTATCTAGTGATATGCTGCTGGCTGGGAAGAAAAGAGCATCTAAACAGCAGCTGAACTCTGCATTTTGAATGAAGACCTTGAGGAAGCTGAGCATATACTTGATGCAAATAAAACAGGATAGGCAGCAACATACTTTGCACTTATCCCAAGAAAAGTACAAAAAAAGCTGGACAGATTTGATGTGACTGATGCTAAACCTCTTGGGGTGCCATTGCACCCACATGTTAAGCTTTCCAAGGATGATTGTCCCGAAGATGATGATGCAGCCAACTACACGAAGAGTCTTCCATATGCATCAGCTTGTGATTCACTTATGTATGCCATGGTTGCCACTTGACCAAACATTGCTCATGCACTAATCTAATCTTATGATCACTGGGAGGCAATCAAGTCCATTCTTAGAAATTTGAAAGGGATCAAAAGCAAGTGCCTATGCTATGGCAAGGGTCCATTGGAGTTGAAAGGATTCTATGATTCAAACATGGAAGGTGATGTGCACACTCGCACGTGCACAAGGGGTTAAGTTCACACTCTTGCTAGAGGTGCTATAGACTTCAGAGGCTAGTAGCACTATCTACTACAGAGACTGAATATATTTCAGCCAGAGAAGCTTTCAAGGAAGCCTTTGGTTAGCACGTCTATGAAGTGAGTGAGTATGGTTTGCTTGACAAGGCACCTATTATTGGTTGTGATAACCAAAGTGCCATATGCTTGGCGCAAAGTCACCAGGTGTCACATAATCCTAGTAGGAGATGGATGAACCACACCTTAAGAGAGAGGATTAGGAAGTAATCCTCAACCATGGCTTTTGGGGCAAGTGGTTAGCCCATCACACTCCTAGTTAGGAGGTTATTAATGTTTGGAATTGAACTAAGAACCTCCCGGTTAGGAGTGTGATGGGCTAACTTGCCCCAAAAGCCATGGTTGAGGATTACTTCCTAATCCTCTCTCTTAAGGTGTGGTTCATCCATCTCCTACTAGGATTAGGTGACATTGCCCTCGGTCAAGCGCTTCCCAAGTGCCCACGATTGAGGCTATCTTACCTCCGTCTTGCCCAAAATACTATATATGGTAGCTTGCTAGAGCATAAATGTAGGGACTACAACATAAATGTAATGACTATGGAGAATCCAAGTGGGGAGTCTCATTTTTTGCAACACAATCAGTGGCTTCTACTTCTTCATGTTCTTCATTTGCCACTAGCCCACTTGGTCCGACCCTTTCTCTACCTCCCATTCTTTGAAAGGATCTCCTTCCTCGCATCGAGTCCTTTGAAGCATCTTCAACTTAGCACTAACAAACACAAGATCACTAGCACACTGCACACCAAATCTCTGGTGCAAACCTGACTAAGTATACGAATGGCCAATTATTGAAGATATGGACCATCAAAACCAAAGTCCTTCCACCATAGGGAACCACCAACATGTACTCTATCATCCTGGGCATCTTCACATGCATATGAAGCATCTTTCCCAGTCCTATATTTGGATAGTTGGTCTATAATAAGTCTTCTAGTTGCATAGCCTAAGATAAGCCTCTCCAATATGATCCTCCATCCATTAGCCACCTTTGGATCCGCATATTGCTTGGATCTAACATGTATATTGCTTCATGAAGCGGGGAGTAATACGCATTCCACCTAACACAAATAGCTTTAGTTTCTTCATACCTGCCATTGGCCTTCACCAATGTTTCACATGACTCAATTGTGCAATCCATAGCTTCATACACTTTACCTATGCATGGCTCCATAGAATCTACAACTTTCAGTAAGTGCACAAGTGGATGCAAAATATCCAATATGTGAGAAATGTTCTCCCACCATGTTGCATCATCCGCCAATCTTCTAAAGTGCTTTCTTGTCGAAGTAGGAGCCTTTAGCATCCTCACGAATTCATCGCTCAATAAGAACCCTCTCAAGAAGCCACTACATTTCACCAACATAGTGTGCTCCATATTCACCTATCTTCCTTACCATGTCTTTAAAGTATGGTAATATGTGACATTCCTAAGTGATAGTCCATGCCACATGGATTACCATTTATGATTTATGCCAAATAAATAAATAATAAAGATTGAAACAAAACAATAGAACCAAGATTTAATATTTATCGTGCCACATTGAAAGCTATGTGATCATGGTAAAAAAAAAATGTGCCACTACCGTGTCCACCTCCTCCTTCAATATGGGGTTCCAACTTTCATGGAGTGGCATGATTGACGTACATAGGGCATTCCCAATGGTGTGGAAGAGGGAGTAGGAGAAGTAGGAGCACGAACTGAAGCCAATGAAGATGATGCTCTTGAAGTCGATGGCATATGAGACTTCGCAAATGAAGTCCGGCCAATGGGGGCTTGTGAGGCTGCAGGCACGACGAGCATGAACTTGAGCATCACTAATAGCAAGTTTTTTGAGCAATTCTTGCTTCTTCTCCGAGGTGATTATGGAACAAAATCTTACTTCATGTTCATGTTAATGAAATAAGTGGGCACGCACCTTGTTTGCTCCACATGTTCTTTTGTAGCCACACAGATTGCAACTCCATGGCCTTGCACCACCTCCTTCGCCCGCGGATACGAGAGAGTCCACCTCTTCCCACCATGTACATTTGCTTGTAGGATGTCTCCTCTTGTTGTTCGATGCACTTATTCGATACTACGAGGAGAGGAGAAAAGAGGAGAATCATGGAGAGGGCTGAGACGATAAAGCACAGCCCTTGAATATGCAAGGGTGAAGATAGCTTAAGCTTTCACACACAAGAGTTACTTGCAATGAAAGCTCTAAATGAACTTGTGGCTAGATGAGCTGATATGAACGCTTTTTATGCTTGTATGGAGGGCTCAAGAAGGTTCTAGAAGCCGTTAATGTGGGAACCAAAAATCCCAAAAAAAAAAAACGAAACTCGAAATTCAAATTAAATGCAAAAAGATCTTCCTGTCTGCGATAGCCTGTCCCTATCCATCCTCGATATGGGTTCTCACATAAAAACATCACGGGGACGTGTCCCAGAGATAATTTGATGATACACATGTATATGGGGGGGACGGCTGCCATCTTGGCTGCCCGTCCCTTCTCCAAAGCCTTTGGGGACGGCAT
>CM035417.1:24463343-24623343 GCA_020310875.1 Ceratopteris richardii | reverse complement strand
CTTATTTCTTGATGTGAAGATGTGGAGGTTCGGAGTTCAACCCCGCACTAGGCTGCAGGACATGTATGGACCAATTTGGTCAGTTTATCCATCCATTTGTAATGCCATCGGACCGTTCAAACCTGATGCCTTCGGGTATCTCTTTCCCAGTGTTGCTTCGACCGTCTAACTCTTGCTTTATGGGATATGAGGGGTCCATGGATACTATGTCTTTCATTGTACTTCACTATACAATTCTTTTTTCAATATATTAGAACCAAGAGAGATTAGACTTCGGCCAAACTTTTTCTTTAAAAAAAAAGTTATTAGATGCATTGTTTATTATAGGCCTCATCTTCTCTATCAATTTTCATGAATTTTTTCTTCTCCACTCTATAGGACATTTAAAAATAGGTTTTCCCATTTGTTTTACTCTATTAACCTTAGATCTATTAGAGGGCTTAAAAACAAGGGCTTAGAGACGTCTAGCTTTAGGGTGTTAGATCTTGTGCTAATCAAGTTTTACTCACATTATAATATTCACTCCTTGAAAATCTTGCACCCCATTTACATAGTCCCATAACCCTAAACCTATAAATGATATGTGCAATGTACATGATATGATTGAAGAATCAAATCAACTTTTTTGATAAGTTAATGAGGAAGGGAGGGAGGTGAAAGCAGTAAGGGGGAAATTGAACCAAATACAAGAACCATCAATTAATATAGTGTAAAATTAACAATTGGTTTTGTCAAGGTTTAAAAACACTTTAGGAAGACATGATTGTTCTCCTATAAAACATGAGAAGTGTTGATATATTCCAATCGTGATGTGTGTGAACATACATAGGAGCATCGGGCACTTTTTTTCCTCCTTAGGAGGTTTTTTTTTTCAGCTTGTATATGTGCCAATAACCCTAATGGGTTACTTATCTTCGTACATTCACTTGCTAATACATTCAGTATTGTGTGTTGTGCTTCAAGCTTCTTCTTCTTCTTCCTTGTGTTGCTTGCGTGCTTCCGTAGACCTCAAACTCTGACAATTGGTATCAGAGAAGGTCACCACTTCATCTAGGGCATCATCGACACCCCTCCCATCACAGTCTCATAATTGCACGAAATTTATATCTTAGCTCATTTTGGCCTCTGAATGCATTATCATAGCATCTGTGCAAGCATTTTGTCTTTTGTGCCAAACAGATATACATGTTTCGACTCGCCTATACAAGCCTCTCAAAGTCTACTACAGGTTTAGCGGAGCTTGACAAGGTAGTTATGTTTAACTTTTTGAGATACAATCATTTTTTTGTATCAAGGTATTTAGGTCAGTGACCATGGATGAAAGCAAGTGGTTGTTGAGGACAAGCTGGATGGTACCAATTACCCATTGTGGGCATATATGATGTATCATGTATTGTTCATAAAAGGACTATAGAATATTATGTAGGTATTGAAAAACACCCTACTATACTTGTGAATATAGTTATTAAGGGTGATGCAGATGGTGTTGAAAATGATGATCTTCAGGTTCCTCTTCGTGCTCTGCTTCACCGATTGTAGAGTAACTTTGTTGGGATGGCAGAGATGCTCAAGCACATGCTTTATTTGTCAAATGTGTCATCATTCCTCACATTTGCTCTTGCAAAACAGCAAAGGATGCTTGGAACACACTTATCACTTTATAACAAGCAAGAAATGAGGTTCGTGTTGCTTACCTCCCAAAAATAGTTGGAGAGTGAGGATTACAAGACTTTGTTTTAGGTGTAGAGGCCTCTGCAACAACCATTCTAGCCTCTTTCTTCTTTGCCTCTTTTGCAATCAGTTTTGGACAACTCTGTATGACATGATCATTTTCTTTAGAGTATTTTCAGAATTGTTTTTGCTTTTTTGTTTTCTTCTCATCTTTGTCTTCCCTTTTTTACTGTGCAGAAGTAGCAGATTCTTGCTTACTAGTATATGAACTCCATTTACCTTTGCCCGTCTGAATAGCTAAGAAAGCTTGATCTACAACATGCATAACGAACATGTTCAACCTAGACTGATCTTCGTGCAACAAAACAAAGACTAAACCCTCAAATGTTAAGGCATTTGGATTGCCTTTCATCATCAAAATGAAGAGTAGAAGCAAAACTCTAATATGAATCAAGAAGACCATTAAGAACGGTCTGCACAAGTGAACTATCTAGCAAGACTTCATATGCAAAAATCAACTACTATTTCAAATGTTTAATCTTTGTCAAAAAAACTTTACACCATCATCAAACCAAAAAAAAATTGATCACTTACACGGGGTGGCATGACTTCCACCGAGTATCATGAGGTGCGATTAATGAAAATTGATAGAGTTTTCTAGTCGACACATAGTAATAACAAGGAGAGCACAAAGAACACATAGGCACAAAAGTTTTCGAATTTGAACTTTAAAAAGTCCAAGTATCATGGTCGGTCGAGTTTGGTATCGCGATACCAAATTCCCATGTGTCATGATACTTGGCGGGTATCGTGCATCGCCAATACCTTACTCCTAATGTATCGCGATACCTAGGTATCGTGTATCGTCCTGTCAAGTATCGCAATCTTTTGGTATCATGTATCATTGATACTTTTGAAGTATCGTGTATTGTGAATTGCGCTTGTATCATGTATCCTTGGGCGCTTGTATCGTGTATTGTCGACACTTTCCCAAGTATCATGTTATACCCTATATCGTGTAACATTGTATGACATCTTCTATCGTGAACCTAGAAGTATCGTGTATCATGTTATACCCTGTATTGTGTATCATGGCATATTAAGTATCATGAATCATGAGGAATTGTCAGTATTGTGTAACATCTGGACCCTAAGTATCGTGTATCATGGAAAATAGAAACAATTTAGGAGGGACTTTGAAGGGGGAATTTTTAGGAATTTTGTACACAAACATTGAACAAACCACTTTGAAGACTTGATAGTTTCCATAAGGGAATAGAGAAACCCTAGATTGTGAATGAACCTAAGGTTAGGATGTGTACTGGGGAGTCAAAGAAGTGTAATATGCTCAACAAGGAGTGTAACCCAAAAGAGTGTTCACTTCACCTACTTAGACACATCTAGTGACTGAGAAGGAGATTCAATCACGAGGAAGGAGATAAGGAAGACAACTCACACACACACTCACAATCAAAGAGTACACACATAGATTGAAGCAAGGAAGAATGATCTTCTTCTTCTTCTTCTTCTTCTTCTTCTATTACATAAAAGGAATGTAAAAGAATGACCTAAAACAACAATATAACAAATGCAATATATAAAGAATAGTACATAAGGAAAATCCTAATGTCTGCAAATGAGAAAGTTGGCAAGAACAAATGTGACATCACTCTCGGTAGATAAATCTAGTAAAGCTCAATGAATATGCTTTGTTCTAGCATGAGAAATAGGGTTTCGTGCTAACTGTATGCTATTAAGATTATCACAATAGATGGTGATAGGCTTTTGCACTTCCACACCTAAATCTACGAGTAACATCTCTAACTTGGATGCTTCACATGCTACCATTGCAGCACCTCTATACTCATCCTCTGTACTCGACTAAGCAACAATGGGTTGCTTCTTGATGTAATAGTTGCACCCCTAAATGAGAATAGAAAGCCACTAGTAGATCTTCTATCTCGAATACTACTAGCCGAATCTACATTGGTGTATCCATGAACTGGCAAATCTACACCAATTTCATAAAACAATGCATAATCCAAAGTAGCACTCACATAATGTAGAGTGCTCCTCAGAGCATCTAAATGTGGCTTCCTAGGAACCACCATAAATTAACTTTCAAGTCCAACAATGTGGCTTATATTAGGCCTTGTAATTGTGAGATATATGAAACTTCCCACAATTTTCTGTACATAGTAGCATTTTCCAATGCTTCACCTGATGTAGTATCCAACTTCAAATTCTGATCTAATGGCATAGAAATTGGCTTACAATCAACCATATCATACTGTTGCAGCATATTAAAGGCATATTGGCTTTGCGACATCCGTATACCTGTTTTTGTATATATAAACTCAATGCCCAAAAAATAGCACAACACACCAATATCTTTCATGTCAAATCCCTGCATAAGAAGTTTATTTACCTCTTTAATGTTTTCATCATTATCACCACAATCAAGTCATCAACATAAATAGCCACAATCGTGATGCCATCATCACCCTTCCTTGCATATAGTGAATGATCTGCATCACACATAGAAAACCCAATGGTGGTTACGTAGTCAGCAATCCTTGCATGTCAAGCACGAGGGGCTTGTTTAAGCCCATACAAAGCCTTTTGCAACCTGCAAAGATCATTCCGGATGCTTTGAATCATCATATCCTTGTGGTTGGTCCATGTATACTTCTTCTTGTAACTCACCATGTAGGAAAGCATTCTTCACATCCATCTGATGCAAAGTCCATCCTTTTGATGTAACTAATGCAACAAGTGCTCTGACGGTAGAAATATTAGCTACAGGGCTGAATGTTTCCTTATAATCAATGCCATATGTCTGTGCATATCCTTTTGCTACCAATTGTGCTTTATACCTGCTCATGCTACCATCAGCATTATGCTTACCTTGTAAACCCACTTGTAGCCTATGGGTTTCTTTCCTTGTAACAACGAAACCAGCTTTCATGTTTCGTTTCCATAAAGTGCAGCCATCTCCTCATCCATAGCTTTTTCCCAATCTACATTTCTGATTGCATCTTCAAAACAAGAAGGTTCGGCATCTTGTATTACCTTGGTCATGTAGGCACAATTATGAGCCATATAATTGTCATACGTCAATCGTTGCACTGAGTTCCGCATCCTCTCATATCTTCTTGGTCCTTGCTCACTTCTCCTTGTATCATCTGCATGTGCCTTTCTAACTCTTAGGGTCTTCAAATAGGGAAATCCAAGTTCCTCATCAAGGCTCTTTTCTGAACTACTTGAATCTCCATAAATGTCTTCAAAAAACTATAGATGTTTTATTGCTAGCAAAAAACTTTTCTTTACCTTTCTTTGATGTAGTTGATGAATTTGTTGGACTGAAATTTCCACGCAATCTTCCACTCCATGGATTTGAGTTGGAACTATTGCTTGGTGACACATTTGGTCTACTCAAAACTTGAGATTTTTTACTCGATTTTTCAACATTTTCTTTTTCATTTGGTTCAAGATTAAGTCCATCTTTGGCATCTGCATAGAAGCTTGATATTTTATCAGACACCACATCTCTGTTTACCTTCACCTGTCGTGTGAGTGGGTTATAACATTTATATCCCTTTTGCTCAAGGGAGTACCCAATGAAGATACATTTTTCTGATTTTGGATCAAGCTTCATCCTCAACTCATCTGGGACATGTACATATGCAAGACAACCAAATACTTTCATATGTGATAAGTTTAGCTTTTTACCTGTAAACTTCTCTTCAGGTGTAACTTGATGTACACCATCAATCGGAGTTCTTTTCACGATGTATACAATAGTATGCACAACTTTTGCCCAATAACAATGAGGCATTTTCTTTTCAGCCATCAAGGCTCTTGCTATTTCTGCAATATATCTGTTTTTGCATTCAGCAACGCCATTATGTTGCGATGTGTACCTGCATGAAAACTGACATCGAATTCCTTGAATTTTAAGAAATTTGCTGAAATTATCTGACATGTATTCACCTCCTCCATCAGACCTTAATATCTGAATATACTTTCCTATCTGCTTTTCCACCATAGCCTTAAAATTATGGAAGTGAGTGAACACCTCACTCTTATCTTTCATGAAATATACCCATACTTTCCGTGTATGGTCATCAATGAAAGTAACATAAAACCTACAACTGACCGTAGATGTGGTCTTTGCAGGACCCCAAACATATGTATGTACTATTTTTAGTACATTCTCACTAACATGCTTGTCATGCAAAAATGATGCTCTTGATTGTTTACCAAATTGACATGATGCACATACCTTTTTGCATCTCTACAACCTTGACATTTGGTAGTCCATTGACAATCTCCTTTGATTGCCTCAATTTTAGACTCTGCAAATTTGCATGTCCAATTTGTTTGTGCCAAATCTCTATATAAGCAATAATTCGTGCACCTTTTGCAAACATGGCTGCATTCATTTCAAGAATTCTCACATTTAAGGTGAACATCCTACCCACTGTTGTTTCCTTTGGTGATCATTCTTCCATCCTATTTGTACTCTTCTACATATAGCCCATCAACATTGAATGACTTGTGGTCGGTGGTCAACCATCTATCGAACAAAAATCAGATTCTTTGTTATATACATGCAACACATCAGTAAGATGTTTTACCTTTCCATCCTCCATAGGCAGTGCTATGTTTCCTGTATGCTCAATAGGATGTGATGTGTCATCACTTGTTTCAACATATCCAACAATCAGTAATTCTTGCAAACTACTAAACCATCCTGCATGATTGTTCATGTGATTTGAAGCACCTGAATCAGCATATGAGACATTACCATTCGATTTTGAAACATCAGTAGACATCGTATTCATCATGTGATGTTGGACCATGAACAATTTTTCAGAATCATTTGCACTTGTGGATGCATAGTTGTTTTGCTACCTTCTTTTATTTTGATTCTTCAACCTGTAATCACATTCAAAGTGTCAATGTTTACCACAATTCCAACATCCTTTAATGTCATTACTTGAATCATTTCTTTGGAAATTTATGTGGCCTCATTGGCTCCCCCTGCCTCGAAACTATCCTCTACCTCTTGCATGATTTTGATGTTGACCTTGGTCTTGGTCATTGTTTCCTCTTCCACTTCGGAAACCTCTTTCTCGGCCTCTTGCTCTACCATAGTAGAATACCTACTCAGAACTAGCTTTTCCTTTGGAGTTTTGGTCCTCACCAAGACTGTTTTCTTCAATAATCAACATGGACACCAGATCAAGAAAATTTGGAATGTTTTCACTAGTCTGAATAGATGTTCTGAACTGCTTATATGCAGCTCCTAGACCACGAAGGCACACTTTCACCTTATCATCATCATCATCTACATTTACACCAAAAGATACAAGTGACTCGCAAATGCTTTCGATTTTCAAGGTGTAGTCACTTATTGACATGCCCTTTTTCTCCAATGTATGCAACTCACTCTTAATTTGCAATTTTTGTGCCTTTGTATTGGTCTCATATAATGTGACCAAACTATTCCAAGCCTCTTTCAGAGTATTGGCATCTTGTATGTGCCCAATCATGCTATCTTATATGCTAACAGATAGCCAATACATTACCTTTTGTGCTCCTTGATTCCATTCCTCATATTCTCTTAACTGGTCTGCAGCCTGATTCCTTTCTGGTAACTACGGAGTGTTTTTGTTCTCTCCTTCGATGTACTTCTAGTAGCCTTTTCCCATCAAGGAATTTGTCATTCTGAATCTCCAAGCATGGAAGTTGTTCTTGTCTAGCTTGTCGCTCATAAGTTGACTCATTCGACTTGCATTTGCCATTTCTGCAGCAATTCACAACACTACAAGTAGTACTGATTGAACAATATCACACTTGACGTGAGTTTGATCTCAAAAAAACACAGTTTTCGTGTATCAACAATACATAAAATCGCTTGAAATTCTAGATCTAGAATATATGAGTTTCGACAAACAGGATGCAAGTTACGTTTTGCAAACTGACCTAGTTTTTTTATGGGCCCTACCTTACCGGCTCGAACGGAGGTCGGGATGGCAATCTGAGGTTGTTTGTGAATTGTGATTTCTCCATGCCTTCTTGCATACTCTTCATTGTCGGCCTTCTCCGCGAGCTCTCTACAACCACACTGATTCTGATACCATGTCACGAGGAAGGATATAAGGAAGAGAGCTTACATACACACTCTCATAATCAAAGAGAAGCACACACATAGATTGAGGCAAGGAAGAATGATCTTCTTCTTCTTCTTCTTCTTCTTCTTCTATTACATAAAAGGAATTATCGAGAATGACCTAAAACAACAATACAACAAGTGCAATATATAAAGAACAATACATAAGGAAAATTCTAATGTCTGCAAATGAGTGGGCTTGCAAGAACAAATGTGCCATCACTCTCGGCAGATAAATTTAGTAAAGCTCAATGAAGTATCCTTGACATATATTGGTATGACCATTATACATGTTAGAGAAATGAAAAAGTGATGCATGTCATCCTGGAACATCACTTTTTGAGTTTGATATCTCAATAGATTCAATCATGGCCTCCAAAGATATGCATAGCTTTGTGCCTCTGGTTGGGCTCATGTCAGTTATAGAAGGTGAGTATAGGACTTCCTTGTAGTACACCTCTATGAGCTTGCATGGAGCCCCTATCTACCTAGATGGCCTTAACAGTTGAGTGGCCAAGGTTAGGAAATCTACCAATTCTGAGGTTGTGCAAAGGCAAGCTGTGAAATTTGAAGGAGGGTTTTACGTGGACAAGTTGGGACAAATATGCTTAGTGACTGAACATCTAGATCTAATCAATGAAAAAGGGGAGAGAGAGAGAGAGAAGAGCCTACTCATCCAACTAGTATTGATAGCATATAAACAGTAACAACTCCAAGAGGAAGATCAATTGATACAAACATGTGGAGAGGAGACAAAATCCCTGAAGATGATGACTTAACAGACTATTACTTGATAGTTGGAATGGATAGGCTATGACAAGACACTTCAAACTTAAGGGGAGAAGGCACCAATCCTGCCACCATTTATGAATTTCATGATCTTGAAGACTCTTCCAGAGTCATGTATTTGGATCAGAACAAGAGAAGGTATTGGGAAGTCATTGATCTTGAGATATCTAGACTACAATAGTTGGGACCACCAGTATTCCCACCCAAGGATCATGCAACCACTTCCCAAAACCCTCAAGGGTAGCAACAAAGTCAAGAGAACCCTTTCATAGGTCAAACAAGCCAGCAAAGTGTCCCGATTAGACCACGTGTCCACTTTACTACAAACACGAGCACCATACCAAATACCCATTTAGGGGGTGAGACAATGAATAGGTCGCCCTTTCTTTTATGACCCCTTCAAGGTAGAGGACAAGGTGTGCATCCTATGATTCAAGTTATGCATAGAACCCTTGATGTAGGTAAAAGGCTAAGACCTATACAGGTAGGAAAGTGCATAAGGAACCATTATGATGGTTCTAGAGATCCTTACGATCATATGGCAGAGTTTAAACAAGTATTGTGTGTCGAACAAGTGGATGACCTCTTCATCCAATATGAATCTTTTGGTCTTACCCTCACTAGAATTGCTTTGACTTGGTTCCAACCCTTAGATCCCAACCAATTTGTCAATATAGAGCAATTCTTTGAAGAATTCATTAGTGAATTCACTAAGAGGGGTATCAAACATAACTTCTCTTCCTTAATTCATAGTCTTAAACAATCCCCTAATGAATCCGTGAAACTAGTAGCCAGACAGTTTAATCAATATGTGGACAAATGCCCCATAGATGAGAGGCTGACCTAGCAAAAATGATATCCTTATTCTTAGACGGTCTAACCAATGGAACTTTAAAAATAGTGTATGTAAAATGATTGCAAACATTGGACAATTGTCTACGAGAGTGTATAGGCTTGGAGGATAAGTAGGCAGATGATTTGAAAATTTGACAAACCTCCCATAAGTATGAGGATGCTTCTAGCAATGTATGTTCCCAATCGAACAATGTAGAGGAGCTTGTACACTTGGTGGCCAAAAAGATAGGTGTCCAAAATCAACAGGGTCAAAAAAGTGCCCAAGCCAACCCCTAAGCATGCCCATGTTAAGGAGATGTGTGCATTGTGGAGGTGACCATCCGTCTCATGCTTGTGCAAGAGGAGGACATGTTCCACCACAATTGTATCAATACAATAGGCAACAGGGTCAAGGACCTAGCCTATATTGTCATATTGAACAAAGGTATACAAACCATACCACATATAATTTCCCTCATAATAGACAATATAGACTAGCCCCACCACCACCATACAACCCATTTGGATACCCACCGAGAGAACAAGGCACAGAGCCTCCAAGATATGCTCCATTTCAAGGACCAGCCATGATTCCAAGACCATATGAGTGTCAACGAAACAACCAACCTCAACCCGTGCTAGGGCAATGGCCCCCACATCCTCAAAATGTAGTTCCTGTCAAATACACCCAACCAAAACAAAACATGGAGAGAGCTATAGTGCCTATGCCACCATTGATGAGCACGTAAAATTTAAATCAAGGCCATGAACATGGATATGGAGATTACTACTATGATCAAAATCTCATAGAGTATGAATCTTCTTATGAATACCATTGGTATGAGCATAACACTTATGGAAACACTTATGGATCTGAATATACCAACCTCATGTATGCAGCTCCTAGAGCTCAAGCTCTCAAAAGACCTACAACAAGACCACCTGCACCTAGAGGACCATGAATAGACGTGGAGGAGACCATTTTATAAGGGAGTGTATGATGCCTTACCACCCACCACCCCCAAGAGTTTGGGAAGGGTATTGCAGTGATTATGGAAAAGAACACTTGTTCATAGATTTCCCTAAAAACCCATCCAAAGCATCACCCACATCTCATATCAATGTAATTGAGGTGATAGAGTCCTCAGGGAGTGATAAGGAATACACCATGCCATTAAAAGCCATCACCAGAGCCAAAGCCAAAGAAAACATGGAAAATCAAAGACTTGATAGTCCAAAAAAGGAAAACAATATAGAATCTTCACCCAAGTAGTAGAAGATTCAGATGAATCCCTTGAAACCTCAAAGAGGAAAAAGGATTACATATGGAAAGCAAGAAGAGAAAAGACTAAAAGCAAGTGGATTAAGAAGTTAGCTGAAGAGAAGGAAAAATCAACAAAAAACCTTGAGCCTAAGATGAATTGTCCGGCCAGTAAGACACGAATGTGGTGAAGGAAAACCAAATAAAGGGACAAACAGGATCAATTCTTGCGGATCTTATGCCTGAAGACTTAAAAATGTGGTTGAAAGCTTATCAGTCTAAAATAGAGACAGGACCTAGTCTAGAGCGATAAGATGAAAGTTACCCAAGAGGAGACCTCGAGAACAAAAGACTGGAAATATGTAAGAAATCAATTGAAATTGCTCAGACCACACTAGAACAAGCAATACCAAGCTTCCCTACAATGAAATTCCTAGAGGAAACACTCCAAAGATGTTTAGAAAACCATAATTCATAATAAAGGAAATCAGAACAAACTAAGGAGATTGAAGAAGAATTAGGTTTTTTGATGAAGCATTCAAACCACACAGATGGATGGAAATCCTAGCAACATTGGATGTGTGCATAAATGAAGAACTAATAACCATGAATGAGTGTGTGGATGATGAATTTTATGATTTGAATTTGTATATGATAGTACTCCAAGAACTAGAAGAAGGTGAACTAGTAGAAAAGGAATGGAAAGAAGAATATGAAAACATAGAAATGGAGCCTGAATTTGACTTAGAAGAGCAATACTTAAAGGAACTAGACAAGGAAGACACCAGGGAACATAAAAAAATATTCTCAATAAAAGAATATCAAGAAAACAGTAGAAAGGAGACCAAGGAAATGAAGGATGAAAACTTACCAAATGAACACTTTGAAGTGCCAAAGCATTTTAAGAGATATGAAGAGAAGGAAAGAAAAATAGCTAATCAAATGCCTAGGAAAGAGGAATAGGATGGAATAGCATATGATAACAAAGAATGGACCAAGAAAGTAATAGTAACCCTAAAGGGAGATGAAGAGAGATGCAACTACATAGGCAAAGATGTGTCCGTAGAAGAGGAACAAGAATTCATAACATTAATACCTCAAAAAGGTTAATGTTACCACAATTTGAGATAGCTATGCATTACCCATCACATACCACCTTTTGGAAAGGGTAGCAGGCAAGGAAGTATACAACTTCCTTGACGAGTTTTCAGGATATAATCAGGTAGCAATTGCTACAATGGACCAACACAAAACCATTTTTGCTACTGAAGGTGCCAAATTGGGATAAACCATTCCATATACACATGGATGCATCTAATTTTTCCATTGGATGCACATTGGCACAACCAACAGACGAAGGAAAGCTAGATCACCCACTAGTCTTATGCTAGTAGACAACTAATCCAAGTAGAACGCAATTACATTACCACTAAACGAGAGGGCCTAAGAATGGTATACACTGTAAAGAAATTAAGACACTACCTCATAGCCAACAAATTCAAGTTTTTCATGGATCACCACGCTTTATTATACTTGGTCAATAAACCTTGTAATACTGGAAGGCTAGGAAGATGGTTTTGACTATTAATGGAATTCGATTTTGAGGTAGTAATCAAGAAGGGCAATACTCATGTAAGAGCAAATCATTTTTCTAGGATGATGCACTAAGAACCACCAACGAGAGTAGTAGATGAGCTGCCTGACACTTATTTGTTCAACCTAGAAGTATGTCCTAAATGGGAGAAAAATTGGTACCTATAATAACACATGGATCAATTTATAGGATCAACGCAACTAGAGACCAAGGACTTTGGAAATTAAGAAACCTACACATAGTTGCAAGAATCTTATATTACAAGGACTCTAATGGAATACTTCTAAGATGTTTCGAAGATGAGAAAAGAAGTGGTTTGATCAAACAAACCCACAAGAACAAATGGAGGACACATAAAGGAGTTAGTGGAACCACACAAGAGTTAAAGAGACAAGGAGTGTATTGGCCGAACATGCAAAAAGGTGTACATGAATATGTAATAAGTTGTCACATGTGTCAAGAATCTACACTAGAGGAACATTCATGCTTATGTTATTTGACTATAGCACCTGAGTGGAGTAAACCACTAGTGGATTTTTTTGAAATCATAGATGTATCTAGAAGGAGTGAATCTAGCAAAGAAAAGGGTCTTAGAAGAACAAAACAAAGACTATGTAATTATGGGTAAACAACTATTCAAACGAGAAAAACATAGTCAACTACGAATGTGTGTGCAGGAAGGAGAATACTTGTCCATATTAGAGATGGTGCAGGTGGGAGTAGTTGGAGGACATTTTTCAACCGAAAAGAGTGCTCTTGCACTAACCATTGGTCTCGAAGGCATGTCATCTCATTGTATTGGATACTTGGTTCATTGGCATACATCACAACTTCATTGGTCCCATTAATCCCCCAACAAGAGGATGTCATGCATAATACATCATAGTAGCCACATACTTAACTAAGTGGGTGGAAGCTAAAGACACTAGGAAGAATGATGCCCAAACCACTGCAAAGTTCTTATTTGAAAACATCTTCACTAGATTTGGACTACCTATAAGAGAAGCAGTGAGGCTAGAAGCCCTAGAAAGAATAAGAAAACGTAAGGAATGGATCAAAGAACATGATGAGAGATAATTATGAGGTCAAGAACCCATTCCCATGGCAAATTATCATGCCACAAACATCAAAACCCTAGGAAACAAACCAAGACAACCTTATCTAAACCTAGGAATTAGGAAGGAAGAGTATCGTTTTGTTGATTTAGGCTGCTTCTTGCTCAACCAAGATATGCATAAGCTACCAAGCATGAAGCACAAACCACTGGTACACACATGAGTGTCATAGCAACCAACCTAGTCAAAGTTAGAAAAAGCATGTAAATCTAGCAATAGTGATCCCCATGGGCATAAAACAATCCAAGTTACTGGGTACCAATCAAGTAGTGAAAGATGCACTTAAGTGCCTTCCAATGCTTGACACCTGAGCAATGCATAAACCTAATCATTTGTGAGATAGCAAATTGAATATCTAGCTGATTAATGCATAAGTAAATCAATCATCCAATAGCTTGTTGATAGAGAACAACATCAAATGCATCTCCAACATCATGATGACTCAATTGTAAACCTATCTCCATAGGAATGGCAATAGGTTTGCAATTTTCAAGGCCAAAATGCTGCAATAATGTATCAGTATATTTTGTTTGACACAAAGCCATTCCGCCATCAACTTGCATAAATTGAATGCCCAAATAATGACGCAAATTCCCCAAATATGACATCTCAAATGAGGCATGCAAATCAGCCTTATAGGACCAATGAGCACCATTCATCGACATAGACAACAATGATCAGAAGCACATCATTTGCATGCTTATAAAGTGCTCTGAGTTGGATTGTTCTGAAAGCCATGTGCAATCAACTAGGCATGTATCTTTTCATACCAAGCACATGGTGCTTGCATTAAACCATATAATGCATTTTTCAACCTGCACACTTTCTTTTCATGCCCTTTTTGTACAAAACCACAAGGCTGAAAAAAATACACTTCTTCATGCAAGTCACCATTCAGAAATCTAGTTTTAATGTCCAACTAATGTACGTTCCAACCATGATGAGTTGCACAAATGCTACGAACAATAGTCATTCGACATGTAGGAGCAAAGGTCTCATCAAAATCAATGCCTCTTTCTTGAGCATAACCTTTTGCAACAATCCTACCCTTACATGAGGCTTACGCGTCAGCTTGTATACCCATTTAGTGCCAATGGCCTTCTTGCCAAGAGGCAAGTCACATAAAGACTAGGTACCATTCTTCATAATAGCATCATATTCTAATTGCATAGAGCCATCCAATATTTTGAATTTTGTGCTTCATCAAACGAAACACGCGCATTCTCATCACAAAAACTAGAGGCAGCCATAGCATAGCAATCTTGTGCAAAAGAAGCACTATGAGAGCTTGAACGAGTGTGATATGATAGATGTGCATCTAATTTTCTATCTCGCAAAGTCTGCACCAGCCATTTAGGCATAGTCTTTGCCTTTTCTGTATCATTTCTCTCATCAACAAGTGCATCATGTAAATCTATATCAGAAGTAAATGATCGACAACATCACGTGAAACCTCTAGAGGCTAAGAAATTGCTTCATTTAGACCAGTGCTAGACTGTCCACCTGTGAAAAGAGGCAGCAAAGTGTCATACACAACTTTGGACCTAAATTATGTCTCCGTAGTACATGAAAGCAATTGTTGAATAACATCTTCTACAAAAACAACATCACGGCTAACCAAAAATGCATTTACCCTATGGATGATAAAGATGATAGCCTTTTCTTTCAGAACTATGCCCAACAAAAATACATTTCACTGCTTTATCATCCAATTTCCTGCGTCGTTGTTT
Organism: Ceratopteris richardii; assembly: GCA_020310875.1. NCBI lineage: Eukaryota > Viridiplantae > Streptophyta > Polypodiopsida > Polypodiales > Pteridaceae > Ceratopteris > Ceratopteris richardii. The sequence goes on along the minus strand of CM035417.1, from coordinate 24,608,171 downwards.
AGGCACAAAGGCATATGTCAAACAACCAAAGAAACATGGGTGAGCAACATATGGCTTGCGACCATGCCAAGCTTCATATGGAGTGATGGACTTCAATGCTTACATATGCAAGAAGGCATACACTTACAAAAAGATATACACATGAAGAAAGACATTGTGTGTATGTATGTGAATGTGTATGTTTGTGTGTGTGTGTATGTATATGTGTGTGTATGTGTTTGTATGTATATGTTCATGTGTATGTATGTTTATGTATATATGTATGTGTGTATGTGTATATGTATGTGTATATGTATGTGTATATGTATGTGTGTGTATGTGTGGATATGTATGTGTATGTATGCATGTGTATGTGTATGTGTATTTGTTCGTGTGCATGTATGTATGTAAAAATATATGTGTGTGAATGTGTATGTTTGAGTATGTGTATGTATGTGTATGAATGTGTGTATGTGAATGTGTATGTTCTGTGTGTATGTATGTGTACATGTGCATATGTGTGTGTATGCCCCATGTATGTGCATGTGAATGTGTATGTTTGTGTGTGTATGTGTATGTGAATGTGTATTTTTGTTTGTGTGTGTATGTGTATTTATGTTTGTGTTGTTGTTGTTGTGTGTGTATGTGTATGTATGTGTATGTGTATGTGTGTGTTTATGTATGTGCATGTTTACATGAATGTGCATGTTTGTGTGTGTATGTATGTGTGTATGAATGTATATGCATGTATGTGTTTATGGGTATGTATATGTGTATGTTTGTGTGTTTATGTGTGTGTATGTATATGTGTATGTATGTGTATGTATGTGTGTGTATGATGTGAATGTGAATGTGTATGTTTGTGTATGTGTGTGTATGTATTTGTGTATGTGTGTATGTAAGTGTATGCATTTATGTGTGTATGTTTAGAGAGAAATACAAAAAATAGAGGGAAAACTAGAGAGAAAAATCCTAGTGTATGTGTATGTTTATGTATGGCAAGAGTGTTGCGAAGGTGATTCGAGCAAGAGAGTGCACCACGAGAGTGATCCAAGCATGATTGTATGCCAAGAGTGTGCTCCAATCCTAAGTGTATGTCAAGAGAGTGCTTCGAGTTCATGATTTGAAGGAGAGGGTATGCCAAGATAGTGCTCTGAGGGTGAGATTAGGCCAACAACATGCTTCGAGGGTGAAAGTATTCCAAGAGAGTGTTGTTAAAGTGAGATTGTGTCAAAACCTTGTCACTGTGTTCACAAAAATCTCTTTGTGTAAGTGTTTTCACTTACATAGTTCTCTACAAATAAAAAATGTAGAGAACCACATTCAAGATTTTTTTTATATTTTTATTTTTTTCAGTCAAACTTCATCGATGGCCTCCTGGATGGCCACATTAATAGCCCCATTGGTAGGCCAAAAAAAAGTTTTGGAAATTCTACAAACCTATAGAATCTATGTGCACAATGATTCACTCCCAAGTCCATAGATATGTTGGAGTTTGAGGTATGTCGAAGCATGAAAACAACACAAGGAAGAAGAAGAAGCTTGCAGCACAACACACAATACTGAATGTATTACCAAATGAATGTATAAAGATAAGTGACCCATTAGGGTTATAGGCGTATATACAAGCAGGGGAGAAAAAAACTCCTAAAGAGGGAAATAAGTGCACCATCAGTTGTGTACATAAGCTCACAATGTCTTAGGGATTTGCGATGAATGAGACTAAATCTCTACAATCAAACAAGTGCATATAGTGATGGCATTGATACACTCATTAAAATATCAATCCATTTATTTACATCAAGTGCATGAAGACATGTGCACACATGATAGTTAATGTAGGAAAGGGTCAAGTAATGCATGCAAATTAGGTAAAAGCTACCTCATACAACACCTCTACACAGTAGTGTATCGCAATACTTGGTGCAGTAGCCATCACAAATTGAGTGATTTCTCTCAACTCTGATACCCAATATAGTCAATAGCAGGTTCCTTTTGAAGCTCCCAATGAGATGCATAAGTGAGTTTAGAAGTGTGTTTACCATCTCTTCATATGAAATGTTGACTCCAACATTGAGTAACTGATCTCGTAAATCTTTGAGCTATAAAATATGCATCTAAGCTTATTCACCAACTAGCTAGTTGTCTCCCTAGATGAGCTTTCCTAGCATGGTTTCTACTCTAATAGAGATTCTCCAACTTTGACCAAGCCTGATGAGAGCTTCTACAAGACCTGATTTGGGGTATTATATGCCTCTTGACTCCCATAACAATATATGAAAGTGCTTGTGCATCCCCTGAATCCCATCTAGATTGCTCTTCTGTAGGAAGTAATCTAGTAGTAGTACGGACTCCTCATGATGAAGTAGTTCTATCCTCTTCTTCACTAACCTTCTGTTGAGCAAAAATAAGAACAGAAGTCCTTCTAGAAGATGAAGCAACATCTTCTCTTATTGACTTGGCCTTGGATAAGTGCCATTGACAATATTCCAAAAGTCCTTTGATACTAACAGATTCATCATCATAAAACTCCACATTGGATAATTGGACATTCCCTCAAGTTTGTCTTCATTCTCAAGTCTATAATCACTCATATTGTTAAGGATGTATGTCAACTATGATCTAATACCAAATGTTGGAAGTGGGGTGGGCCTCAATAACAATAATAATTAATCAGAGGTTTACAAGATCTTCCAACAGATGAACCTTAACATACACACCTTAATACTCAAAAAGATGATAAGTGAGAGATAGAGAGAGAGAGAGAGTAGGAAACTGACAATATATGAATCTAGGTAGAAATAGGAACTAGATACAAGATATTGTGTGTGTAAGAGGTATGAAGAGTGTGTGTGATAGAATATGGAGAATATGAAGAGTTTAGAACTGTTTAATAACAAACATGAATTTTGATTATCCCTAAATCAGAAACTAGTGAATGAACAAGTGAGGATGGATGTAGACTTGCTACTCACAATATGTTGGCTCTTACGAACTCCTTCGGATGTCTCCAGATGTAGGACACAACTCCTCCAAGAGTATAGAACTCTTCCTCTAAGAGGACCTCCTCCTTATTCACCTTCAAGTTGAACTCCTTGAGTGATAGCTAGAAAAGATACTACAATATGAGCCAAGGCTTGCTTTATATAGTTTTTATGACTTCATGAAAGGCATGCTAAAAACCAATCTCAATAGCAATCATGTGGAAATGAAAAGCATACAAAATTTGGCTCCTAAAAGAAACCTCACAAAAATTAGCTTTTCTCTTTTGCTACATTGTGATGGATTTGAACCTGGGTGGCTTTTGGAGCTTTTGATCTAACCACACTTCCTGCATGGCTTGCTTGTATGAAGTATACTGAAGAGTAGTACATAAGCTGTAGTTTTAGAGTTTTTGGCCCATTGGACATTAATTTGGACCATATGACATTGCTTCCAACAAAAGTCTCTTTTGTACATATGGGGGAAGATTAATTTGATTTCCCACTTGCTTGGCCACGTGAGACAGTAGTTGGACTACTATCTTTTGAGGCGTTGTGTACTTGTGCATGTTCGGGAAACAAAAGTGTTGATGCACAAGGTGGATCTCTTCTTCAATATTCATTCTGTCAATATCCACAAAAGTATGATTTTTGGCTTCATGGATCTCGGCCTTGAGATCTCTAATGCCATCTTTAGTCCATCCAAATGCTTCTTTGATCAATTCATGGGTGAAGTGGATAGTTCATCAGTTTCCTTGTAAATCCATGACTTTGGCTTCTGGTATAGAAGGCTTGTTGATTGCAAGATGCAATGTATTCATGACTTGAGTGCATCATTCAAAGTCTGGTTTATAGACGAGAAGCTTCAAATAAGCTTCAATTCCACCCTTGGTCCATGTGTTCATTATTCTTGATTGAATCATCACTGGGAATTGATGGTCCCGATCCATGATCCTTATGGTAATTAGGAAAAGGTGGTCACTAGCTAGCTGGTCATCTCGGAACCAATGACCTCTTACTTTGATCACACACTCAAAGGGGAATTTGTTGACTTCCATTTTTTGGGTTGCTTTAGAATCCTCAGAAGCCATCTGCACTTGAATTGCAATATGTGATTGATGAAATTAGGAAAGCTTCCTTTTCCATAGTGCTCAAGCTTTTGTTGTTCATCTTTAAACAAGTCCCCCCCTCACATAAGTGAGTGAATTTTGTTGATATATTTAGGTAGTGATGTGTGTGAACACACTAGGACCATCGATGCACTTTTTTCCCTCTTTAGGAGGTTTTTTTTTCCCGACTTGTATATACGCCTATAACCCTAATGGGTCACTTATCTTTGTACATTCTCTTGGTACTACATTCAGTAATGTGTGTTGTGCTCCAAGATTCTTGTTCTTCCTTGTGTTGTTTGTGTGCTTTAATAGACCTCAAAATCCAATTGGTATTAGAGTAGGTTGCTGGTTCACTAGGGCATCGTTGACACCCCTTTAGTCACAGTCTCAGAATTGCATGAAAATTGATGAGCATACTCAAAGCGATTAGGAGTTCAAAATAGCTTTGCTATGTGGTGTCGAAATCATGATCTCAGCTCGTTTCGGCCTTTGAATGCACTACAATAGTGCTTGTGTGGGCAATTTCATCTTTTTTTGGTTCGCTAGTATAAGCAGCTCAAAGACTGCTACATGATTAGCCGAACTTAATAGGGTGGTTCTATTCAATTTTTTGAGATACAATCATTTCTTTGCATCAGGGTATTTTAGTCAATGGACATGGCTGAAAGTAGTGATGTATCCCATATGTTGGTTGTTGAGGATAAGTTGGATGGTTCCAATTACCCATTATGGGCATATATGATGCATCATGTATTGGTTGAAAAAGGACTGTGGAATATCATACAGGTTGTTGAAAAACATCCTAATACACCTGCAAATATAGTTATTGAAGCTGATGCAAATAGCATTGAAGATGGTGATATTCTTCAAGTTCCTGTTTGTGCTGCATTTCTTGCTACACCTATTGCAGAGCAACTTCATTGGGATAGCAAAGATACTCAGGCACATGCATTGATAGCCTTGCGTATCAAATGTGCCATTAATCCTCACATTTGCTCCTACAAAAGAGCAAAAGATGCTTGGGATACACTTACCACTTTATAACAGGCAAGGAATGAGGATCGTGTGGCTTACCTTCGAAAACAATTGAAGAGTGAGCACATGAATGAAGGAGATTCCATGGATAGTTTTTTGACAAAGATCAAATATTTGAAGGAGCACGTGATTTCCGTTGTTGAAGTCTTGCCTAATAGTTCACTTGTGCAAACTATTCTGGATGGTCTTCCAGATTCATATCAAAGTTTTGCTTCTACTCTTTGATTGATGATGAAAGGAAATCCAAATGCCTTAACATTTGAGGAGTTAGTCTCTGTTCTATTGAAAGAAGATTAGTCTAGACATAACATGTCCATTATGAGTGTTGCAAGTCAAGCTTTCCTAGCTAGTCAAAAGGGCGAAGGTAAATGGAGCTCATCTCCTAGTAGGGAGAAATCTGCTAATTGTGCACAATCAAAGAAGGATGACATAGACGAGAAGAAAATAGAAAAGCAAAAATTGTTTTGCAAATACTATAAAGGAAATGATCATGTCATAAAGAGTTCTCTAAAACTGACTGCAAAAGAGGCAAAGAAAAAAGGGGTCGGAATGGTTGCTGCAAAAGCCTCTACACTCAAATGAGAGTCTACAAATCTTGTGTAAAATGAAGAATGGGCATTTACTACGATTTATAGTTATGACCCATCTTCTCATGAACAGTGTGTGTCTGGAGTAGACTCAGATGTTTGGTACTTTGATAGTGGGGCAACCAAACATATTACCTCGCAGCATAGTTTCTTCACTGCACTTGATCCTGGCCCTACAGGGAATACTGTCACATGTGCCAAAAACTCCTCTTATCCTATCATGGGATTTGGTAACATCATTTTGACTACTGCTACTGGTAGTTCTTTCACATTGTCGGATGCTTTATTTGACCCAAGGATTAAAAAAAACATGTTATCAATTTTAGCATTAGCCAAGATCAGCTTGGTTGTGAAATTTGTTGATGACAAATGTACAATTCATGATCTATCAAATGGTGATGTCATTATTGCTTTTGGCATTTTATGTCGTGGCTATATACACCATACTTAAACCCTCTCTTTTAGTAGTGGTGTGATTTTTCTTGGCGTGATTTAATTGTCTACTTGCATAGGCTATTGGAAAGTGCACTTTACTTCCTTCAATAGGTTATGCTAATACACATTCTAAAACAAAATTAGAAGCATCCACATGTGCATGAAAGACTGTATCCCATTGAGGGGTTTTCAATATAGGTTTTCAATATAGGTTTTGTGACTAAATAGGTTTTAAGAGCTTCAAAACATTTTTCACAGTCCTCAAACCACTCAAATTTCTTAATCAATGCATACAAAAGTTTGGCAATATTTGCAAATTTGTACATAAATTTCCTATAATTTCCACTATGTCCCATGAATTCTTCTAAGTCTTTTAAATTTGTTGGTCTAGGCAAATTCATAATGGCCTTTACTTTCTCCTCATATGTGGATATACCATTTTTTTTTTTACACAAACATTCTTTCTTGTTTGACCAAACACACATTATTCAGTATTCTGACAAACCTTATGAGTTCTACATTTTTTGAATATGGCTCTCAAATCTTGTAAATGATCCTTTCTTTTATTAGAAAAAGTGCAAAGGTCATCTACATATATTTCCATCAAATGTCTTAGAAAATATTTAAACACATGACATAACATCCTTTAGAATGTGGATAGTGCATTAGCAAAACCAAATGGCATGACTGTAAATGCATATACACTCTGTGTGAGGAGGTGATGGTAGTTTGCAGAGATGAGAGGATCTTTAGAAAAAATTGCTCTAGACCATCCTATTTCTTGATTGGACACTTTGATAGACTTTCTAAGCTTATAATCTATGCAATAATATGACCGTAGTACCTTGGAGCATTGATCTTCAATGTTTGAGTCAAGATGTACATGTAGAGAAAACCTTCTATTTATGGAAGAAGGCTCTCAAAAAATTGTTTAGTGCTCACAACCTTCTAGGAATTGAGAAAAGTCCTTTTATAGACCTTCCAAAGAGAAGGTATGTGAGCTAGCACAAGTTATCTCATGAAATTAGAGTGACTATATAGTGAGCTGTATATCTGAGAAGTCACAAGTATCATCCTGACTTTCCAGGAAGCAAATGATACACATACATAGTCACAGAGATATAATAATATCTCTGCACACAAAGCTCCAATGGTTAAAATATTTTGTACATATGCTTATAAGTGTGTTATTTTCATGATCCAATCAATAGATACGTTAAGGATACCATATCCTAATTGTTGGATTTTGAGGTCTACAAAAGCACATGAACAACACAAGGAAGAAGAAGAAGCTTGAAGCACAACACACAATACAGAATGTATTACCAAGTGAATGTATGAAGATAAGTAACCCATTAGGGTTATAGGCATATATACAAGCTGGGGGAAAAAAGCTCCTAAAGAGGGAGAAAAGTGCCTCGACAGTCTTAAGTGCATTGACACACATCATTACCAAAATATATCAACAAATCCCCCCTGGGCGTGATGTGGTGAACAAGGAGATGGAACTCATGTATAAGGAAGTGCCAAGATATGTGCAGTCAATCCAAAAAAGGAAGCAAGCCCAAAGCTTTGCAGAAAGCTTCAAACTTCTCCCTAGGTAGAGCCTCTATGAAAAGGTATGCAATGTTCTCCTCTATGCACACATATGCCAAACTGATCTCTCTCATAGATAACCTCTCCATGACATAATGATAGTGCACCTCAATGTGCTTAATGCGATCATGGAGCATAGGGTTCCTTGCAATTGCCAATGCACTCTAGCTATTAGTGAAGATGGTGGTGGTAGAAGACTGACCAACACGCAAAACAACGAATTTGAGCCACACACACTCAATAGTCATTGTGAAAGCTTCGCTATACTCGGCCTCACAACTTGAAGTGGCCACAATAGGCTGCTTCTTGCTAAACCAAGATATGCATGAGCTACCAAGAATAAAGCAAAAACCACTAGTGGACACACGAGTGTCATAACAACCAGCCCATTCAGAGTAAAAAAAAAGCATGTGAATTTGGTGGTAGTGACCCCCCCCCTTGGGATAAAAGAATCCAAGTAGCCGGGTACCACTCAAGTAGTGAAAGATGCACGTAACCACCTATCAATGCTTAACACTTGGGCAATGTATAAACCTGCTCATCTGAGAGATAGCAAATTGAATATCAGGCTATGTAATGCATAAGTAAATCAAGCATCCAATAGTCTGCGTATAGAGAACAACATCAAATGCATCTCCAACATCATGAAGTCTCAATCTTAAACCTATTTCCATAAGAGTCGAAATAGATTTGTAGTCTTCGAGGCCAATAAATCGTAATAATGTGTCAATATATTTTGTTTGACACAAACCTACTCCTCCATCAACCTGCATAAATTGAATGCCCAAATAATGATGCAAATGCCCCAAATCAGACATCTCAAACGAGGCTTGCAAATCAGCCTTAAAATCAGCAATATGCTTCTCATTAGGACAAGTGAGCAACATGTCATCAACATAACAACAATGATCATAAACACATCATTTGCACACTTAACTTATAAGGTGCTCTTAGTTGGATTATTCTCAAAACCATGTGCAATCAACTAGGCATGTATCTTTTCATACCAAGCACATGGTGCTTGCTTCAAACCATATAATGCCTTTTTCAACCTCCGCACTTTGCTTTCATGCCCTTTCTGCACAAAACCGTGGGGCTGAAAATGTACACTTGTTTATGTAAATCATCATTCAAAAATGTAGTTTTAATGTCCAACTAATGTACATTCCAACCATGATGAGTTGGAAGTGCATAAATGCTATGAAAGGTAGCCATTCAACATGTGGGTGCAAAGCTCTCATCAAAATCAATGCCTCTTTCCTGAGCATAACCTTTTGCAAAAATCCTAGCCTTGTACTTGGCAACTGTTCCATCAGGCTTATGTCTAAGCTTGTATACCCATTTAGTGCCAATGGGTCTTTTTGCTTGGAGGCAAATAGAATAAACAGAAAGTACCATTCTTCATAATAGCATCGTATTTTGATTGCATGGCATCCATCCAATGTTTTGAATTTTGTGCTTCATCAAAAGAAACACGATCATTTTCATCACAAAGAATAGAGGCAGACATATCATAGAAATCTAATGCAAAAGAAGCACAATGAGAGCCTGAATGAATACGATATGACCATCATTTGACTATCCACCTGTAAAAAGAGGCAACAAAGTGTCATACACATCTTTGGAGCTAACTGATGTCTCCTTAGTACATGAAAGTAATGGTTGAATTGCATCTTCCACAAAAACAACATCACGGCTAACCAAAATGCATTTAGAGGATGACACAGATGGTAGCCTTTGCTTTCATAACTGCACCCAACAAAAATACATTTTACTGCTTTATCATCCAATTTTTTGCATTGTTGTTCAAGCACTAATGCATATGTTAGAAAACCAAAGACACACAGATGAGCAACAAATGACTTGTGACCATGAAGAGCCTCATATGGAGCGATAGACTTCAATTCTTTGGTGGGATGCGTGTTAAGTACATATGTTGCACACATAATAGCCTCAAGCTAGAAGCTATGTGGGAACCAAACTTTTGACCATACACCTCGCCATCTCCATGAGTGACTTGTTCTTCCTTTCAACAACTTCATTTTGTTGAGGTGTATATGACATTGTACATTGATGTTTTATCCCACATTCAACCAGAAATGCATTAAAATCAGAAGACATGTATTCCCCTCCTGGATCAGAACAGAGGGTGCCCATTTTTCATGCTGATAGATTTTCAACCAAAACCAGAAACCATTTGAAGCACATAAACATTTCAGAGTTTGCTTTTAGTGGATACACCCATGCATGCCTATAAAAATCATCAATAAAAGTCATGAAGTAAAGGTAGTTCCCAAAAGAGGGTGTGTACATAGGACCACAAAGATCACCGTGAACAAGCTTCAATTTTTGAGTAGCTCGAACTAAACCATCTTTTGGGAACGAGGAACTTTGCAGTTTTCCCAAATAGATCCTTCACAAACATGTTTATAGGGTGCCTCAAGTTTGGGCAGAGAGGACATCATTTCAGATTTCTGCAGGCGTAGTAAACTAGCATAATTCAAATGACCAAAGTGTGCATGCCAAAGCTTTGCATCTAACATAGCCTAACAATCTTGAACTGCATATGTTGAATTATTCACATATTTTGCATAATCTATGAGCTTATATAACCCACGAGATAAAATGCCAGAAGCAATAATAATATCACCATTTGATAGATCATGAAATGTACATCTGTCATCAACAAATTCCACAACGAAGCCGATCTTTGCTAATGCTCAAACTAATAAGAGATTTTTCTTGATCCCTAGGACAAACAAAGCATCTGAAAATGTCAAAGAACTACCATCAGTAGTAGTCAGAATGATCTTATCAACTCCCATTACAAGATAAGAGGAGTTATTAGCACATGTGATAGTATTCCCTATAGAGGTAGGCTCAAGTGGACTGAAGAAATTGCACTGCGAGGTAATATGTTTGGTTGCCCCACTATCAAAGTACCAAACATCTGAGTCTATTGTAGACATACACTGTTCATGAGAAGATGGGTCATAACTACAAATAATAGTTAACACCCATGCTTCATTCTGCACAAGATTATCAGACTTTGTTTTAGGTGTAGAGGCCTTTGCAACAACCATTTTGACCTCTTTTTTATTTACCTCTTTTACAACTATTTTTGGACAAATCTTTATGGCATGATCATTTCCTTCATAGTATTTGCAAAACAATTTTTGCTTTTCTATTTTCTTCTCATCTTTGTCTTCCTTTTTCGATTGTGCAGAACTAGTAGATTTATGCTTTCTAGTAGATGAGCTCCATTTACCTTTGCCCTTATCAATAACTAAGAAAGCTTGATCCGATACACACATGATGGAACTATTTTGTCTAGATTGATCTTCTTGCAACAAAAGAGAGACTAACTCCTCAAATGTTAAGGCATTTGGACTGCCTTTCATCATCAATAGAAGAGTAGAAGCAAAAATCTGATATGAATCTGGAAGACCATTCAAAACAGTCTACACAAGTGAACTATCTGACAAGAATTCATAAACAAAAATCAATTGCTCCTTCAAATATTTGATCTTTGTCAAAAAAATTTCCATAGAATCTCCTTCATTCATATGCTCACTCTCTGATTGTTTTAAGAGGTAAGCAACACGAGCCTCATTTCTTGCCTTGTACAAAGTGCTAAGCATATTCCAAGCATCCTTGGCTATTTTGTAAGAGCGAATATGATGGATAATGGCTCATTTGACAGACAAAGCTATCAATGCATGTGCCTAAGCATCTATGCCATCCCAACAAAGTTGCTCTATAGCAGGGAAGCAAGAATTGCAACACGAACATGAACATGAAGATCATCATCTTCAACGCCATCTGCATCACCTTCAATAACTATATTTGCAAGTGTAGTAGATCATTTTTCAACACCCTGCATAATATTCCATATTCCTTTTGCGGCCAATACATGACACATCATATATTCTTATAATGGGTAATTGGTACCATCCAGCTTATCCTCAACATACAACATATGGAATAAATCATTGCTTTTAGCAATGGCCACTGATTAAAATTCCCTGATGCAAAAAAATGACTTTACCTCAAAAAGTTGAACATAACTACCCTGTTGAGCTTTGCTAAACATGTAGTAGACTTTGAGCTGCTTGTACTTGCAAATCAAAACCCATATATATGTTTGGCACAAAAGGAAAAAATTGCCTACATAGGTGCTATGATAGTGTGTTCAAAGGCTGAAATGAGCTCATATCAAAATTTCAGCGCTAGAAAATGAAGCTGTTTTGAACTCTTAATTGCCTCAAGTATGCTCACCAATTTTCATGTGATTTTGAGATTGTGATCAGAGGGGTGTCAATGATGCCCTAAATGAAGTGAAAAATTTCTCTAATATCAAATGTGGAGTTTTAGGTCTATGAAAGCACACAAACAACACAAGGAAGAAGAAGAAGATTGGAGAACAACACACAATACTAAATGTATTACTAAGTGAATATAAAAAGATAAGTAACTCGTTAGGGTTATAGGCATATATACAAGACAAGAGAAAAAAGCCCTCCTAAAGAGGGAAAAAAGTGCCCTGATGGTCCTAAGTGTGTTCACACACATACTACCAAAATATATCAACACTCACTCCAACAGCTCCAAGAAGTTGACAAACGTAAGGTATGTAAAGTAATAGTGCATATTATGTAAAGATGATGATAGAAACTTCTTGTATATGTATTTAAAAGTAAATTACAATATATAGAGGTGTTGGAGGACTCCAAGGACTATGAAATGAGTACAATGAGCACTCAAAAGTGAGAGGAAAGATTATCATATCTGTGACTAAACCAATGGAGTTTATGTACACTCTTTAACTTGATTTTGGAAGATGTTTGTTTGATAGATCCTACTTAATATCCTTATCACATTTATGTGTCCATTTGAATTTTGAATTCAAATATGAGTCATGATTTTTGGCTCTCTTCACACTAACTACAATTCATAATATTCTATCCTCAAAGGATCCTTTTAAAATGGATGAAAGTGAAATGGCTTTTAACCTTAGAAGTGGACTGAGAATTCATGTGTATACATGAATTCTTCATAGTTCAATGAAATCCAAAGACTATGGTCAAGCACGTTGGTTTGTTATATGCAACAACAGCTCCCCCTCTAGCCTAAGATGTTTGAGTCTTCAATCCTTTGTAATCTCCTGAAGTCCAATCATATATTTGAATTTTTTAAGCTTCACTCCATCCAAAACTATAGTCATTATGTGTGCACATTGTTGTTGAGTTGAGATATATGAAAGCTCAATCTCCTTGCTTGTAATTGTCTCCCTAACATAGTGATACTAGTCCTCAATGTGTTTGTTTATAGCATGATAGATAGCATTGGTTGCAAGATGCAGAGAACTCATGTTATCACCAAATATATGAGGAATGGATGATTTTACTCCTAAGTTATAGTATCTTGATCCACATTGCTTCTTGAGGAGCATTAGCTAGTCCTATGTAATCAACCTCTCTAGATGAGAGAGAGACAATAGATTACTTCTTTAATGACCACAAAATGAGCTTTGAGCCTACAAATGAAAGATAGCCAGAGGTACTTCTAGTATCATCTCTTGATCATGTCCAATTTATTGATATATTTAAGTAGTGATGTATCTGAACACACTAGGACCATCGGGCCACTTTTTTCCCTCTTTAGGAGGTTTTTTCCCCCGCTTGTATATATGCCTATAACCCTAATAGGTCACTTATCTTTGTACATTCTCTTGGTAATACATTAAGTATTGTGCGTTGTGCTCCAAGCTTCTTCTTCTTCCTTGTGTTGTTCACATGCTTCTACAAACCTCAAACTCCAACAATTGGTATCAGAACAGGTTACCACTTCATCTAGGGCATTGTCAACACCCCTCTAATCAAAGTCTCAGAATTGCACAAGAATTGGTGAGCATACTCAGGGCGATTAGGAGTTCAAAATAATTTCATCTTGTCATGTAGAAATCACAATCTGAGCTTGTTTCGGCCTTCAAACACACTAGCATAGTGCCAATGCAGACAATTTTGTCTTTTTGTGCCAAAGATATATATAGGTTTTTATTTTCCAGTATAAGCTCCTCAAAGTCTACTATAGGTTTAGCAAAACTCGACATGGTAGTTCTGTTCAATTTTTTGAGATACAATCATTTTTCTGCGTCAAGGTATTTTAGTCAATAGCCATGGCTGAAAGTAATGACGTATTCCATATGTTGGCTATTGAGGATAAGATGGGTGGTACCAATTACCCATTATGGGATTATATGATGTGTCTTGTATTGGTTGCAAAAGGACTGTGGAATATTGTGCAGGGTGTTGAAAAACATCCTTTTACACCTACAAATATAGTTAGTGAAGCTAATGCAGATGGCATTGAAGATGGTGATATTTTTGAGGTTCCTGTTTGTGCTATGGTTCCTACTATTGTAGAGGAACTTTGTTGGGATGGAAGAGATGCTCATGCATATGCACTGATAGCTTTTTCCTATCAAATGTGTCATTATTCCTCACATTCTCTCTTGCATAATAGCAGAGGATGCTTGGGATACACTTAGCACTTTATACCAAGCAAGGAATGAGGCTCACATTGCTTACCGCCGAAAATCGTTGGAGAGTGAACACATGAATGAAGGAGATTCCATGGAAATTTTTTAACAAAGATCAAAGATTTGAAGGAGTAGTTGATTTTTGTTGATGAAGTCTTGTCTGATAGTTCACTTGTGCAGACTGTTTTGAATGGTATTCTAGATTCATATCAGAGTTTTCCTTCTACTCTTTGATTGAGGATGAAAGGCAATCCAAATGCCTTAACATTTGAGGAGTTAGTCTCTGTTCTGTTGAAGGATTAGTCTAGGCAGAACATGTCCATTACGAGTGTTGCAGATCAAGCTTCTTGGCTAATCAGAAAGGCAAAGGTAAATGGAGCTCATCTCCTAGTAAGCAAAAATCTGCTAATTCTACACAATCAAAGAAGGATGGTAGAGACGAGAAGAAAATAGAAAAGTAGAAATTGTTTTGCAAATACTATAAAGGAAATGATCATGCCATAAAGAGTTGTCTAAAACTAGCTACAAAAGAGGCAAAGAAAAAAGAGGCTGGAGTGGTTCTCGTAGAAGCCTCTACACATAAATCAGACTCTACAAATCTTGTGTAGAATGAAGAATGGGTGTTTACTACTATTTGTAGTTATGGCCCATCTTCTCATGAATAGTGTATGTCTACAGTAGACTCAGATGTTTGGTACTTTGATAGTGGGGGAACCAAACATATTACCATGTAGCATACTTTCTTCACTTCACTTGAGCCTACCCCTTCAGGCAATATGGTCACATGTGCCAGCAACTCCTCTTATCCTATCATGGGATTTGGTAAGATCATTTTGACTATTGCTGATGGTAGTTCTTTTACATTGTTGGATGCTTTATTTGCACCACAGATCAAGAAAAATCTGTTATCAGTTTCAACATTAGCCAAGATTGGCTTGATTGTGAAATTTCTTGATGATAGATGTATAGTTCATGATCTGTCAAATGGCAATGTCATTATTACTTCTGGCATTTTGTGTCATATGGGTTGTATAAGCTGATAGATTATGCAAAATCTATGAATGATTCAACATGTGCAGTTCAAGATTCTGAGGCTATGTTAGATGCAAAGCTTTGGCATGCATGCTTTGGTCATCTGAATTTTGCTATGAAATGGTGTCCTCTCAGCCCAAAATTGAGGGACTTGGTAAACATGTCTATGAAGGCTATATTTTGGGCAAAATGCAACATTCCTCCTTCCCAAAAGATGGTTCAGTATGAGCTACTCAGAAATTGCAGCTTGTTCATAGTGATGTTTGTGGTCCTATGCAAACACCTTCTTTTGGGAACTATGTTTACTTTGTGACTTTCATTGATGTTTTTTCTAGGCATGCACGGGTATATCCATTGAAACCAAAGTCTGAAGTGTTTATTCCTTCAACTAGTTTTTGGTTTTGGTTGAAAATCTATCACCATGTAAAATGGGCACCCTCAGTTTTGATCGAGAGGGGGAATATATGTCTTCTGATTTTAATGCATTTTTGGCTGAACATGGGATAAAACATCAGTGTACAGTGTCGTATACACCTCAACAGAATGGAGTTGCTGAAAGGACGAACACATCACTCGTGGAGATGGCGAGGTGTATGGTCAAGAGCTAGGCTTTACCACATAGTTTTCAACTTGAGGCTATTATGTGTGCAACATATGTACTTAACATGTGTCCCACTAAAGCATTGCATTTTACCACTCCATATGAGGCTTGGCATGGTCGCAGGCCATCTATAGCTCACCTACATGTCTTTGGTTGTCTGGCATATGCATTAGTGCCTGAACAACAAACAAGAAATTGGATGATAAAGTAGTGAAATGTATTTTTGTTGGGGAAAGTCCTAAAAGCAAAGGCTATCATCTGTATCATCCACAAATTAAGCACATTTTGGTCATGATGTTGTTTTTGTGGAAGATGCTATTCAGCCATTACTTTCATGTACTAAGGAGACATCAATTAGCTCCAAAGATGTGTATGATACTTTGCTACCTCTTTTTATAGTTAGATAGTCTAATGTTGGTCCAAATGAGGCAATTTCTCAGCCTTTACAGGTTTCACATGATGATGCAAATCATTCCATTTCTGACCAGATTTACATGATGCACTTATTGATGAGAGAACTGATATAGAGGAGGCAAAAAGTATGCCTAAATGGCTAGTGTAGACTTTGCCAGATAGTAGATTAGATGCACCTTTGTCATATCGTACTCATTCAGGCTCTCATAGTGCTTCTTTTGCATCAGATTGCTATGCTATGCTTGCCTCTAGTCTTTGTGATGAGAATGAGCCAGTTTTGTTTGATGAAGCACAAAATTCTAAAAATTGGATGGCTGCTATGCAATCAAAATATGATGCTATTATGAAAAATGATACTTGGTCTTTACGTGACTTGCCTCCTGGCAAGAAGGCCATTAGCACTAAGTGGGTATACAAGCAGAAGCATAAGCCTAATGGAACAATTGATAGGTGTAAGGCTAGAATTGTTGCAAAAGGTTATGCTCAAGAAAGAGGCATTGATTTTGATGAGACCTTTGCACCTACATGCCGAATGAACACTACTCATAGCATCTGTGCACTTGCAATTCATCATGGTTGGAATGTACATCGGTGGGACATTAAAAGTGCATTTCTGAATGGTGACTTGCATGAAGAAGTGTATGTTTTTCAGCCCCATGGTTTTGTGCAGAAAGGGCATGAAAACAAAGTGTGCATGTTGAAAAAGGCATTATATGGTTTGAAACAAGCACCACGTGCTTGGATGAAAAGATACATGCCTACTTGACTGCGCATGGTTTTGAGAATAGTCCAACTGAGAGAACCTTATACGTTAAGCATGCAAATGATGTGCTTTTGATCATTATTGTCTATGTTGATGACATGTTGCTCACTGGTCCTAATGAGATGCATATTGTTGATTTTAAGGCTGATTTGCATGCCTCATTTGAGATGTCAGATTTGGGGCATTTACATCATTATTTGGGCATTCCATTTATGCAAGTTGATGGCATACTAGCTTTTTGGCAAAAAAATATAGTGACACATTATTGCAACATTTTTTTCTTGAAGAATATAAACCTATTGCGACTCCCATGGAGATAGGTTTACGGTTGATTCTTCATGATGCTGGAGATGCATTTGATGTTGTTCTCTATCAGCAGGTTGTTGGATGCTTGGTTTACTTATGCATTTCTTGGCCAAATATTTAGTATGTTGTCTCAGAGATGAGCGGGTTTATGCATTGCCCAAGTGTTAAGCATTGGCAGGTGGTTAAGTGCATTTTTTGCTACTTGAGTGGTACCCAACTACTTGGATTTTTTAATCCCAAGGGGGAATCACTACCACTAGATTTACATGCTTTTTTTGATTCTGACTGTTGCTACTTGCTATGACACTCATGTGTCTACCAATGGTTTTTGCTTCATGCTTGGTAGCTCATGCATATCTTGGTTGAGCAAGAAGAAACCTACTGTGGCCGCTTCTAGTTGTGAGGCTGAGTATAGGGTAGCTTTCACATGGATTGTTGAGTGTGTGTGTGGCTTAGATGCCTTATGGCTGATTTGGGTGCTGGTCAGTCTTCTACCACCACCATCTTCACTAACAGAGAGAGTGCATTGGAAGTTGTGAGGAACCTTGTGTTCCATGCTCGCACTAAGCACATTGAGGTGCACTATCATTATGTCAGGGAGAGGCTCTCTGCTCAAGAGATCAGTTTGGCATATGTGTCCACATAGGAGAACATTGCAGAACTTTTCACAAAGGCTCTACCTAGGGAGAAGTTTAAAGCTTTCTGCAAAGCTTTGGGATTACTTCCTTTTGTGGATTGATTCCACATAGCTTGACACTTCCTTATACATGAGTGCCAACTCCTTGTTCATTGCATCACTCCCAAGGGGGATTTGTTGATATTTTTAGGTAGTGATGTGTGTAAACACACTAGGACCACCACGGCACTTTTTGACTCTTTAGGAGGTTTTTTTTTCCTGGCTTGCATATACACCTATAAACCTAATGGGTCACTTATCTTTGTACATTCTCTTGGTTATACATTGAGTATTGTGTGTTGTGCTCCAAGCTTCTTCTTCTTCCGTGTGTTGTTCATGTGCTTCCGTAGACCTCAAACTCCAACACAATATGTATCAAAGAAAAAATTAATATCTATATTTTATGTGTATGAATAGAATATTCCTTCATTAAGTGTTCCTTTGAGGTGCTTGAGAATCCTTTTGGGTGCCTCCATATGTGGCTTACTAGGTGTATGCATGAATTGTCTCAAGACATTCACACTACACTTGATATCTACCCTAGTGCGAGAAGCATAGTTGAGACTCCCCATAAAGCTTTGATAGCTTGCCACATCTTCAATGAGCTCACTTTCATGAGCATGTAACTTTGAATTTACTTCCATAGGTATACTTGCAACCTTAGATAGCATATCTTTGATGTATTTCTTCTAAGTGAGGTACATACCATCCTGTGTATATACTACCTCCAATCCAAGGAAGCATGTGAGCTTCCCTAGATCACTAATCTTGAATTCTTCCTTCATTTGATGTTTGATTGTTGTAATGCCTTGAACATCATTACATGTTACTATAGATTCATCCATATATACACAACACTGATTTTTTATCCCATTTAGATAATGGCGAGCCTCTAGTAGGTATTGATGATTCATTCCCCCATGTAGAGTTTATTCAAGTCATTGAGGCTGACAAGTCTACATCTAGTGTTTTGACTTGGTATGAGGAGATGATGTCTTTTCTGGCTATTGGAGATCCCTCCTGCACATTATGGTTCACAACTCAAAGAAAACTTGCTTTGCATAGTCAAAGGTTCTCTGCAATCTTGGACCATCTTTGTTTTAGAGGTTCGGTAGGTGTTTGGCTTCGATGTGCCCCTCCACATGAAGTTCTTTTTGTCATTATGGAAGCATATGATGGTCCAACGGGTGGAGATTTGGGTGTAGATCCAACAATTTGGAAGATTTGTCCAGTGGCTTATGGTGGCCTACTATGCATAGGGATGTTCATAATTATGTGCAGTTATGTGACCCTTGTCAATGAACCGGTGAACCTTGGTGAACCTTGCACAATAATTCAAGATGTTCTTCTTTAGAACTAATACAAAAATGGGGAGTAGACTTTATTGGTCCCATTATGTGAGAATAAATGTGCTCACACCAATAAGTGTATCAAGGGTAAATCAAACATTATATAGTTGAAAAAACCAAAAAATTTGGAAAAAATTTGCCAGAGTATCCTTTGCAAAATGAACATATGAATATTTTCAAAATCTCATAAAACGATAAGTACTGACATGTTAACCTGCATAGTGAATTGCTGACTCCACGGCATACAATCAATTACCCAAAAGAAGTTAACTAGGATTATCGAGCACCTATGAAAAACTATCATACATCTCCTATGGCGAGGTTGGGTAAGTCTCCCATACAACATCAAAGAGACACCAACATCTAGGTGTCTCCCAGTTAAGAAAAGCTCACCACAAACCTCTTTATCAAACGTAGAAGGTTTTATGCAAAAAATGTAACCGCTATATCAATGGCCACATGGACATACATAAGCGGTGTCTAGAGAAGCATACATAGTGTGTATGTGCTCAATATATGCAATGAAATGGCATCGAAAGGCTGAATTCACAACCCAAGCACTAGCCAAAAACACATGCAAGTGTTTTTTAACTCTATTATTTAGGCTCAAAAACCTACATAAACTTGTGGTGGCTGCTCCCACCACAACTAAAAACGTTTCAAGAAACCTCTATATTTACTAGCATGGCTGAAAACATAGCCCCAAAGATGAATATTTGTTGTTGGAGAAGTACAAAGAAGCACTCTCCGTGATGTTCTTGAACCTATGTAATGAAAACTCTATGCAAAGGCACTCCAAAATGACTCCAAAAATCACCCCATAAATGCTTCAAAACAAGCTTTGAAAGCAAAGAATGAAGCTTTGAGGGCCCAAAATATGTTCAAGGTAACGTTAAATTAGTCTTTCCCCTTCTTCAAACACCACAAGAGTGTAGCTTAGTGGCAAGATATTACTGGTTAAGCGAGCTCTATGGGGAAAAATACTGGGATGGGTGACCTCCCGGGAAGTATCGGGAACCTATGTCTTCCTTGATTGTTGAGGTCCTCCCTCACTCACAACCAATGGTGACTTTGTTGACTCGGATGACAAGGTATGCCACGGTCTATGCCTTGGTCACCGCCTTAATTGTAAGCCTTGGAGAAAGCCTGGGTGGGCAAGTGCTCGCTTTTTTCGTACAAAAGGAACAAAGCTTTTGCATCCGAATGCTTTGATACCAGTGAAGTATTTCAATGGTGATGCACCACAGTGGAGTCTCCTTCTCGAGAGCTCCATGATGATAACCTCATGGGAGAAAATTGATATCTAGATGCCACACACAATACTCTGTATCGAGGCTGCAAAATACACAGAAAACACTCAATACACAGACCACGAACAAAAATTTCTTAGGTCACACAAATGCAGTTGAGCTTACTATCTATGAAACCACTATATGTTTTATTAAAGAACATATACAAAAGCATAAGACGAACATTTGGCCTTTCACATGGACACTAACCATAACATGTAGCAAATCGATTGCCACAAGTAGCTGATTCGCACTCTTAGGTCAATTTTCAAACGACAACACCCAAGACACCCTTGGATAAGATAGGAGATACAAGTGAGGGAGAAGAAGGAAACACCTATCTGCTTATCACCTACCAAGGCTACACAATGAAGACTATTTTAAGTTTGGGAGTGAGAGTTGCTATTGCCACCACTTCATTATGGAAATGATGGGGCAAACCAATGCTTAGGCCAATTAGAATGAAATTGCAAATGGAAAATGGGCATTTAGAGAAACCCTTAAGATTGCTAAAAGGGATAACTCTCACTACTTTTGGTTTAGGGTTTGAACACACTTTTTCCATATGTGATTTTGGCATGAACCACATCGATGAGATGATTTTAGCAAGACCATTCATGAGGTAGTTATAGATAGTGCATGATTGGGGAACCAATTCTTTGTACTTACAACATTTAGGTGTAACCACTGAAGTAAATCTCAAGGACTACTCCCAGAGGGATGTGCCAACCCTGCAATGGAATCTAGACTATAGAGTGGTGAAGGAGATAAAATCAGTGCATTCCATAGGATCGGATCGTTCATGGATGCACAAAGACACATATTTGTGGATGTATAAAGTTGCAATGGAAGAAGAGAAGATATTAGAAAGACAAAAACTTAGGTGCTAAAGAGAATCGTAGATCTATTCAAGACCCATCCTATGCACCTATGGTATTTCTCGATGAAGAATTTGAACCCCTTTTTTAGGCTAAAATATTAGCCAAGATAGACATAGATATAAATAAGGAACAATGGACACTCCATTGTGATGAAGATAGCTACGGCATCTCGGTATTCACAATAGAACCCCTCATGTTTGAACTAGTCATAGAAGAGTGTGAGCTTAGCACATGATTGATAACTCAAGCTAATGACAAGGATGATGAATCCATAATCATGGAATCCTTTTGTGCTTCAGAGGAAGAGTACCTTTATTTGGTAGATGTTAGGACAGAAGAGGAAGAATCCCTGTTTGAAGTGCTAGAGAATTTCAAGAAATATGAGATTGAAGAAAGAATATCATCAAAATGCCTAAACGAGAAGCCCTCATAGGAGAAGCCTACAAAAACAAAGAAAAGACCAAGAAGATAATAGTGAACATAGAAGATGGCAAGGAGAGATGTACTTACATAGGACATGGCTTGAGTGAAGATGAAGAACGAGAGTTCATCGAGTTGTGGAGAGAATATAGAGATGTGTTCACTTGGAATTATAAAGACCTAAAAGGAGCGGATCCATACATATATTCTCATAGAATCATGATGAATTTAGAAGCCAAGCCAACCAAATACAAGCCTTACACATATAATGATGATTATGCAACCAAAATCAAAGAGGAAATCGATCGCTTGATAGAAACTGGATTCATTTATGAAAGTGAGCATACTGAATGGGTATCTCCCATTGTAGTGGTGCCCAAGAAGAATGGAAAGCTAGGCATGTCCATTAACTTAAAGAAAGTTGATGCCACCACCATAAGAGATAGTTATCCACTTCCTATCATTGAGCATCTATTAGAAAGAGTAGTGAGCAAGGAAGTTTACAACTCCCTTGATGGATTTTTAGGTTACAATCAAGTCGCCATCACTCTAGAAGACCAACATAAGATGACTTTTGACACTGAATGGGGTATTTTTGCATTCCATGCTATGCCATTTGGGTTCACCAATGCATCTGCTACATTCCAAAGACTGATGTGTCATGTGTTTAAGGAATTCTTAATAAAGAACTTAGAGGTCTATGTGGTGAAGTATTTTGATGGCGATGGACCATAATCCACTCTCCTTCTCAAGAGCTCCACGAGCATATCCTTGGAGTAGAAAATCAAGCTCCAAGTGTCGCACACGATTCTCTGCACAGAGGCTATAGAATATGTAGAAAAACACAGTACACAGGGAGCACAAACACAGACTTCTTACGTGTTACAAATGCGGTCGAACTTACAATTTGTGGCCGACGAGGCCACTATATGTTTTATTAAAGAACATATACAAAGAAGTGTCTAATGGCCACACCTACAAGTATCTGTTAGCTCTGTTCTTTAGGTTCAAAAACCTCTATAAATTTGCAGTGGTTGCTCCAACACAACTGAAAACCTTTCAAGAAACCTGTAGTTTTACGAGTGTGGCTGAAAACATGGCTCCAAATATGAATACTTATTTTCAAAGAAGTACAAAGAACACTCTTCTTGATGTTCTTGAACCTATGTGAAGAGACCTGTGCACGGAAGTACTCCAAAATGGCTTCAAAAATCACCACAAGAATGCTTCAAAAACCGACTTTGAAAGCAAAGAATGAAGCTTTGAGGGATCAAAACATGTTCAAGCTAATGTTAACCTTAGAATTTCCCCTTCTTCAGACACCACAAGAGTGTAGCTTAGTGGCAAGAGATTGCCATGGTTAAGTGATCTCCGGGGGGAACAGTACTGGGATGGGTGACCTCTTGGGAAGTACTTGGAACCTCTATCTTCCTTGATCGTTGAGGTCCTCCCTTGCACGTAGCCAACGGTGACTTCAATGACTCGGATGAAAAGGTATGCCAAGGTCTATGCCTTGGTCGCTGTCTTAGTCATAAGCCTTGGAGAAGGCCTTGGGTGGGCGAGCAGGTGCTCACTTTGCTCGCACAAAAGGAACAAATACTTTGCATCAAAATACTCTGATACCAATGAAGTATTTTGGTGGTGATGCACCATAGTGCACTCTCATTCTCGAGAGCTCCATGTTGATATCCTCAGAGTAGAAAACTGAGCTCCAAGTGTCACACACCGTTCTCTGCATAGAGGCTCCAGAATACATATAAAAACACAGTACACAAGGAACACGAACAGAGACTTCTTAGGTCTTACAAATGCAATCGAACTTAAAGTCTATGGCTGACCAATCCACTATATGTTTTATTAAAGAACATATACAAAGAAGTGTCCGATGGCCATTTGGCCTTTCACATGGACACTAACAATAACATGTGGATGATCTGTGCACACATTCCCACGTATGACAAACTCACATCCTAGAGCTTATACAAATCGACAAATGTAGAGTATGCTTGAATGCAAAAAAAATGTTCTTTCATGGTTAGAAAAGGTAAGATCTTGGACCACATAGTGTCAAAGAATGGGATCTCAATAGATGAAGATAAGCTCAGAGATATTGCAATTTACCTAAGCCGAAGATGATCAAGGAATTACAAGCATTTATGGATCATTGTAGATACTATTGACACTTTATCCACATGCATGCTATCATTGCAAAGCCCATGCCTGTACAATCGTTTAACTAACTTTGAGTGGAATGAAGAATGCGACACATCATTTAATGAGCTAAAAAGATGATTATGATCAACCTTGATCTTAACAATGCTAGATGGGAATAAGCCATTCCATGTTCACATGGATGCGCCCATTATGCCATTGGTGTGTGACCACAATTGACAGGTGAAAAGAACATTGATCTTCCCATTGCCTATGCAAGTAGGCAATTAAATGCTGCAACAAGAAATTACAAAAACATAGAATGAGAAGGATTAGGCATGATATATGAAATCAAGAAATTTATACATATATTTGCTTGCAAATAAGTTTAAGTTCTTCACATACCATCAAACCCTACTCTATTTAGTGAACGAACCTTGTAATACAGGTAGATTAATAAGATGGCTTCTCTTACTAATGGAATATGATTTTGAAGTAATCATAAGGAAAGACAAGGCCCACCTTCAAGCAGATCACCTTGTTAGACTTACTTCAAACAATTCACTGCAAGGAGTATCAGACAAACTTCCTGATGCTTAATTGTTCAACTTGGAAGTAGCACCTAATTGGGCTAAAATACGTGTGCCTAATCTCACAATTGGACCTAAAAATCCAATGGTTAGAACAAAGGATGATGATATTTTCAAATCTCAAAGGTGTCATATATTGGCAGGAAGCATATACAAGTAGAATGATCAGGGAAACTTAGCTTCTTGTGTGAAAGAAGGATAGAATGATAAGTGGTTGCAACTTGCACATGTAGGTTCATTAGGGCAACACAATTCAAAGCACAGAACCCTACAAAATCTGGAACAATTAGATGTATATTGGCCTAATATGGAAGAAGATCTCTATAGGTTGTTTAAGAATTGTCCAATGTTTATTAACATACCACTTGTGGAGCACACGACATTATATCGTGTCATTAATACTTGATTGGAGTAGTCCTCTAGTTGACTTTTTGAGGACGAAGAACTTCCCTCAAGAAATGAATTTAACATGACAAAAAAGTCTAGACCAAGAGGCTCAAGACAACCCACTCATTGCAGATAGTCAATATAGGCATGGACATGATGGGAATCTCATACTATGTGTACATGAGAGTGAATACTTGAATATCTTAGAGATCACATACCAAGGCATGGTAGGATAAAAGCCATCTTATTTTCAAGCCTTTGGTAGCCAAACCTTCATGTGGATGCACATACCTATGCGAAGAGATGTGACATATGTCAGAGAACTCAATACCCTGTTCGTAAAGATGAAATGGCACTGAGACCCATGATGAAATGACGTGCATTCTCCAAGTGGGGAATAGATGTGTAGGTCATATTAGTCCCCCAGCTAAGAGTTCACTTCTCAAATACATCATCATTGCAACATATTATCTAACCAAATGGATAGAAGTGAAAGCGACAGGGAAGAATGATGCACACACAACAACTAATTTTTTATTCGAAAATGTGTTTACACGATATGGGTTGCCAATAGAACTAGTAAGTGATTGTGGAACTCATTTCTTGAACAATGTCATTGAATATCTTGTACAAGATTTCATGGCCATTCACAAGAAGTCAACTTCATATCACCCACAGGCCAATGGATAGGCAGAGAGCATGAGTAAGATCCTATGTATGATATTAACAAAGCTCATGAATAACAAGAATTTTGATTGGGACAAACAATTTCATCATGTTTTATGGGCATACCGAGTGGCCTACAAAAGGGTACTCAATGAAGAATGAAGCTGAGAAGACGAGGTGTAGATCAGCCTAGGAACAAGAACTATCTTTATTCAAAAAACCCTAGATATCACATGACTATGATTTAGGCTAAGCAAAAACCCTCTCATAGCATAATTGATAGATGACCCTTTATTTCCATTGAGCTCGGACAAGACACAAATGCAAAGACAATTAGGGCATTTATAGATTCAAGAAATACTGCTATAAGATATTCTTGTTTTTAGGACATAGGATTGTCAATCAATCCTATTGAAAACTACCTCGCAAGATTGGGAGGTGCAAAAACCCCTTGCATCGGTGAGGTGGAACTCCCCATCTTCATTCAAGATGTCCCTATGATAATGAAGGTACTATTTTTCCATGACAAAGGCCTCACCGGGTCTCTCATCCTGGATCAAGACTGGATCTATGATCATGTAGTCAACTTAAATCTAAGAACTCGACTTCTTCAAGTTTGGGTATAAGAAAAATGTATTACAGTCAAATCAGAGGGTTGCATGATGATCACTGATCTAAGTAGCACATGGGCCCTTAGGTCTTTTGAGACTAATCTTGAAGACAAAGGTGCTATATATGTCCCAAAATCTGTGACGCAAAAGGATTCAACAATTGAAGATAAAGCTTGATAGGTAATGGAACTCCCTTATTTTCCAAAGACAATTGTGGTCATAGTATCTCAACCCAAGAAGCACGCCAAGCAGCACAAGAAGACAGATGAATCAAGAAGACATACAAAATCTAGAAGAAAAGTGGTTCCTAGCATGAAGCATACTTGGGTATGTATGGGTGAACCACCAATTGTACCAGTGTAGTCGAGCTCAGTAGTGGAGAAGTAGAGGAGAAAGGCAAGGCAACATGTAGTAGAACAACCTAAATCTCCATCTCAAAGAGTATTCAGTATTTGAGTGCCAAAGTGGTCGATGAAGGCTGACCACAATCATAGACAAATTTGGGTGCCTAAGACCTGCTTATGAGCTCAGATCATCACACATGAGCTCTTAGGGTTTATTCATTACTTATCAATCCCAAGCCCCCGAAAACCTACATTGAAAGCTATTGTAACCACATCATCATGTAAAGTCACTCCTAGAATAGCTTGGAAATGGTTACCTAAAAAGTCCCATAGCCAAGTCAAGTCATCCTCTAATACCATGTATGAATTGAAAAGCCCAACTTGTAATCCCATAAGGGAAGTTTGGAAAGTCAAACCTTGTAAATTACCACCCGATCCAACAATGTAATAAAATCACCTCTACCTACTGACTTTGAGTTTCGAGGATCTATTGGTCTAGATGAATTGGGCAACATCAACTTTGAGCAACTTCTCTAGGAGGTAGAATTAGAGTCAGAAATCAAATATGAAGGCGAGCAACAACAAGAGCTACAACAAGAACATCAACAAGAAAGACAGGATGAGGAAGAAGAAGAGAAAGAAGAAGGAGCTCCAACCTATATAGATGAACTCCACATAAGACACCATCGAAAGTGTGCAATCTCAAGGAAGACTTACAGTGCATAGCAGCCATATGCTCATGGATTAGATCCTAGGAGAAGAAGGCATGGAATCACAATTTATTGAGTCTTTACGAATTCTAACAAAAACTTGTGGGATCATCGATGCCATTGACCACATGTTACAGAGGCCCCATGTACAGTATGATGAGAGACATATCAACACAAGACATAGGCGAGGGAAGAATATCCAAATTCCAATCATAGTATCACAAGAAACAACATCCACTCAAGAAGCAATCATCACTTCCATGACACCAACTACCACTACAACCATTGACTTAACCACCAAAACACTTGTACAGATGCCCCTAGACTGACCACTTCCTCCTCCATTCCTGACTAGAACCCTTGGACACCAACCCACAACGACAACAAAAGTTTCCATCTAACAAGAAGAACCAATATTTCACACCCCACCTTGCTCAGTCTCTAGGACTACAAATATTGTAAGAGCCACTGAAGTTACCATGACAACACCCATCTTTAGTTTTTTTGCACCGATTTCTGATTCACAATTCTTATCTTCAATCAACAACCCATTTGTACAACACCTCTTGCTCCTTATCTAAACCTATAATAGGCAATCTAGCTTGACACCTCATAATGGGTCATTGAACCCCTTCGTCCACCATGATGGGTTATCCCACCTCACAATCAATCCACACTTTTGTCCAAGCAATGCCCTACACATCCCAATTTTCATCTTGTTTTCCATCTCAACCACCATCAACTACACTACCACCTCTGCTCCAATCGTGAGTTTCCATCTTCGAATCCACTTTCCAGCCACTAGCCCAATCTACTTCTTGATGACCTAGATCCTCACAAGGTCCTAAAAAATTTGTAATATCAAATTTTCATTTACACCACGAGCATGACACCTACATTCCCATCTTTATGGTAGAACCATCGTGCACTTTCATGTTTGATTCTATGGACATATCACCACCCACAACACCTCCCCCACCACCCCCCCAACATCACTTCACCCACAACACCATCGTGCACAACATCGACACTTTCCATTCCCTCCCCTTTCCCCCTGCATTCCCCCTTGTACATATAACATTATGAATGTGATAATGCTTTCGATACAATGATCAATCGTGCAAAAAATCTTAGACATGAATATCGACAACTAGAGGCATTCAATGCAACTATCAATGCATAATCCATCCAACTATAGGAAGATGTATCAGAGTTAGAAGCAAGCAACAATTTTAAAATAAAGAAGCAAGATCGTATATATTTCACAAAAAGGATTTTCTTCAAATAGAAGGCAAATAAAAAAAAATGAAAAATGAAAGCATTTACTTTATCAAATAGTGGAGGCTAAAAGAGAATCAATCAAAAGAGAATCAAATCCAAACACTGAACCGAAAGAGAAGAGTGACTGCTCAAAGTAGTGGAGGAGTGATGGAGAAGAGCTCTCAAAATCATCATGAGAGCTCACGATCATTTGGCTACAAAAGAGGCAATTGAGGACACTCAAGAATAGAGGAAGAAGGCATTGAATTCCCCTGGTAGGTAGTTCATTTGGTTTCAATCATTTCGTTTTCTTCAGTCTCATAGACTATGTCTAGCTGCTCACCAATTTCTAGGTATGCTGATTGCGAGAGTCATATCTCTCAATGTATGTATCCATTTTTAGTTTTAAATATGTATTAAAAAGCTTATCTTGTATACTTTCTTTATCTAGAAGAGTTTTGTTAAATTTGCCATGTTCTATGAGTTATTCAAGTTTTAGTGAAGTCCAGTCTTCAGCCTAATTGAGTGGATACGCAACTTGTTCTGAGTCAAAGAGTTTCCAAACCAAAACTACTCCAAATTGAGTGTTTGAAGTGTCTAGTTTGAGTGACCAAAGTCTCAAGTTGATTGTGTTTTTTAGTTGATACCAATTTTCATTCTAAGGTTCAGCTATAGGTAAAAGTCTTGGTCCTAAAAAGGTCTTCTACACTTTTTGCTGCATATAGGAGAGGAATTCTCCAATAGTTGGTATCTAAGCTCAACAATAGAGCATTGGAGCTTGAAGAGGCAAAGCATTGGAAGTGAAGTAAAGCAAAAGAGAAGCTACAAATCAAGGGGGAGCTTTGTAAATTCAAGAAAGAGTGCCACAACATATTTGAGGTAAACTTCAAACTTTGAAGTTTTCAATGGCTAATTTTGGACAACAAGTTGAGAAGTTAGACAAAGATAATTTTTAGTATTGGAGGTATGAAATGAAAAATTACTTTAAAGGTAAAGGTTTATGGAGTTTAG
This sequence comes from Ceratopteris richardii, assembly GCA_020310875.1. Lineage (NCBI taxonomy): Eukaryota > Viridiplantae > Streptophyta > Polypodiopsida > Polypodiales > Pteridaceae > Ceratopteris > Ceratopteris richardii. Next base: position 24,578,444 of record CM035417.1, on the reverse strand, counting down.
TTGCTTGAGATGATCCACAACCAGTGGAGCTTCAAGTTCCGAACATTACTCCAACACAAAGGAGACAATTTGCTTATTGGGAAAAGAGGAATCGAAGGGTGATGTTTCTCATTTCACAAGTTATTTCTAACACTATGATTGTTCATGTGCAAATTCTAGAGACAACCAAGGAAGTTTGGGAAGCATTGGAGAAGGTGTATGCTCAAACCAAAGCATTAGGAAGAATACATTGAAGATCAAGGAGCTTCGAGATTAGCTAGCATCAGTTGGATGCAAAATAGAAGAGTAAGACATCACCCAAACAGCCCTGAGATTATACCAAATCTTGTGGCTGAAGAGGTTGCTCAACAAGGATAAGGCAACAAAGGTAAGGCCAGCCATATCCAAATGTTATATGCAAGTCGAGGTAGAGGAAAGAACTCAAGAGGAGGCTCACAAGGAAGAGGAAGAAGCTACAACAACACAAATTCCAACCAACACAACTCGGAGGACAACAAGGACAACTCAAATGACAACACATATGGAAGAGGTTGAGGAAGAAATAGAAGAAGAGGTAGAGGTTCATCCAATCCTCATAAAGGCATAACATGTTATCATTGTGGTAAAATAGGACATTATGCAAATGATTGTTGGCAAAAGAATGGAAGGCTGAATGTAGGCAACCAAAGGAGTCAAAATAACTATGCGAGTACATCAAGTGAAGGAGACAAGCAAACCATGCTTGCCATGAAGCATGAGTACAACAGCCCAAGAAGTGATGATAAAAAATGGTTTATAGATTCACATTGTAGCTGACATGCCAAGGAGATTTATTCACAAATCTACAAGCTCCAAGTCGAAAAGGATGTGTGGAGATCGGTGATGAAACTCAACACACAATTGGGCATGTTGGAGGAATCAAGGTTGGAGACAAGAAGGTATTGATTGATGTTCTTCATGTTCCTACTATTGCAAAGAATTCGATTTCAATAGGACAAATGGTAGAGAAAGGATATCATGTTATCTTCAATGAAAAAGGATGCTTTATAAAGAACCCAAAAGATGGATTCAAGGTCATTGCTCAAGGAAAGAAAGAAGGTAGGATGTTCACTTTGGACATTCAACAACCACATGGAAAGGTGATGTATATTCAATTTGGAAACAAGAGGATTGCTAAAATCGATTTGTGGCACAAAAGGTTTGGAGATATCAACATTCCCGAGCTCAAGGACATGAGCAACCATGAAGTGGTAAGAGGTCTTCCAAGGTTCAATGATGCTGGTCTACATGAGTTTTGTGAAGCATGCCAACTAGGAAAGCAAACTCGACAACCATTCAAGAAGAGAAACTATGTGGAAAGGAATGTCCTCGACTTGATACACATGGAGGTATGGGAACCATCACAACAACCTTTGATGGCTGGTAATAGATATTTTGTCACTTTCATTGATGATCATTCAAGAAAAGTATGGATGTCTTGCATAAAAAAAAATTTTAGATGTGTTCTCCATGTTCAAGAGATTTAAAGCACAGGTAGAAAAGGAAACATGATGCTACGTAAAGACCTTGAGGTCTGATGGAGGAGGAAGAGAATATTTCTCCAAAGAATTTTCAGATTTTCTTTATGAAAATGGCATCAAGCGATAATTACATGTAGGTACATGCCTCAAAAAATGGAATTGTTGAAAGGAAAAATAGACATATCACAGAAGTTGCAAGATGCATGCTCAACGAGATGAAGGTTCCACTAAACTATTAGGTTGAAGCAGCTAGTATGGTTGTTTTTTTGATGAACAAGTGCACAACGGCTGGAGTGAATAATTTAGCTCTTGAGGAGGTTTATTCTAGTAAGAAACCTGACCTTACACATCTCAAAGTTTTTGGATGTGTGTGTTATGTTCACATTCCTCAAAAACTAAGGACAAAGATGGAGCCAAAGTCAGAAAAATGTATTTTCATTGGATATTCATTGGAGCAAAAGGGATATAAGTGCTACAATCCGGTGAGAAAGGAGCTATGAGTCTCATGAGATGTGGTATTTGATGAGCTAAGACCATGGTTTGGAGACAAAGGGAAAGATAACATTCTTGAAGAAGATTATGAAGATGATGGAGGTGCTATCCAAGAAGAATTTCAACAAACAAGCACTAAAATGTCAGGTCCATAAGCTTCTACATCACATGGAGAAAGCTCAACATGGAAGGGGAGACTAAGGAGTCATCCCTCATCACCACCATCAGGTTATGAAAGAGTTGAAGCTGGAAATGCTGCCCAAAATAGTGATTCAAATGCAAGTGAAGAAGAGTATGAAGAGGTGATTACACCAAAGGTAAAGTTGAGCTTGTTGAAGAAGCAATATTCAAAAGGAAATGAAATGAGGTCTTCAAGAGCAAGGTATCCAATTCAAAGGTTGAGCTATGATAGTTTTGTTGCAAAGCATTTTGCATATATGACACAGGTGGTCAAAGACAAAGAACCAGATGCATATGAAGAAGCATGTACACAAAAAGAATGGTAGCAAGCTATGCAAGAAGAGATAAAAGCTCTCAAGGATAATCACACATGGGAGTTGGTTCCAAAGGCTGAAGGTATGAAGATTGTTTCAAATAAATGGGTGTTTAAAATAAAGAGAAATGCGGATGGTTCTCTAGCTAGGCATAAAGCTAAACTAGTAACAAAAGGGTTCAAGCATACTCACGATATCGACTATGAAGAGACTTTCAACCCGATTGCAAAGATGGGAACAATTAGAAGCTTGATTGTAGTAAGTGTAGCAAGGGTAACAACAATAAAAAATGCTTTTCTCAATGGTGAGCTTCAAGAAGAGGTATAAATGAGTCAAGCGATTGGATTTGAAGATAAAAAGCATCCAGATTTTGTTTGCACATTGAAGAAAGCTTTGTGTGGGCTGAAGCAAGCACCACGTGCTTGGAACCAAAGATTGGTTGAGTACCTCACAAGGTGTGGGTATAGTCCAAGTAGTGCAGATTGTTGATATATTTAGGTAGTGATGTGTGTGAACACATTAGGACCACCGGGGCACTTTTTTCCCTCTTTAGGAGGTTTTTTCCCCCCAGCTTGTATATACGCCTATTGCCCTAATGTGCTACTTATCTTTGTACATTCTCTAGTAATACATTCAGTATTGTGTGTTGTGCTCCAAGCTTCTTCTTCTTCCTTGTGCTGTTCGCGTGCTTTCGCAGACGTCTAACTCCAACAATTGGTATCAGAGCAGGTCGCCGCTTCATCTAGGGTGTCGTCGACACTCATCCGATTGCAGTCTCAGAATCACATGAATTTCAGTGAGCATACTCAGCGTGTTTTTGAGATCAAAATAACTTCACCGTAGTGTCGAAATCGCGATCTGAGTTCGTTTCGGCCTCTGAATGCACTAATCATAGTACCTATGTAGGCTATTTTGTCTTTTTGTGCCAAACATATATACCAGTTTTGGTTTCCCAGTATAAGTGTCTCGAAGTCTGCTACAGGTTTAGCAGAACTCGTATGGGCAGTTCCGTTCAACTTTTTGAGACATAGTCAATTTTCTGCATCAAGGTATTTTAGTCACCGGCCATGGCTGAAAGCAGTGATGTATTCTGTATGTTGGCTATTGAGGATAAGTTGGATGGTACCAACTACCCATTATGGGCTTATATGATGCGACATGTATTGATTGCAAAAGGATTGTGGAACATTGTGTAGGGTGTTGAAAAACATCCTATCACACCTGCAACTATTACAACTATATGTACTGAAGCTGATGTAGAAGGTGTCGAAGATGATGATATTCTGCATATTCTTGTTCATGCTGTGGTTTCTGTTGCACCTACTACAGAGAAGATTCGTTGGGATGGCAGAGATGCTCAAGCACATGCATTGATAGCTTTGTCTGTCAAACGTGCCATTATTCCTCACATTCGCTCTTGCAGAATAGCTAAGGATGCTTGGGATACACTTACCACATTGTACCAAGCTAGGAATGAGGCTCGTGTTGCTTACCTCCGAAAACAGTTGGAGAGTGAGCACATGAATGAAGGTGATTCTATGGACAATTTTCTAACAAAGATCAAAGACTTGAAGGAACAATTGATTTCTACTAATGAGGTTATACCAGATAGCTCACTCGTGCAGACCGTTCTGAATGGTCTTCCTGATTCATATCAGTGTTTTGCCTCTACTCTTTGGTTTGATGATGAAAGGCAATCCAAATGCCTTGTCATTTGAGGAGTTACTCTCTGTTCTGTTGCAGGAGGATCAGTCCAGTCAGAATAGGTCCATTATACATGTTGCAGATCAAGATTTCCTGGCTAGTCAGAAGGGCAAAGGAAAATGGAGCTCTTCAAGTAGTAAGCAAAAATCTGCTAATTCTGCACAATCGAAGAGAGAAGACAAAGAGGAAAAGAAATCAGAAAAGCAAAAATTGTTTTGCAAGTACTGTAAAGGAAATGATCATATCATAAAGAACTGTCCAAAACTGGCTGCTAAAGAGGCAAAGAAGAAAGAGGCTAGAATGGTTGTTGCAGAGGCCTCTACACCAAAAACAGAGTCTGCTAATCTTATGCAGGAAGAAGAATGGGCGTTTACTACTGTTTGCCATTTTGAACCATCTTCTCATGAGCAGTGCATGTCTGCAGTAGACTTAGATGTTTGGTACTTTGACAGTGGGGCGACCAAACATATTACCTCGGAGTGCAGTTTCATCTCTTCACTCGAGCCTGTCCCTACAAGGAATACTGTTACAAAGTGCCAACAACTCCTCTTATCCTGTTATGGGAGTTGGTAAGATCATTTTGACTCACCTAGACACATACACACATAATGATGCATACACACACATACACATGCATACACACACATATGCATACATACATGCATACACATACACACATAGACACATACACACACATAGACACATACACACACATAAACACATACACACTCATAGACACCCACACATACACATAGACACACACACACATGCACACACATATACACACACACATACACACATAGACACATACACACATAATGATGCATACACACACATACACATGCATACACACATACAAACACATATACACACACACATACACACATACACACACATATATGCATACACACACATAGAGAGACATACACACACACATAGAGAGACATACACACACATACACATACATGCATACATATGCATACATAGTGCATATGCATATGCATACATACATACTTACATGCATACATACATACTTACATGCATACATACACATACATAATGCATACACACACATATGCATACATAATGCATACATGCACATATGCATACATACATGCACATATGCATACATACATGCATACAGATACACACATAGACACATACACACACATAGACACATACACACACATAAACACATACACACTCATAGATGCACACACATACACATAGACACACACACATACACACACATATACACACGCATACACATAGACACATACACACATAATGATGCATACACACACATACACATGCATACACACATACACACACATACACGCACATACACGCACATACATACACACACATGCATACTGCTGCAAAGAAGAGAGTGGAGTCGGGCCACACATCGCACCTAGGCCAAATGGGCCATAATGGTTTTGTAGCTACATTTGTAAGTATATGTGTTATTGTGAGTATATTTTTTATTTTAGTTAAAATGCAAGCAACTAGTCTTTTTTATTTGTTTCAATGCAGCAGAAGGATTATGGCCGATATCCTACGAAACATGAGATCTAGTATGCTACACATTTTGGATATCGGCATTTGAGCGAGTATATGCGAGAGCATCCTGATGCCTTTGTGAGTATTATTAAATTTTATATAATTATTTTATTTTTATGAATGGTTTAATTGTTTTATTTATTTATGTTTGTTATATATAATACATGAGTATTATGGAGAGACAGATATGGATGAGGTCGAGAGACAGACACTTACACATACATACATATACACATGCATATGCACAAACATTTCTACAACCACATAAAAAGACTTACATGCATGCATTATTGCATATATATATATACACATACACACATTAACATATAAGCAAATACATGTATATGCACATCCACATGCATGCACATGGATGCAAATGGAAATGCATCCACATACACATGCATGTTTCATACATATACACATGCATATACATACATTATACACATATATACACATATATATATATGCACATACGTACACACACATATACACATGCACACACACATGCACATACCTACATATACACATATACATGCACATACACACATATACACATAGAGTTACACATATACATGCACATACATATACACACACATACACATGCACATGCACATACTCATACACACATATACACTTACACATGCACATGCACATACATACATATGCACACACATAAACATGCACATACATATACACACAAATACATATACACTTAGGTACACACATATGAATGAATTATATAATTAAAGTATTAAAACACATATACACATGCACACACACACATGCACATACCTACATATACACATATACATGCACATACACACATATACACATAGAGTTACACATATACATGCACATACATATACACACACATACACATGCACATGCACATGCACATGCACATACTCATACACACATATACACTTACACATGCACATGCACATACATACATATACACACACATACACATGCACATACATACATATACACACACATACATATACACTTAGGTACACACATGTGAATGAATTATATAATTAAAGTATTAAAACACATTCTTAATATAAATAATAATAACAATCAATAGAACAAAACTCTTCATTACTTAATACCATACACACAATTCAAAACATAAGTGAAATGAAAAATATATAGATAATATATATATATATATATATATATATATATATATATATATATATATATATATATATATATATATATATATATATATATATATATCAATGTAAATACATATAATCCAATGTCATAATCAACTAAAATCCTAATCATCATCATCATGATCATCATCATCATCATCAGCAGTATCATGATCATCCTGATCATCCTCATCCTCATCGTCATGATCACCCTGTGACAATCTGCACATGTATCTGTGTGTATATGTGTGTGTATGTGCATGTGTATATGTGTATATGTGTGAAAGTGCATCTTCATCATGTATAAGTGTAAAGTGCATATCAATAAGTGTGAGTATGCTATCTAATGAAAATAACACAATTCAAATGATATACAAAGAATAGAAATTGTACTTACAATAGTTAGCCATACTTTTTGCTTGGTTATTTTCTTGAATAACCTGCAATAAAGAGAGAGAGAGAGAGAGAGAGAGAGAGAGAGAGAATTCAAAGAGAGAAAGATGTAGAAAGAGAGAAACAGAGACAGAGGGAGACAATAAGAGAGAGCTTAGGCAAAACAACAATTCTGCATATACTTGCTTCAGCTCGTAAGCGCAGCGCAATTGCGAATGTTGGAGGGCTCTTCGATCAGATGCGTGAAAATGCTGATCAAAGAGCCTCCAACGTTTTAATTTTTTTCCGTCAACAAACCGTCGTGTAAGCGATGCTACGCGTCGAAAAATCATTGCACTTGGTGTCGCATAAGCGACATGTTTTAGCGTCGCTTATGCAGCGTTGTCGGAAGGATTTCCTCACTTGAATTGTCATATAAAAAAATAAAAATATTTTGCTTTAAAGTCGATTAAATAATATCTCTCTCTCATATATATATATATATATATATTTTAATGCATTGGAATAAAATGACTAATATTATCTCTTGGGTACCTGCAGGAAAAAGAAGAAATTATATGCATAATGAAAGGATAAATGATTCCTACTCTTAAACTTTATTTTATATTTTATTATATGTTTTTCAAATTATGTACATGTGCATTCATAAATGTTCATTTGTATGAACTCATGTTTATAAGGTTGTGTATCTATATTTATGTGAATATACTAATTTATGTATGTGTTCATGTACCTATGAATATGTATATGAATGTAGGGTTTATGCTTTAAGTATGTGTTTGCATATGCATACTTATTATATTAATATGTGTACACCTATGTTTAAGCATTTTTGAATTATTTCCTACCTACGCATGGGTATGAATGTGGAGTTCCAATGCATTTTCATTATATGTGTATGAGTATTTAACCTAAGTATATACCCATGTAAGTTGAAGTGTTAAAGCATGTGAAAGTGATTGATTGTATCTATATAAGCATGTGACTAGGTTTAGGATATGTTAGTTTTTTTTAGAAACAAGAAATAGAAATTAATATATTTAAAACCATAATGTTTTAAAGATGACCAAAAACCTTGAATAGATGTTTTTGTTCCTTTTAACCATAAAAAAAAAGGGGTATTAATAAATATTTACTAATAAATGGATTTATTTGATATATATAGAAGTTATCATATGTACATTGTTGTTTATTACTTTCAATATTTATAAGATCATTAAAAAGGTAACTAATGGATAATATCTTAAATCATTTAACTATTAGATCATAAATCATTTAGCTAATAAATATTTTATATATATAATAAAATAAATAAATACATATATATTTACATACACGTAAGTTGTGCGCCAAAATTATATATGTAACATTTGTCCAATAGTATGAATTAGATTAGATTGGAAAGTGGCCAAGTGTTAGGAGCGCATGAATATCTGCAAGACTATGCTTATCTATAAATATTGTAAGATAATGAGAAGAATCTCATAATGATTGATTCTGCAGATCATTGAAGAGATTACAAAGGAGATTACGAGAATACAAGATTACGAGATTTCAAGTTTACAAAAATTGCAACATTTGAAGATTGAAGTTTTTTATGATCATTTATAAAGAGATTGTATTTGCACTCCACATAAGATTTGTATAGGCTTAAATAGATTCTTCATACCTTTACTCTGAAAATCAATATTAGTTCTTCTCTTTTTTATTTCGTATGTCTAAAGAGTTAGGATCTACAAGTAGTTCTGAACTAGTATCTACAACCAATTTTGATATTAAGAGTCAAGAATTAGAAACCTTTATTATAGGAACACTTCTTCCGTCTTCAATTCATAGTTCGAATAATAACGAAAATATAGAAATTGAAATCATTAAAGATAAAATAGTTAACGAAACTTTACACACATTAGAGCACGATTGTACTATTTCCCGAATTTTACCTTTAATTTCTATAGTTTTGCTAGAACCGGAGGACAAAGAAGACTTATTCCCACCTAATTTAGTTAGAAAACCTAATTTAAATCAAATTAAAAACGAAGAAGTTGACATTGTTAAAGATAAAATTACAAGCGAGGAATTAGTTTTACCTTCTTACTTAGAAGCTATAGCTAGATATAGAAACGTACTACCTTACGGGTCGTAGTCTTAAGAAATTAGTTCTTAATTTAAACTCGAATAGATTAGAAACCTATATCTTTTAACACTCCTAAAATAAAAAAACAACCTATGGCCTTAAGCATACTTAGAAGCACCCTGCGTGCAGTCACAACGGTTAGGTTAGCGTGATTCTTTTAGATGAACGTCAGTCTACCTTCACACCCCTCTACGACAGCGTTAAAAAGCATTGCTTATGCAACGCAAAAAAGCATCGCTTATGCAATGCAAAAAAGCATCGCTTATGCGACGCTATTTAAAACCGTCGTGTTAGCGACGCTCTATGCAAGTGCCGCAGACTCCGTCATGCGACAAGTCGTAAAAAACGTCGTTTGGCTCGTCGTTTAATCGACGGTGCGTGCGCGATGCTCATTACAATGCATTTTGCAATTTTATAGTGATGAAATTGTGTCGCCTTAACCGTTGCTATACACCCGTATTCCTTGTAGTGTTATCAATTTCTGCATTATCCAAGATTGGCTTGGTTGTGAAATTTGTTGATGACAGGTGTACAATTCATGGCATGTCAAATGGTGATGTGATTATTGCTTTTGGCATTTTATGTCATGGGCTGTATAAGCTCATAGACTATGAAAGATCTGTAAATGATTTGGCATGTGCAGTACATGATTCTCAGACTATGTCAGATGCAAAGCTTTGGCATGCACACTTTGTTCATCTGAATTTTGCTAGTTTGCTACACCTGCAAAAATTTGAGATGGTATCCTCTTTGCCCAAACTTGAGGCACCTGGTAAACATGTATGTGAAGGCTGTATTTTGGGCAAAATGCAGCGTTCTTCCATTCCAAAAGGTGGTTCAGTTTGGGCTACTAAAAAATTGTAGCTTGTACATAGTGATGTATATGGTCCTATGGAGACACCCTCTTTTGGAAATTATCTTTACTTCGTGACTTTCATCGATGATTTTTCCAGGCATGCATGGGTATATCCAGTGAAGGCAAAGTCCAAAGTGTTAATGTGCTTCAAACAGTTTCTAGTTTTGGCTGAAAATCTGTTAGCATGTAAAATGGGCACCCTTCGTTCTGATCGAGGGGGGGGATATATGTCTTCTAATTTTAATGCATTTCTGGCTGAACGTGGGATAAAACACCACTGTGCAGTGTCATATACACCTCAACAGAATGGAGTTGCTGAATGAAAGAACAGGTCACTCATGGAGATGGCAAGGTGTATGGTCAAGAGTCAGGCCTTACCACATAGTTTTTGGCTTGAGGCTGTTATATGTGCAACATATGTACTTAACAGGTGTCCTACAAAAACACTGTAGTCTATCACTCCATATGAGGCTTGGCATGATCGCAAGCCATCTGTTGCTCATCTGCATGTTTTTGGTTGTTTGGCATATGCATTAGTGCCTGAACAACATCACAGAAAATTGGATGATAAAGCAGTAAAATGTATTTTTGTTGGGTATAGTTCTAAAAGTAAAGGCTATCATCTATATCATCCACAGACTAAACGCATTATGGTTAGCTGTGATGTTGTTTTTGTGGAAGATGCTATTCAACCATTGCTTTCATGTACTAAGGAGACATCTATTAGCTCCAAAGACATGTATGATACTTTGCTGCTTCTTTTTACACGTGGACAGTCTAGTGTTGGTCCTAATGAGGCAACTTCTCAACCTTTGTAGGTTTCATGTGATGATGCAGATCATTCCATTTCTGATGCAGATTTACATGATGCACTTGTTGATGAGAGAGCTGATATTGAGCAGGCAAAAGCCATGCCAAAATGGCTCGTGTAGACTTTGCGTGATAGCAAATTAGATGCACCTTTGTCATATCATACTCGTTCAATCTCTCATAGTGCCTCTTTTGCATCAGATTGCTATGCTATGGCTGCATCTAGTCTCTGTGATGAGAATGAGCCTGTTTCGTTTGATGAAGCACAAAATTCAGAAAATTGGATGGCTGCTATGCGATCTGAATATGATGCTATAATGAAGAATGGTACTTGGTCTTTATGTGACTTGCCTCCAGGCAAGAAGGCCATTGGTACTAAGTGGGTTTACAAGCTGAAGTGTAAGCCTGATGGAACAATTGACATGTATAAGGCTAGGCTTGTTGCAAAGGGTTATGCACAGGAAAGAGGCATTGATTTTGATGAAACCTTTGCTCCTACTTGCCGAATGACTACTATTCGTAGCATTTGTGCACTTGCAGCTCATCATGGTTGGAATGTACATCAGTTCGACATTAAAACTGCATTTCTGAATGGTGACTTGCATGAAGAGGTGTATGCTTTTCAACCCCGTGGCTTTGTGCAGAAAGCGCATGAAAACCAGGTGTGCAGGTTAAAGAAGGCATTATATGGTTTAAAGCAAGCACCACATGCTTGGTATGAGAAGATACATGCCTATCTGATTGCACATGGTTTTGAGAACAGTCCAACTGAAAGCACCTTATATGTTAAGCGTGCTAATGATGTACTTCTGATCATTGTGGTTTATGTTGATGACATGCTACTCACTGGTCCTCATGACATGCATATTGCTTATTTTAAGGCTGATTTGCATGCCTCATTTGAGATGTCTGATTTGGGGCATTTGCATCACTATTGGGGCATTCAGTTTATGCATGTTGATGGTGGAATGGCTTTGTGTAAAACTAAATATATTGACACATTATTGCAGCGTTTTGGCCTTGAAGATTGTAAACCTATTGCCATTCCTATGGAAATAGGTTTACGACTGAGTCTTCAAGATGTTGGAGATGCATTTGATGTTGTTCTCTATCAGCAGGCTGTTGGATGCTTGATTTACTTATGCATTACTCGGCCCGATATTCAGTTTGCTGTCTCACAGATGAGCAAGTTTATGCATTGCTCAAGTGTCAAGCATTGGTAGGTGGTGAAGTGCATCTTTCGCTACTTGAGTGGTACATGACTACTTGGGTTGTTTTATCCCAAGGGAGGATCACTACTGCCAGACTTGCATGCTTTTTCGGACTGTGATTGGGCTGGTTGCTATGACACTCGTGTGTCCACTAGTGGCTTTTGCTTCATGCTTGGTAGCTCATGTATATCTTGGTTGAGCAAGAAGCAGCCTACTGTGACCACTTCTAGTTGTGAGACTGAGTATAGGGCAGCTTCCATAGCTACTGTTGAGTGTGTGTGGCTCAGATGCCTTATGGCTGATTTGGGTGTTGGCCAGTCTTCTGCCACCACCATCTTCACTAACAGTCAGAGCGCGTTGGCGGTTGCGAGGAACCCTGTGTTCCATGCTTGCACTAAGCATGGTGCATTATCATTATGTCAGGGAGAGGTTCTTTGCTGAGGAGATCAGCTTGGCATATGTGCCCACGTAGGAGAACATTTCGCAAAGCTTTGGGCTTACTTCCTTTTGTGGATTGATTCCACATAGCTTGGCACTTCCTTATACATGAGTGCCAGCTCCTTGTTCACCGCATCACTCCCAAGGGGGATTTGTTGATATATTTAGGTAGTGATGTGTGTGAACACACTAGGACCACTGGGGCACTTTTTTCCCTCTTTAGGAGGTTTTTTCCCCCCGGCTTGTATATATGCCTTTTGCCCTAATGGGCTACTTATCTTTGTACATTATCTAGTAATACATTCAGTGTTGTGCGTTGTGCTCCAAGCTTCTTCTTCTTCCTTGTGCTATTCGCGTGCTTCCGCAGACATCTAACTCGAACACAGATCCTTCTCTCTACATGAAGAGAGAAGAAGGAAAGCATGTATACATCTACATATATGTTGATGATATCATCATAACATGAAGTAATGTTGCAGGAATACAAGAGATAAAAATAAAACTCGGTAAGGAGTTCAAAATTTCAGATCTTGGTGAGCTAATATATTTTTTAGGCATTGAGGTAGTCTATGGGAAAGATGGCATCTACTTGATGCAAATAAAGTACTTATTGGATGTTCTTTTCAAATTTGGAAGGAGTGAATGCAAACCACTCTCTCAACCTATGGACACAAATGTGAATCTATGCTCAAACGATGGAGAGAAGTTAAATGATGTAACTACATACAGGAGTATTATAGGTTCGTTGATCTATGCTACGATCACAAGACCAGATTTGTATTATATCGTTGGAGTTCTTTGTTAATTCATGCAAACTCCAACAAGTGAACATTTAAATTCAACCAAATGAATGCTAAGATATGTGAAGCACACAGTCAATCATGCCTTATTTTATCAATATGATGAAGAATTGCAGGTGAAGGGCTTTAATGATGCTGATTGGGCTGGTTCGAAGGAAGTCAGAAGATCCACTTTAGGTTATGTATTCATGATAGGCAACAAACCTATCACATGGAGCTCGAAGAAGCAATCTACTGTTGCACTATCATCTACAGAAGCTGAATATAGAGGTTTGGCCTTTGCAACTTGTGAATCTGTGTGGATTAGAAGCTCTTGGCTGATCTCGATGTGTAGGTAGAGACCATTCCAATTTATGGTGACAACATGTCAAGCATTCACTTGACAAACAATCCAATGTTTCATGCATGAAGTAAGCAGGTGCAAGCTCACATGTGAGATTGGGGGGAAGTGTTAAAAATAAAGAAGCAAGATCATATATATTTCACAAAAAGGATTTTCTTCAAACATAAGGCAAATACAAAAATGAAAAATTAAAGCATTTACTTTATCAAGTAGTGGAGGCCAAAAGAGAATCAATCAAAAGAGAATCAAATCCAAAAACTAAATCGGAAGAGAAGAGTGGCTGCTCAAAGTAGTGGAGGAGTTATGGAGAAGATCTCTCAAACTCATCATGAGAGCTCATGGTCATTTGGCTACAAAAGAGGCAAGGGAGGACACTCAAGAATAGAGGAAGAAGGCACTGAAGTCCCTTGCAGGTAGTTCATTTGGTTTTAGTCATGTCGTTTTCTTCAGTCTCATAGACTATGTCCAATCGCTCACCAATTTCTAGGTAGCCTGATTGCGAGAGTTATTATCTCTCAATGTATGTACCCATTTTTAGAATTTAAATATGTTTTAGAAAGCATATGTTGTGTACTTCCTCTATCTAAAAGAATTTTTTCAAATTCACCAAGCTCTATGAGTTATTGAGTTTTTAGTGAAGTCCAGTTTTTAGCCTAACTGAGCAGACATGCAACTTGTTTTGAGGAAAATAGTTTCCAAACCAAAAATACTCCAAATTGAGTGTTTGATAGCTCATTTGAAAACTATTAGTGTCTAGTTTTAGTGACTCTCAAGTTCGTTTTCATTTTCAATTGATACTAGTTTTCATTCTAAGGTTCAGTTATAGGTAAACGTCTTGGTCCTAAGAAGATCTTCTACACTTTCTGCTGCGTATAGGAGAGGAATTCTCCAAGAAACGACCTTACAAGATTAGTACCATGTCTTGCAACAATCACATAATGAGACAGAGTCTAAGACTGAGGATGTGGATGAGGAGGCTATATGCACAGTGGAAGGCCATCTCCACATAGCCATGGAATGCAACAAAAGACTTCAACAAAATATGGGGTTCATTACGAAGACACTTAGCACGTGCCCATGAAGAAAAAAAGAGATTGCATCAATAGAATCAAGATGACATGGAAGTAGCAATTGAGAACACCCCTGGTGCACCCATTAGTCCATTGGAATTCCAAGCTGTGCCTCCAAAGAACATACACATAATACTAGAAGACCATGCTAACCTTGTGGAGTCATATGATAAATTATCAGAGGAGGTAGATTAGTTACAAAAACAACAGACAAAAACACATGCGCCACTTCTTGAACCACCTCCAACTATGACATAACCACATGAGTTGGCAGAGTTATAGAAGCATATAGAAGAAATACAAGCAAGATTACTTCAGTATGAGCGACCACCTTCACCGCCAAAAGTGCTAGCACTTGAGGAAACTATGGAAATTCCAATCGAAGAATCCTTTGAAGAATCTTATGAACCACAACCTGTACCTAGTGGCATAGTCATAGAAGAAGGATAAGAGACATATGAGGCACCGAGGCCACAGTCGGTGAGGCACGTAGAAGAGATAAGATGCACCCATGGCAACAGAGTAGCCATACAGATTCAATCAAATGCAAATATAGAAGAGACAATGTTACGTTTAGAATATTTCCAAAATCTATCCCACTGTTGCCTCATCACCACCTCAAAGTTGCAATATAATCCATACTTTGTGCCCTTAATAGACTATAATGCTAAAATCAAGCATGTTTTTGGCAAGGATCCTACCTTTGCTACACAATTCCAACATGGAGATGTCCCAAAGAGAGCATAAAGGGGGACTATTTTTCAACCCAACTAGTAGCAACATCTCTTAGAGAACTATCTGGAGATGATGTGCACATGGTCCAACACTCCAATGCACATTATATAGAACTCGTGTTATGGCCCAATACCATGATGAAGATCATGGCCAACCTTCATAATCAAGGTAAGGCACAAAAAGACTTCTAAAAACAATCACTAAGAGGTGGTTTTTACATATAATTGGTCTGGAAAATTAGAGCCCCAACTTAGAACTTCCTTTGCTTTGATATCTCCACCTTGCTCCTTGGCTTCTCTTTGAAACATGTTGATCATCTTCTCTCTCTTGACCAAAAATAGCTTCAGTGAGTCTCTATCTCCAACAAATTACTCTCAAGATGTGGGATCCTATAAAAAAAATCTTTTGGGTAGCCCTTTTCTAAAAACATTTGTGTTAAGGGGTGCATGCAAGCTGCTTAGTTATTGAACTCGAGCTTATTTATTAGATTTTCATGCAATAAAAAATATCAATGATTAAGTATTGATAAAAGATGTTAGTCTAGTAGTTCATAAATATAATCAATTTTTTACTATTTAAAGTTCAATCAAAAGAGAAAAACTTTTTCAATTAATCACAAAGTTTGTTTCCTTATGGTAGAGATATTCTCATATCAATATTATTTTTATTGCATGAATAGAAACATTGTGAACCTCCCACGATCATTAGTAGTCAATGATAATCATCGTGCAAGATGTCTTGACTAAGTTCCTTGATTGTAGCTCATGATATCTTTATAACAATTGATCACACCAACTTGCAAATAAACGCATTGCTATGCAATACACAAAATATGAAATCCTTTGAAAAAAATAAGATCATGCTACTATGATTTATCATTATATCTTAACATATATACACAATTATACGATCTAGCACTTCATATAAAAACAATTCGAATGATGCCATTAATATATCAAATCAATGCACTTGGATATATCTAATATATACAACATGTTAATTTCATGCCTCTATTGTCTATGTATAATATCTTGATATATAATCGTGAGAACCCTTGCATTATTTTATAGTGAATATTGAGGTATCATGTGCAGCAACAAGCATGTTAGCTCAATCGGTTGACCCTTTGTTTCTCAAAATTAAGAGTAGGGGTTCAACCCTATCAGTTGCAGTTGGACACCCTTCACTATTTAGCTAGTGAGACATTAAAACCAGCCTTTCGGAGGGCCATTGAGCCTTGGGTCAACCTAGTTCAAATCAGTTATCTTGTCTGGCTTTAAGGCCATCCCTTTTGAGTGTTTACCTTAATGAGCCTTCCAACTCTATATCATAGTCATTTCTAAGCATCAAGTCCATGCTTTGTGGAATTTGAGGGTCCCATGGGTGCTATGCCCACGTTTCATTGTATTTTCAAATTAATTAAAACTAATCCAAAAGAGTAGATCGCAATGATTGAACTTCCTCTATTATTAAAAAACAATATTTGAAAAGAAAGAGAAACCCATCGTTGAGCATACTTGAATTATGAGTATTAATAATGCAATAGACGATTCATCCATAAATTGTGCATGCATGAAGATATGTATGCGGATGTCTGTATATACATAAACATACTTTAATACATAAATATACACATTTTTACGAAGAAACACATACAAAAATACGATCATAGCACAAATTTCATGTGCATGTAGAGAAAGCATGGATAGATATATAGGGTCGATTTAAATTGAGTGACGACACCTTAGCTCAACATGCTCAGTGCAATCTTAGAAAGCCAAGTGTGTAGGGTGTATGAAAATGCATTCTCATTGGGGCGGTTGAACATTGCTTTACCTTATTGACTACATAGTACAAGGTCACCCAATCTATTCTGACCCCCCCTCTCCGCCCCAACTTCCTTTGTAGTCCTACTTGGAGATTTTTTAATAAACAAATTTTTTTTTCCAACCTTTTGAAAAAAAAATGCTTTATTTCAATTTTTTTTTATTTAAAGCATTTTCAAACTTCTTTGAAGCATTGTTCCACCTATAAGTATGAATGCCTGGGTGGCGGAAGACTAAATTGAGGGCTGAAGCTTTTAATCAAGAACAAGATGCCATGGACCAAGACAAAATAGACAATACGGATCATGACTTTGGAAATAATGAAGTTGTTCCTATGTCACAGGATGATGAGGAGCCAAGGCATCTGTCAGCTTCAATCAAGCCTAAAAGGAAAGATGTTGTGAGGTCATCTTTATCAGCAATTAAGTCTACAAAAAATAGTAGGAAATAAAGTCTGTGTTTTCTATCATGTCTGATCTTTATATTCTCTCCATAAATGTGAAAGATCTTACTGACCCTGTCAGACCTAAAATGATCAACAAGTTGATTCAATCTCTACCTAAGTTTCCAGATGTTCTTTGTTTGGTGGTGTCTCACTCAAGTTTAATCTTAATTTGTTATCTTCCAGATACAAATAGTTTTTCCCCAATCATCAGGATGGTAAAGGAGGTGCTGTTATTGGTTTGTCTTTGTCTCTAGTTCATGCTATTGTTGGCAATTCTATAGGTAACTCCAATCAATGGTGTTCCATTAGTTTGGGTAATCCCTATGACCTGTCCATCATCTCTGTTTATACTTCTAACAACAACATGTGTAGGAAAAAGTGTTGGGAAGAGCTCCTGCAGTGTCAAGGGTGTGTGATAATGATGGGATATTTTAACATGGTTACTTGTTTAAAGGATAGATGGAATTGTAAAGGTAACATCATTAGAGGTTTTGAAAAGCATGCTTGGACTGATTTGTGTAACTTTCATGATTTAATGGACTTATTTCATAATTCTGGTTTCACTTGGTCCAATAAGCAAGTTGGTAATGCCTATTTGGCTGCTAGGTTAGACAGATGCTATGCCAATAATTCTATAATGCAAAACTATTGGGATATTAGTGTTCATGCTGATAATACTCTTTTTTTTTTTATCATAAGCCTTTATGTGTCTCCTTCAAGATGGGTAGTCCTTCCTTTAGGTATGGGTGGCCCCATTTAGATGCTAACCTCCTTAAGCTCCCTTGCATTATTTCTCAGACCAAAAGAATCTTCTCCCATCACTTTAGCATTAATAGGTCTCCTTGTAAGGCTTGTGAGAATGTGGTGAAAGATGTTCAACTCTTGTTCACTCATTATAAGAAACAAGCTAAAGAGAATAGAGCCAAAAGAAGAGAGTCTCTCATGGATAAGTTGAAAGCTCTAGATGTTACTTCTCAAGAGTATCAAACTATAAGCTTGAGATTGAGCAAGGAAATATATCTTGAATCTAGTTACTCTCTTGCCTCATCAAAAGAGTTTTGGAGTGGGAGAATTGATAGAAACAATAAGCATATGTTCTCTCTGTTGAAAAAAAGAAAAGTTAGGGATTTCATCCCAAGGTTACAAAAAAAAGAAGGTGGGCATACTATCAACATTGAGGAGACTCTACAGGAGGCTAAAAGCTTCATTATGGATGTTTTCTCTGGTTCTGCCAAGTGGGGGGAGGATATTCAGAGGGCCAGAGCTACTATTGCTTTGAAAAGGAAAAAAAGAATTCCTAAAAGCCTAGTTCCCATTCTAGACCTGTCCCTCACTTCCGGTGAGATCAAAGAAACCATCAATAAATTGAAACCCTGTAAGTCTCGTGGTTTTGATGGTCTTTGTAATGAGTTTTCCATGATGCTTCTCTCACTCATTATATTCTTTTGGTTTGGGAAGAGGCTACTTGGTTTGGGAAGAGGCTACTTGCAAAGGGTATCTCCTTTGTCATACAAACACTGGTGTTATTAGACTTATCCACAAAAGAGGCAATAAAGATGACCTTAATAATTGGAGACCCATCACTTGTCTTAACTCCATCTATAAAATTTTTGCTTCCACCATTTCCAGAAGACTTAGCCCCTTGATGAAATTCTTCATTCTCCCTGAGAAAAAGGGGTTTATAAAAGGTACATACATTATTGATGCTATTATTTCTCTATTGGAAGGTATGGATTATGCTAAGGACAATGGCCAAAATTAGTATTTCTTCAAAATTGATTTTGATAAGGCTTATGATAGGATTGAGTGGGTTTTTTTTTTCAATCTCTGCAGGATATGGGAGCTGGTTCAAGACTCATTAAGTGTGTTAGTACTCTCTTTGGAGATGCCCGCTCTAGAGTTTCCATTAATGGTCATATTTTAGAACCTTTTAGACTTAACAGGTCCATTAGATAGGGTTGCCCATTAGCCCCTCTGTTATTTTCCATAGCTAGTGATGCCCTAGGGTGGCTTGTGAAGGATGCTATGAACTATGGTTTGATAAAAGGTATTAAGATTCCTAATTCCCCTTCCCCTCTTGAGTTGCAAATGTTGAGTTGCAAATGTTTGCTGATGACACTAATGTTGTTTTGAATGCTGATGATCTTTTTGTAAATCAATTCTTGGAATTCTTGAAGACTTTCTGCCTTGCTAGTGGTTCTAAAGTTAATCACAACAAAACTGGATTTAAAGCTTCTAACAATTTTCTTCCTAGTTGTGTGGCTAGACTTGGTTGTAATGTCTTAAAGGATGGTGAGATCTTCAGATTATTGGGGATTCCTATGGGGTTTCAGGTCTCCTTTGCTCAAAGGTGGGATTGGGTGGTTGAGAAGTTTAAAGCTCACCTGCTCTACTAGTATGATGCTAATGTTAGATATGCTCAATACTCCACCCTCATGTGACCACAAATGATCCATGGTGCTCTAAGTTGTAAGGCCCCCATTATGAGGAGAGGCCATTATGAGAGCCCGGACATTTGTGGAACCCTAACTTCCAAGTTAGATGAGGTCTATGTGTGACCATTGATGGTTGTAGATGATCTTTGTGAGCCTAGCCATTAGGTTAGGTAGGGCATAAACTTCCACGCCATTGGGTTGCCATTTAAGGTGAAAATAAAGGCCTTCTGGCATCGCGCGGTTTCCCCATAGAACCTTAATGGGGGGAGTGCAGAGGGGGGCTTGCCCCCTTTTGCGGGGTCCGGAGGGCCTATCCCCCCGGCCCGTGGGGCCGAGACGGTAGGACTTCTGGTCGTGGAGATATTGTCGGATCATATATTTTACCGACTATTTTGTATCTCCCGACTACATTTATCTATACCGAACTGCCCTGTAAAAGCTATATAAGCACGGCCCAGGTTGAGCTTTACATAGCATTGCGCACTAGTAAGCCCTCCATCTAGAGTCTGTCTAGATCGCCATCTAAGCTCCACAGTGGGAGCGCATGGGTGGACAGCACCATCATTGTAAGTGCATTACGCTCGGCAATATGAGAATTTGAGTTCTCTATCTCTCAGTCTCCGTCTATCTTTGTCTGCGTTTTTCTCTCAACTCTGTCTACAGGTCTATTCCGCTGTGCTGTTATTTTCTTACAGCTAATAGCTCCCTCCCCTACATAACTTTTCTTCTTAACCACTATATTCTCCCAAAACTTGTTTATTTCCTTGCTTGTTGGTCTCCCTCTAATAAACAAATTGAGCAGGTTATATCTTTGGCTAGAAGCTTCTTGTGGGCAGGTAATTCCCAACAAAAGAAAGTCCCTAAAGTTGCTTGGAAAATATGTTGCTTACCTAAGTCTCAGGGAGGTTTGGGTATCATATGTCCTAAAAAAATAGCTGACAATTTGGCTGCTAAATGGGTTTCAAGAAGTCTATACAACAATGATATTTGGGCCTTCCTTCTTAAGAGAAATACTGCTAATTTCTTTATGTCTGAACATAGGGCATGGACTAACATCAAGCTCTGGGATATTATAGTTTCTCCTCAATCTATCACTCCTGTTGGAAGCCCCTTGGTGTGCAGAATGTGGCATGCCTGGTTCAAGGCTAAAAAGTCTTCTTTCCCTCCTTGGTGTGTACTTATGATTTCTACATATAGGAATCTCCTTGGATAGGGTGGTTAGATCGTTGGAACATTTGTAGAATTGCTATTAAAGAGCATAAGTGTCATAAAGCTGGCTATACTGCTTGGAGTGATTTTATGATTAATGATCTGGTAAGGACTGATCCTCAACTAAACATAAACACTGATTTATGTAGGTCCTATTTGTAGGTTCTGGCCAACCATAAAGCCTTGTTGGAATCAAAGTTGGAGAGCTTCCAAAGGAAGAAGTTATCATTGCAAGATGTTGCTGATTACATTTAGAGAAAGTTCAAAAAAGACAAGGGTTCTATGCAACAAATTCTGGCTAAGCTCAACTCTAGATGGCAAGTCAAATGGACTACTCATCAATGGTCCTACAGATTTAAAGGTTTGTGGGCATTCCCAGACTATAGCAAACACTCTTTTCTTCAGTGGCTGATGATTCACCATGGTCTGTGGATTGGCCCCAAAGTCAGGAAAATTTTTATTACTGGAGGATTGTGTACATTCTGTATCTTAGTGGAGGATGTTTCCCACTTATTTTTTGATTGTCATCATGCCAAAAAGTTGTGGCATCCAGTGGATAAATATTTGCAGTCCAATGGTCTTCCCCAGTTAAACAAAATGGATGTGCTGCTTGGATGTTGCAGAAATATGGATATTCTTCTGTGGAACATATGGAGAGGGCATATTCTCTGGAACATATGGCTGAGCAGAAATGATGCCACCCTTAGTAAAGGAAAAAGGAATTTTCTCATTTCCCTTCTTGCTAAGATCAAAAGAGCTTCATTTGCTTGTATCCAAAAAATCACCTCTGCTCCCTTTCATAGTGCTGATATTTTTGGTATTATGTTAGAGAACATATTCTCCAGATGGAGGGATTTAATCTCCTCTGAGTATTCTTGTCTATGGCATTGACTCTGTAACCCTTTGTATGATTTTGTGGCTCCTGCCCTAAGCACATAATGTAACTTCTTTCGTTAATTTAATTTTCTTGCTTTTTTCCAAAAAAAAAGACTTACAAGTGAACATCTAATCGGTAAAGTATAATCTTACAGTCAACGATATTAGATGATCATTGTATAAAAATGTAACAATTCAGAAATAAATCATTACGTCAACCACAAAAAAAAAAGAAATCTTCTTTTGACGATGTGTTCTCCTTCAGTAACTTCACTCTACTTCTTTCCGTCCATCACGATTTTCTTTCACACAAACTTCTGACCACACGCACAATCTCATATAGGCAAACACACTCACGCACACACATTCACACGCATACAAGCGCGCGCGCACACACGCGCACACACACACACACACAAATAAAAAAGCACACTCACGCATATAAAACACACACACTCAGACAAACACACACACAGCCACACACACAGAGACAAACACACGCAAACACGCACACGCACACATATAGAAACAAACACAGTCTCACATACAAACACACACACCGAGGCAAACACTCGCAAACACAGACACACACACAACCCACTCAGGAAAACAGACACATAAATGAGTGGAAAACAGACATATAAAGACACAGCTCATTCTCTCGCTTTATCACGACAAACACACGCAAACACACACACACACAACTCAGACAAACAGACACACAAATAAACACATACCCCCCCCCCCCTCTCTAACGTTTATTATTACTACTATTATTATTATTATCATTAATGTTTATTATTATTACTATTATTATTATTTAACTTGCATATACACATAGATAATACATTTACATAAATAATGTGAATACGTATACACACATTACACATATACCACACTTCTATTCAATTCACATTCACACAAATGACATACGTACATTACACATCCTTCCTTTATAGTTCTTTTAATATACCTAAGAACTCTTTGTCCTGCAATCCAATGTTGATCCTTCGGACAATGCATAAACTGTGATAGAACTCCCACTGCATAACTGAGATCCGGTCTTATTAGCGTAGCATAAATTAAACTTCCCACTAATGACTGATACTTCCTCATATC
This sequence comes from Ceratopteris richardii, assembly GCA_020310875.1. Lineage (NCBI taxonomy): Eukaryota > Viridiplantae > Streptophyta > Polypodiopsida > Polypodiales > Pteridaceae > Ceratopteris > Ceratopteris richardii. The sequence goes on along the minus strand of CM035417.1, from coordinate 24,554,832 downwards.
TTTAAACTCTGCACCACTATATCTGCTGAGTTTATGATTTACTTCAAGCGGTGTTGAAGTTCTCTGCAATTCTCCATGTTAAACTTCTTCAGTAAGTTTAGGATATATCTTTCTTGTGAAACATATATACCATGATCTGTATATGTAACTTCCATTCCAAGAAAATATGATAACTTTCTTAGATCACTGATCTTGAACTCTTTTTCAAGCAGTCTCTTTACCTCTTTGATTCCTTTATCTGAGGTTCCTGTGATTATTATGTCATCTACATAAATACAAATGTAGATCATACCTTCATCGGTTTTCTTGATCAGTAGATTTGCATCTGCCTTTGAGCTTTGGTATCCAAGGTCATTTAGATACTTCACAAGTTTGGAATTCCAAGCTCTTGGAGCTTGCTTCAATCCATAGAGAGCTCTTTTTAGTCTGCAAACATGTTCTGGGTAACTAGAACTTACGAACCCTTCAGGTTGTTCCATGTAAACCTCATCTGATATATATCCATTTAAAAATGCATTCTTTATATCCATATGACTTAGCTTCCATCCTTTTGATGCTGCTATAGCAATCAATGTCCTTATGGTTGACATCTTTGCCACCGGACTAAACGTCTCATCATAATCTATGCCATATGTTTGCGCATAGCCTTTGACTACCAGTCTAGCTTTGTATTTGGCTATCCTTCCCTCTGCAAGCTTCTTGACTTTGTAAACCCATTTGTTTCCAATCACTTTCTTACCATTTGGTTTTGGAACAAGTTCCCAAGTCTTGTTCTCTTCAAGAGCATTGAACTCTTCTTTAATCGCTTCTTCGCAATTTTGTTTACCTTTTGCTTCACTGTAATTCAGAGGTTCTTCATCCTCCTTTACTAAGTAAGCATAGTTTTTCTGAGTCAAATAAGAAGTATCATAGGAATACCTTGTCGGTTGTTTCCTTATTCTATTTGACCTTCTTGGTTCAAACTCTTCATGTGTATCTGAATACACATCTTCATCAAATCTTGATCCATCTTCATTTCTCATACCTGATTCGAGCCTGGACGTACTTGCCTGCATATAATCTTCATCTCCATTCACCTGCATATGTGATTTACCTTTTTCATTCCTTCTTATCTCTTCTTCAAGTGTTTCAGCACTATGCTCTTTATCTGTATACCAGCTCTTTCCTTCATCAAATGTCACATCTCTGGAAATAATAAACTATTTGGTTAGAGGACTCCATAACCTATAACCCATCTGCTTTTTATCATATCCGATGAACACATATTTTTCAGCTTTTGGTTCAAGCTTATGTCTCAACTGTGATGGTACATAAGCATAAGCAACTGATCCAAACACTTTACAATGATCAAGTGTTGGTTTCTTGCCCCACCAAGCTTCATAAGGGGCCATCCCATTTAACACTGTACATGGTAATCTGTTTACCAGGTATGTAGCTGTATTTACAGCCTCATCCCAAAGATAGTTTGGACAATTTTTCTCCTTTAGCATTGCTCTTGCAAACTCAACTAGAGTTCGGTTTCTCCTTTCTGCTACTCCATTTTGTTGCGGTGTATACCTGCAAGTTATTTCCCTTTTTATACCTGCATTCCACAGATAATCATTAAACTCTCAAGAAAAATATTCTCCTCCTCCATCAGACCTTAGTCTTTTGAGTTTCTATCCTGTAAGTCTTTCAGCATATGCATGAAAATGCCTGAAAGCTCCAAACACTTCTGATTTCTCTTTCAAAACATAAAGAGTTATCCATCTTGTTGCATCATCAATGAAAAGAACGTAGTACCTTGAACCACTGATAGATCCTTCTTTCGTTGGTCCCCATACATCTGTATGTATGAGATCTAGCACACCATCATGTTTATAACCATTTTTCTGAAATGGTAACCTGTGGGCTTTTCCCATCTGACAGGCTTCACATTTGTGAATCATATGTTGGTTCTTCATGTTTGTTAATCCTTTCACAGACTGTTTCTCTATCATAACTTTAATTCCTTTTTCATTAAAATGTCCTAACCTCTTATGCCAGAGGTCTAGTTCTGTAAATACCTCATCACCATGTGTGATCAAGGCTTGACCAACATTTCCTTGTACTTTCAGAGTAAAAAGTCTACCTTCCTTTTTACCATGGACAATCTGTTTGTATCCATTCTCTGGATCTTCGACAAATACTCCTTCATTTGTAAACCTGACTTGAAAACCTTTTTCTACTATCTGACCCACACTGATCAGATTCTTTGGAATTGTTGGAACATACAAAACATTTGTTAGTAGGTTAGCTCCATTCTTACATTTTACTTTTCCAATTGACCTTACATTATGTTTTGTGTTATCACCTGTCTGTACTGTATGATTTGAAATACCTCCCTCAAGTTCTGATAATAATTCTATATTTCCTGACAAATGATTTGAACAACCAGAGTCAATATAGAATACCTTGAGGTCTTCATTCTCTGACACACTTATCGAGTTCATCATCAACGTTGTATGATCATCATTCTGTGTATCATTCGCATAGTTGTAGTAGGTAGTGTTGTTGATTCTGTCCCCAAATTCTTGCTCCACCTCTACCATATCCGCCTCTTTGGCTTTGTCTTCCTCTTTGATATCTTCCGCTTCTGCCTCTACTGTTATTGTTCTGATTCTGGTTTGATCCTTGTGAATTATGCCAGCAATCATGAGCCAAATGATTACTTAATCAGCAGATCCAGCAAGCCTTCTTCTGATTACCTCTACCTTTTGTATTACCTCTTTTATTTCTGACATTACCTCGTCCTCTTGCATAATTTGCTTGAGCAGTCACTTCTTCTTCATCTTTTTCTTTACCTTTATCACCTCTTTTCTTATTCTTTGCGTACATAGCCGAACTATGTCCTTTTTCTCCATCTGTCTTCAAATCTTGCTCAAATGTTAGCATTAGTCCAAGCAACTGATTTAAATTTGGTACAAAATGATTTAAAGACAGTTCAGTTGAGAGTACAAAAGGTTTCCACCTTTCATCTCCTCTCAAACCTGTAAGCACTTGTGCTATTAACCTGTGGTCTTCAATATCTTCACCAATCGATCCAAGACTGTCTGCCAAGTCCTTCATCTTAGTGACATAATCACTAATGCTTTGACTTCGCTTTTTCTTGAATGTTGTGAACTCCGACCATAATCTAGCTTTCGTAGTATTTTGGAAATGATCTTCCAACACTCTCCATATATCTTTTGCTTTCTCCAGACCTCTAATGTGTGGTAGCAGATGATCTGTAACAGTATTATAGATATATGCTCTTGCCGTTGCATCTTTCTTCTGCCACAGCTTCAAGACTTCTAATTCTTCTTTCTTCGGTTGACTATCATCTTCGAAAGTCGGCTTCTTTTCTTCTCCTGTCACATATATCATTAGGTCCTTACTAATAAGTAAGGCTTCCATGCGCATTACCCATGCCGGATAATTATCTCTGTCCAATTTGTCAATAGAAATGTGATCTGCCATGATCTTCTTGTTTTCTGTTACTGCTGGTGAGTGTAATGTTAAGAAGTTTTACCTTTTACAAACCTTTACCTTGAGAATGACTTCGGAACACTTCTTGATGCCGTTTGCTATCGATCTCTTCAGCTTTCACCTTCCTTTATGAGAATTCTTCAAATTCTCTTTCCGTTTCTTCTTCTGAGAAACTTTTTATGCTCTTCAGAACCTTTTCTGTTCTGGTACCACTTGTGGATCTTACCACTCTGATATCACTGTTGATTAACCTGCTTTGATACCATTGATGGATCTTACTTGCTCTGATACCACTTTTGGTGCAGCGCTTATTGCGGAATTCGCTTACACCACAGAAACTAAGCTAGAGTGATATTAGAACACCTCTATAATCATCAGTAGCTTAGCAAATTTTCTGAAACTGAAAACTTATAACTGTATCTAGTGAACACCGAAAATTCACTTTACAGAAAGCTTCACGTTTCCTTCAAGCTTCAATTCAGAACTGATTTATTTCAGTCTTTACACTACTGTGTTTACTTACAGTTAAACAATCTTTGCGTCACTTAACTTTGTCAAAAACTATGTTTTGAACTTTTCAAAATTCCACCGGAACTTCACAAGACTGTCACTGACTGTCACCGGAATCTTACCGGAATATCACGGGAATCAACTGCAATTCTGTTTGTAATTACTTCAAATGTGTATACATGAAGTAAGGAAATGATACGTGAACTTTCTTCACTAAATGAACTCTATTTGAAGTTTAAGAAAAACTTCATGAGTTCTGGATGCTTCTTTCCGGTCAGACTTTGTACTGTATACAAGTCTCGTTTCACAAAAGTCTTTTGATCAGTTTATAGTTGCGATGTCTAGCTACAAGATAAGCTATCTCTCATACAAAACTTTACATTATACTTCGAGATCTAACTCATAGAAGTACCGGAAAAATATTTACTGAGAAAACTGTAACTGTTAACTAACTTTTCACAGTAACATGAAATTTCTCAGATTTCTTCACATACGAAGAATACACTCAAACTTCCACATGAACATGTGTTTTCTATTAGAGAAGATGTTTACAAAATATAGCTTGGCCTCACTTTGCTCATAGCTACGAAAACTCTACTATACTGAGTAGTTTCTCCTTACCATCTCTCTCAGATGAATACTCAACATTTCAGGTTTTGTTATTCATCTCTACATACGCAATCTCTGGCGTCTTCTATATCTCTATATCTGCTATACGTGCATGCTCATATGCGCACTCTCTCTCTCTCTCTCTTTTCTATCCCTCTCAGCTCTCTTATATACAATTTGATCCGGTTTCAACAAACTCTAATTCTGGAAGTTTCTACGCTATATATTTACAATCGTGAATTTGTCCCTTCACTAAGGCTTTATTTTCTCCTAAATGCTTTGTTTCTGCTTTCCTTTGCCTTTATGTCATTATGCATAATTAGTGAGTGAATCTCCAACGAGAGAGAGAGAGAGAGAGAGAGAGAGAGAGAGAGAGAGAGAGAGAGAGAGAGAGAGAGAGAGAGAGAGAGAGAGAGAGAGAGAGAGAGAGAGAGAGAGAGAGAGAGAGAGAGTTTCATTCTCCCTAGATTAGATTGTCTAGATAGAGCAGCACTCTTCTATCAAAGGCAACAAAGAGATTAGATAGTAAGTGGTTAGGTTAAACCTTGACTAAGGACTATAGAGAGAACTAGTTATGTTATTTCTAGTATTGATCCTTGACTAGATGAGATGATCTAGTTACTGACATTAGTGAGATTGGGAATAGAATAATGAATATTTTCTTTAAAGTTTCTAGGAGATAGAGATAGATCTAACTTGTTGGGTTACCAAACTCTTAGTTGGTGTTTCATCATGAGGATGATGATTGAACATCAATTAGGAGAATGGGTACTTAGGGATTATTTGAATCTCAAAAGGAATGATTTTTGCATTCATATGACAAACTAGAGGAAACAGAAAATGATAGAATTTGCATAGTGCCCATATATGCTCTTTTAAGAGAGCTCAGTCCAAAGGTAATGGATGACAAACCAAAGACTTCCTAGTTAGTGGAATGCAAAGAATTCATTTTACTACCAAGGAATTCTTATATGTGAGCTAGATGATGGATTGACATAGGACACATGATGGTATAGGTAAAAGATATCACTTGTGACTATAATAAAGGATAGGAATACCTTGAGGAACATGAGGGGAATTCTATCATCTTAGGTGTAGAAGGGTTTGTAGTCACTTTTATTATGGAAATTTGGTCTATATTTAGAGGATTTCATGGTTTATTATCTCCACTGAGCCATGTTCATGCTTATATAGCTTGGCATTTGCACTTGTATTTCATATTATTACTCCATAGAGGATACATCATATGCACTGATGTCCCTTGGATGATATTGGCAACATGGGAGTGATAGTTTGAAATTTAGGTATATATGGGAGATAGTAAGCACTAGCTAGATGGTTTCCCACCTTTGAGATGATCTTCTATGAGACTTCTTAAGAGGAAGGATACAAGGAAACATCACACAAAGATGCTAATGTAAAATTTGTATCTGAAGCTCGAGGGATGCCTAGAGTATTTATATAGCTCTATTTTCAAGGACAAAAATGTTTTCTAAGGGGAGAAGAATGTTATTAAGGAAGTTTATGACATGAGGGTCCGATAGGTTCAGGCAGATATGAGATCAGATATCATTTGATCATTCAAGTGAAGGGAAGAAATCTCAAGAGTAGACAAGTGAATGTGCTTGGCCTAGTGGGTAAGTCAAATGGATGTGAAGGAAGAGGCCTTGGGTTCAAGTCCTATGAGAGACGTGGGAGAGGTTTTTGCCCCAAGAGCTCTAGAGCCTTCTAGAAGCATCCACTTGAGTTAACTCTAGTTAACTAAGACACTTGATGCATATGTAGTTACATGGCCAACACTTGGATGGTTAGAATCCACCTGCCATATATGAGGCATATGGTTGGGAGGAAAAAGAGACTCATCTCTCTATGTAGGTCATCGTAATGCTTCATAAAGCATTCAAATAGGAACTGAGGGGAAATACACCTAAGAATTTAGATGAGTCATTAAATGTGCTCAAATCTTTTAGGACCATAACCATCATTATTTTTCTCCCATGGATATTGAGTGACCTCTAAAACCCAACAAAAATACTAAATTTGAAAAGCAGGTTGTAATGCAAAAAATAGATTAGTTGTAAAAAAACAGAAAATCCAAGAACTTGATTTTCCAGCAAACAATTCGAGAAGGCCAAAAAGTAAAACTTACATTTTTATCACCTAACAGAAAATCCAAGAACTTGATTTTCCAGCAAACAATTCGAGAAGGCCAAAAAGTAAAACTTACATTTCAAGTGTTTATCACCTAACCAAGCACAATGTAACTTCTTAATTAAAAAGGGAGAAGATAAGAAAGTAGAAAAGGAACACGCATAGCCTTGTGGGAAGTCTAAAAGGTAGTCCATCTCATGCAAATGCTTTTGATTCATGGCAACACTAGCTACACAGTAGTGGACCTAATGCATGAGGATAATCAATCATTGTGGTTGTAAAGATTTGGATAGCATGACTTACTCAAGTTGCATAGAAGCATAAATAGGATAGAATCATATCATGATTGATTCTCCTACTCATAAGTTCATAAAATATGCATTGACCAAGAAATTGAAAGTTCCTAATTTGGAAGTGGAAATATAGGGATTTAGAGACCATGTGGAGTTCCAAGTCATGAACATTGAGTGTTTATTAAAGATGGAAGTAGATTTTTGATTCACAATGATAAGTATGTACTTAGTACACGTGTCATATCTTGCATTATATTGGATAAATTGGTAGAATTCAAAATGTTCAAAAACTTTATTTATTGTTTAGCATTGATTTTCATTATTAGAGAACGTTATATCATTCTTCAGCTATACATATTTCCATTGAAAATGTAATTAAAAACAATAATTTCTTTTCTTTACAAGAAAGTGTAATGATAGATTTAAAATTTTAGTGTCTGATTTTAAATATGTTTCTCCCACTAATATTCCAAGTATCCTACCACCAGACACAAGGAAAGTTGATGTTCCACATGTAAAGTTACTAAAATTAAACCCATTTTTGAACCTCCTTATAGGTTAAGTGCTGATTTTTTCAATATCTCTTGAGGTCCTTATATTATCCCTTTCCTTTTACTTTGTTACCCACTTGAAACACCCTCGCTTTAGGTCTTGTTCAAAGAACAATGTCTCTAGCACCCAGGGACATGGTTTGTTACAAATAATACAAATGAACATTTTTTCTCCACTTTCCTTGTGTCTGTAGGGTTCCTATCCACTCCCCAAGTGTGTTTTCTCCTTATTCCTCATGCTTTGTTCAGAGTCCAAAAAATGATTTCTCTACACTTCACTTGCCAAGAGACATCATTTGGTGCCCATCCTTTTATATTCAAATTTCACTTGCAAAGTACTCACCCAATGATCCTTAAAGGTTTTACACCTTAGTTAATAGACATTGGATTACTTTTGTGTGTGTTTTCCAACACCGTCTCTATCCACTCACATTAATGTCTACACAAAACACTCATGAGTCAATCTTAATTCCTTATTCCATGTGCTATAACATTCATGGGCTCGTGTCCACCCCCAAATCAACATGTGAATAAGAAAATGTCCAAATACATGCCTTACTTCTCAAAATGTGACCCATCGGTATCTTCGAGTAATGTCCGAACAATGATATTGAGAGAGAAGAATCTTCTTGACCAAATTATTGCCAAAGCTCTAGCCTATCCAACTCTTATATGCCTGCATCAACTGACTTCTCCCACTCAAGCTCTCTTAATCTCTTAGTTTGCATGTGATGTATCAGATAGACATTGAACTTGTTAAATCATTCTTTTGTGTTTACTTAAATGTTCTTTATTTTTTTCAAGATTTTGAAGAAGGCGATGAAACAAACATTTTCTAGCACACTCAAAATGAAGGTCCTACCTGAACTTGATGGGATAATATGAAATATAAACTTGCTACACATAGTTCCATTACTATAACCTAGTGTTTAAGCTAAAGAAGAAGATGGACAAGGACTAATTTATACAAGAATGACACTTTGAAAATACAAGACAATTCTGATCAACACCAAGGATTTTACCACCTTTTCCCAAGCTTAAAGCTTTAATGGAGACCTTGAGTAGCAACACGGTCTTTGGAAATATCACCAAAGGTCATTGTAAACTAGCAAACACAAAGCTCACTAACTTCCAGTGGTTGAGATCAAATTTGTTTGTCAATCCAAGTATATTACTATTAGACATTGGTCTATAGAGACCTCTATATGTGTGTGGTGCAAGGGGTAATATTAACCAAGGTCCCTGGCTTGGGAGATATACTAAGGTACCTAAGGGGTAATGCAAATGAGTGTGCATGATGGCCACATGTCCACACTAGAACATTCAAAATCATTACTATTTTGGGTGCAAGAGGATACAAAGGATGGAAGGTGAGTTGCACACACAATCATTCAAAATCTCTTTTGAGTCTTTATTGGAAGTTTTTCACAAGCGAGTATGTTTTTACTCACATTTGGTATCTAAGCAAGGCTCGAAGTTCTTCGTGCATGAAAGTTTGGAAGTTTTTGCCTTTGGTCATCTTCATGTTGAGTCATTTGCTTCATGGGAACATGTCGGCTATAAGAAAGGGGAGCTTGTCCATCATAAAAAGAGGAAGGAGAGTGCCCTCGAAAGCATCAAAAAGGCTAAGGAAGCTTATTAGTAGCCAAAAGACCACCAACAACACCCACACACCAGATTTTTTGAGAGAGAAGGAAAAGGCCTCCTCCATCTCCCCTTTGTTGTTGTTGAAAGAGGTATGTGAAGATCCTCTATATCTAGTCACTTTTCATGATAATGAACTACTCTACGGGATATTAAAATGGTTTCCACGATTGCATTTTGGTTATTTCTCCTCTGCATGGGGCCCCCACATAAGGAAAGGAAGCCAATTTTCTTCATACACTCTCTTTAGAGACCTCTTTGGGAGCACCTACCTCCACTCGAATGGGCATAACCCTCATATATGACATCCAAATGGAGTGATTCTAAGTTCTAGGGAATCCTTTCTTTGAGAGCTATCCGAAAACTCATGGAAACTACATTTTGGTCTTATCAAGCCTTCTATATAAAGCTTTGAGGTTGGCTGTCCATAGTCAAAGAGCATTATAGAAGGTCTTTTGTGGCAGGAGGACAACTTCAACTTGGAAACTTAAGAATCATGGTTGTTGATCACTTCCAACTTCTACAACACCTCTCCAAGTGGACTTCTTCATTCTATAGATGGTTTTTCTTGTCATTAAATGCATTATAAGTCTCTTTTGTGCATCAATAATAATCTAGGATAAGCATTTGTTTTTCATACATGCATGTATGTGTATATATGCTTGTGAACCTCTGCACTTTTTGTGAAATAGGATGGAAACATGATCTTATTGCAAGTATGGTGAGGAGAAAGCAAGAGTGGCTCTTATGTTAAATTGATATTGGTGCTGCAAGCATATGGATCTTTGTATAGGGCATGTAGTGATCTATGGTCTTTTGTTTCTTATTGTGTGCTTGCAAGCACACTTGTGACTAAAGCGCATGTAGAACACTTTAGTTTTTTTAATTATAAATTTTACTGCTAAAATGTTGTCAAAGTTTTCAAAATTTCTATGCATGATTGTTTAATGCATAAAGTAGAGAGCATACTAACACTAGTTTCTTGGTTTTTTTGTTCTTTGTTGCAAATGATTTTGATTTGTGAGTTTCCACTACCATTTTTTAAATTAGATGTACATATGCACACATAAAAAAACTTTAAAAAACATAAAAAAAAGAGCTTATACGTTTTAAAATATGGTTTTAGGACCTCCATCTCCACATAGGGAGGATATGCACATGTCTGAGCATCTTGTGTACACTATAGAAACCATGAGTACTAGAATTTCACACTTATAAAACACACTTTAGACTATCTTAGATCATGTTCATGGCTCTAAGAAAGAAGAAGCTATGCCTAATATTGGGATCCTACCGATGGATTTGGAAGCTCTAGATGAGTGCCACACTCTAGAAATCTTGAGCGAAGGTGTTCAAGTTAGAGAGGCTAGATGGCAACCTTAGGATCGTAAACCACCATGTTCCCATGGATCCACTAGAGCACGTACTACTGACACTATTGAGCAGTGGCTCAACAAGTGGGAGTAGTTATTCTGCTTATGCCTTATTGTGGGCTATAGACATAAGATACAAGAGGCCAAATATAATCTTATGGACCACTCATAGGTGGTGGTGTGAGATAGAACAAGATAATAAAGAACCCATAACTTGAGAGCAGTTCAAAATATTCTTGTTCTATAATAACTTTGTGCCACCATATGAGAGGTCTAGGGCACTTGACACCTAGTTTTTAATTAGTTGAGAAAATAAGAAACTTTAGAATATGCAGGTAAATATAGGGAGGTACTTCTTAAAGTTTGAGATTCCATCCCATAATTTCTCCAAGTACACACGTTTGTCTTTGAACAGAGAGAAATGATTCAACCTTTAGTTAGAAAGGAGAGATTTCAATCTTTGGCAAAGACCATATAGATGGATCTAGTTTATGAGGACATTCATAAGGGCATCGGCTACTAGGGCTAAAGATCCTCATGGACTAAGATGAGTTGGCCCTCTTCCTTGAGTGCTATTGTTTTGAGTAGTACACAACTTCATAAAGAGGCTAAGCAAATGTAGATGATAAGATAATTTGGGAAGACACAAGAAAGGTGTATGATCTAGTTGAGGGTGCTTATAATAAGCTGATTCTTACTCCTTAGCATAAAGAGGAGGCAATGAGAGAAGGTTTACACTATGGATGCTTAGGACAACATCGATTTAAAGATTGTCCTAAAAAGAAAAAATAGCTGCAACTATATTCACAAACCCTACACAGATAGGGAGTGATGCGATGAGGACTTCAGAGACTCCACATCCCAGATATCTTCTCCCATAGTGGCCATGATGGTAACTAAGAAGGTACCTTCTGTTCTTGATGGTGCGCTTTTGCCAGTGGCATAGAAAGGTTACCTATTTTGAGACATGGAACTCATTATTATGAGGATTTGTGGCGAGGTAACATGTCAAGGTCCTCTTTGATATTGGTTCCAAACATGATTTCATTAGTTCCTATCTCCCCAAGTGGTAACATCTAAACACTATGCAGTTTGAGTATGCCTACATAGTGGAGTTTACCGATGAAAAATGCACAGAGACATGGGACTGATGACTTGTTGATCTAACCATTTAGGTCCAATCCTATGATGAAAGTTTGGATTTTGAGATTGCATGACTAGCACATTTTGATGTAGTCCTAAGTGTTGATGTATAAAACACCACAAGAAATGAATTAATGTGACACTAGAACACCTCTATGGTCACCATTAACTCATTGCCACTCCAAACTTTGAGAAATGATAGCCTAAAGTGAGAACTTTGCTTTTACAGAAATTCCTAGTCACTGAAATGACATACCTTCAGTATTTTGCTAATTTCTCCTAGCTCAAGTATTATTTCTCCATGAAACTTTATAGGCTAAAACTAGAAGAGTAGAGCTTTCCAACAAGCTATCATATGCATCAAACGGACCTCTAAAACTCAAGTTATGGCCTTCACAAGATCACCCTGTATGACCTTCCAAAACTGGAAATTTTGCCTGTTTTAGTATTCCTAGGTGTCTAAAAATAAAAATTCGATGCCTAGCATCGAATTTCAGTCAAGGTCGATGCCGGGCATCGACTTTGGGATTTTTTAGGCTCTTTTTTTGCACCAGAAATACTCTCTTTTACACACACATGAAGAAGACCACTTGTATGCTAGAAGTCGATGCCGGGCATCCACTTTATGCTGAAACTCGATGCCAGGCATCGAGTTGCTCCACAAACTTCATGTTTTTAGAAGATTCAATAACAGGTAACACACAGAGAATGAAAACAATGACTTATCAGCTAAGATTCGATGCCAGGCATCGAATTGCTCAGAAAACTTGAACTTTTGAATTCATCACACAGTAGGCAAGCATGGAGATGATGGAGAGAGACTCATATACAGAACTTTACTCAGTTCTTTCTCATAGCTATGAAAACTCAGAAGTTTTACAGATGCTTTCTCACTCAGAGAAGCCCGACTATACTCAGTCGTATAAAAATGAACTCCTTCTTCTACTTCTTCTCTCTATTCTCTCTCACTCTCTCTCCGCGTCAGTTGATACAAACTAACTTATATAGATTTTCGTATTCTCGTGATTTTAAAAAACTTCTAGAACTAAAGTGAACTAACTTTACAAATATGATACACTTGTGAATTTGTCCCTTCACATAGGCATGGGGTTTTCTTCCTAAGGTTTGACCTTCAAATATATGTCCAATTAGTGAGTGTTTCTCCAACAGCTCCCCCTCAATCACTAATTGACATTCCCTGTTTCTTCAAATCATCTTCTTTTGTTTTACTCCTGCCATGCTTTTGAATCTGCTGGTCTTCACACCATCCAAGCTCGTTGTCATTATGTCTGCTAACTGATCTTTAGTAGAAATGTACTCCAGTTCAATCTCCTTCTCCATTACCTTTTCTCTGAGAAAATGATACTGTATCTCTATGTGCTTTGTCCTTGCATGAAATACTGGATTTGCTGCAAGATAAAGTGAAATCATATTATCTCCATGTATTGTAGGTGTACCTTGATCAATGCCTAAGCTCTTGAACAATGTCTGCATCCATATGACTTCCTTAGCTGCTTCCACAAGTCCTTTGTACTCTGCTTCAGTTGATGATAATGCTACTGTATGTTGTTTCTTTGAACACCAACTTACAAGCTTATCACCAATGTATATCATGTAACCATGAGTTGATCTTCTGTCATCTTGGTTACCTGCCCAGTCTGAGTCACTGTAGGCTCTCAACTTCAAATCTGATGTAAAAGGATAATATAATCCTTCCTTTATAGTTCCTTTGATATATCTGAGAACTCTTTGACCTGCAATCCAATGTGGGTCCTTTGGACAATGCATGAATTGTGACAAAACTCCCACTGCATAACTAAGATCAGGTCTTGTTAGTGTAGCATAAATCAAACTACCCATAAGAGATTGATACTTCCTCATATCTTTGTATTCTGCACCATCATATTTACTGAGCTTGTGATTAACTTCAAGTGGTGTTGAAGCTTCTCTGCAATTTTCCATATCAAACTTCTTCAATAGATTTAGAAGATACCTTTCTTGTGACACAAATATGCCATGATCTGTATAGGTGACTTCCATACCAAGAAAGTATGATAACTTTCCTAGATCACTGATCTTGAATTCTTTTTCAAGTAATCTCTTTACCTCCTTGATTCCTTCATCTGAAGTACCTGTGATTATAATGTCATCTACATAAATACAAATGTAGATTGTACCTTCCTCTGTTCTTCTGATAAGTAGACTTGGGTTTGCTTTTGAACTTTGATATCCAAGTTCATTCAGATACTTCACCAGTCTATAGTTCCATGCTCTTGGAGCTTGCTTCAATCCATACAATGCTCTTCTCAACCTGCAAACAAAATTTGGATACCTGGAATCTATAAATCCTTGATGTTGTTCCATGTATACCTCATCTGATATGTATCCATTCAAGAATGCATTCTTTATATCTAGTTGACTCAAAGTCCATCCTTTTGAAGCTGCAATAGCAATAATTGTCCTTATAGTTGACATCTTGGCTACGGGATTGAATGTCTCATCATAATCTATGCCATAGGTCTGGGCATAGCCTTTCACCACCAATCTAGCTTTGTATCTGGCTATACTTCCATCTGCAAGCTTCTTCACTTTATAAACCCATTTATTTCCAATTACTTTCTTACCATTTGGTTTAGGAACAAGTTCCCATGTCTTGTTTTCCTCCAGTGCATTAAACTCTTCCTTCATTGCTTCTTCCCATTGTTTCTTACCTTTAGCTTCATCATAGTTCTGAGGTTCTTCATCATCTTTGACCATATATGCATAGTTCTTCTGAGTTATGTAAGAAGTATCATAAGAATACCTTTCTGGTTGCCTTCTAGTCCTGCTTGACCTTCTTGGTTCACATTCTTCATAAGTGTCTGGATACACCTCTTCATCAAATATAGGAGCTTCTTCATTTATTCTTGTTAATCCACTTCTGGATGTACTTGCTTGTATATAGTCTTCATCTCTATTCACCTGCACAATTGATTTTCCTTTTTCACATCTTCTTACCTCTTCTTCAAATTCTTCAGTTGTATGACTTTGATCTACATACCAACTTTTCTGTTCATCAAATGTAACATCTCTAGAAACAATAAATTGTTTGGTTAGAGGATTCCACAATCTGTAACCCATCTGCTTTTCATCATAACCAATGAACACATATTTTTCTGCCTTTGGTTCAAGTTTATGCCTAAGTTGTGATGGCACATAAGCATATGCAATTGATCCAAACACTCTACAATGATCTAGTGTTGGTTTCTTACCCCACCAAGCTTCATATGGAGGCATTCCATTTAGAGCTGCACATGGTAATCTATTCACAAGATATGTGGCTGTATTTACAGCCTCAGCCCAAAGATAATTTGGACAGTTCTTCTCCTTTAGCATAGCTCTAGCAAACTCAACCAAAGTCCTGTTCCTTCTTTCTGCTACACCATTTTGTTGTGGTGTATACCTGCAAGTTATTTCTCTCTTAATACCTGCATTCCAAAGATAATCATTGAACTCTTGGGAGAAGTATTCTCCCCCTCCATCAGACCTCAGTCTTTTAAGCTTTTGACCTGTGACTCTCTCTGCATATGCATGAAAATGCTTGAAAGCTCCAAACACTTCTGATCTTTCCTTCAAAACATATAACGTTATCCATCTTGTAGCATCATCAATGAAAAGAACATAATACCTTGAGCCACTGATAGATCCTTCTTTTGTTGGTCCCCATACATCTGTATGAATGAGCTCTAGTAATCCATCATGTTTGAATCCTTTCTTCTGAAATGGTAACCTGTGTGCTTTACCCATTTGACATGCTTCACATTTATAAACCATATGTTGACTTTGCACATTTGGTAATCCTAGTACAGACTGATTAGCAACCATAGCTTTAATTCCTCTTTCATTGAAGTGACCTAATCTCTTATGCCAGAGATCAAGTTCTGTAATCACTCCTTCACCATGTGTGAGAAAAGCTTGACCAATGTTCCCTTGAACTCTTAAAGTAAAGAGTCTACCTTCTTTCTTACCAGAGACAATCTGATTATATCCATTTTTTGGATCTTCAACAAATACTCCCTCATTTGTAAACCTGACTTGAAAACCTTTTTCAACTATTTGTCCCACACTAATCAAGTTTTTAGGTATTGTAGGAACATACAAAACATTGGTTAGCAAATCTGCTCCACTCTTGCATTTCACTTTTCCAATTGAATGTACACTATGTCTTGTATTATCACCTGTTTGAACTGTATGACTAGAAATGCCTTTTTCCAATTCTGACATCAATTCTATGTTTCCTGACAAATGATTAGAACATCCAGAGTCAATGTAAAATACCTTTAGATCTTCTTTATCTGATGTGCTGATTGAATTCATCATCAATGATGTATGACTTTCATTCTGTGTGTCATTTGCATAGTTGTAGTAGGTGGTGTTGTAGGATTGATTTTGTCCCCAACTTCTTCCTCCACCTCTACCATAGCCTCCTCTTTGACTTTGTCTACCTCTTTGAAAATTACTTTGATATCTTCCACCTCGGCCTCTGCTATTGTTGTTCTGATTTTGATTTGATCCTTGTTGGTTGTGCCAACAGTCATTAGCCAAATGATTACTCAATCCACAGATCCAGCAAGCCTTTTTGTTGTTATTTTGATTACCTCTTCCTCTTCCAAAACCTCTTGCTCTTCCTCTACCAGTGCCTTTACCTCTTGCATAATAAGCTTGAGAACTAGACTCCTCTTCATCCTTTGCTTTACCTTTATCTCCTTTCTTCTTATTCTTCATGTACATTGCAGAACTTTGACCTTTATCTCCATCTCCCTTCAAGTCTTGCTCATATGTGAGCATCAAACCAAGCAACTGGTTCAAATCTGGAACATAATGATTTAATGAAAGTTCTATTGATAAGACAAAAGGTTTCCACCTTTCATCCCCTCTCAAACCTGCAAGTAGCTAAGCAATCAATCTGTGATCTTCAACATCTTCATCTATGGATCCAAGACTATCTGCAAGATCCTTCATCTTAATGACATAATCACTAATACTTTGACTTGGCTTCTTCTTGAATGTTGTAAACTCTGACCATAGACTTGCTTTCCGTGCTTTAGTAGTACTTTGGAAATGATACTCCAATGCATTCCATATATCTTCAGATGATTCCAATCCTCTGATGTGTGGTAGCAAATGATCAGAGATTGTATTGTAGATGTATGCTTTTGCACTTGCATCCTTCTTCTGCCAATGCTTTAAAGCATCAAGTTCTTCTTTCTTTGGTCGGCTTTCATCTTCAAATACTGGCTTCTCTTCTTCACCTGTTACATATACCATGAGATCCTTACTCATAAGTAAGGCTTCCATTCTCATTACCCATGCGGGGTAATTATCTCTGTCCAGTTTGTCAATGGAGATATGATCTGCCATAGTTCTTCCCTTCTGCTGCAACCTGTGAGCTTAAAGAATAAAGGATAATACCTTTTGAAGTTCTTTGTGTATGAGGATACTTCGAAAGTAATCTTTTGATGCCTTGTGTCTTCGAATGCTTCACCTTTGAAACTTTTAATGGAAAACTTTCCAAAACTTCTTGTACCTTTGCCGCCTTCTCTTCTTCAAGACCTTTCTGCTCTGATACCACTTGTTGATGTATAAAACACCACAAGAAATGAATTAATGTGATACTAGAACACCTCTATGGTCACCATTAACTCATTGCCACTCCAGACTTTGAGAAATGATAGCCTAAAGTGAGAACTTTGCTTCTACAGAAATTCCTAGTCACTGAAATGACATACCTTCAGTATTTTGCTGATTTCTCCTAGCTCAAGTATTATTTCTCCATGAAACTTTATAGGTTAAAACTAGAAGAGTAGAGCTTTCCAACAAGCTATCATATGCATCAAACGGACCTCTAGAACTCAAGTTACGGCCTTCACAAGATCACCTTGTATGACCTTCCAAAACTGGAAATTTTGCCTGTTTTAGTATTCCTGGGTGTTTAAAAATAAAAATTCGATGCCTAGCATCGAATTTCAGTCAAGGTCGATGCCGGGCATCGACTTTGGGCTTTTTTAGGCTCTTTTTCTGCACCAGAAATACTCTCTTTTACACACACATGAAGAAGACCACTTGTATGCTAGAAGTCGATGCTGGGCATCCACTTTATGCTGAAACTCGATGCCAGGCATCGAGTTGCTCCACAAACTTCATGTTTTTAGAAGATTCAACAACAGGTAACACACAGAGAATGAAAACAATGACTTATTAGCCAAGATTCGATGCCAGGCATCGAATTGCTCAAAAAACTTGAACTTTTGAATTCATCACACAGTAGGCAAGCATGGAGATGATGGAGAGAGACTCATACACAGAACTTTACTCAGTTCTTTCTCATAGCTATGAAAACTCAGAAGTTTTACAAATGCTTTCTCACTTAGAGAAGCCCGACTATACTCAGTCGTATAAAAATGAACTCCTTCTTCTACTTCTTCTCTCTATTCTCTCTCACTCTCTCTCCGCGTCAGTTGATACAAACTAACTTATATAGATTTTCTTATTCTCGTGATTTTAAAAAACTTCTAGAACTAAAGTGAACTAACTTTACAAATATGATACACTTGTGAATTTGTCCCTTCACATAGGATGGGGTTTTCTTCCTAAGATTTGACCTTCAAATATATGTCCAATTAGTGAGTGTTTCTCCAACACTAAGTAACTAGTGGCATGCTAGGAAAAGACTAGTCATAAACCTTGCTTCTCATGTGTATCAGTTTGAGCATGAGGAGACGCGACTACTGGTCTCTAGAGAGCAATATATCAAAGAGATGCAATTGGTGATTGCAACCAAGCTCCTCAAAATTGATTATAAGTCTATATATTTTTTGTATTTTGTGTATTCATCATGTGTAGTAATGGATTCTCATAGTCGAGGAAAGTCTAGTTGGAATGCTCAATTACTTTTAGAAAAATCAAGAGTAGAATTCCTTGAGTTGTTTAGAAATGAATCAAATTTGGGTGTAACTCCTCACAAGAATGTTGAGCACAAGATCAATTTGGTTCTAGAAGGGAATCTGACCACTTGACCACAATTTCATATGCATTTGTAAGAGGAGGATGAAGTCCGCAAGGTTGTGGAAGAGTACATGGAAAAAGGGTTGATCAAACCAAGTTATTTGCCCTTTTGCTACACTAGATCTTCTAGTAAAAAAGAAAGATGGGTCTTATTGGATGTGGGTTGACTATCGATCACTCAATAAGATTACCAACAAGCATAGATATCCCATGCCCATAATATATGATCTTCTTGATGCTCTAGGTGGAGGAATTGCAATGACGTGGAATTTGTAGATGAATTTTTAATCTAGAGAAGGTCTCTACATGATCATTAGAGTCATTTAAGAATAGTATTAAATAAGTTAAAGGAAAATAATTTTTTTGTAAATCTAGACAAAATGCAATTATTTCTTCTAGTGATAGAGTATTTGGGGTATGTAGTTTTGGTGAATGGGATCAAGATGGATACCAAGGTCTCAATTATATTTGCAAAGCCAATGCCTCAAGTTGGGTCATTTTTAGGACTTTTCAGCTTTTTAGAAAAAAATCATTTCATCTTATTCATTGATAGCATCAACTATGATGAATTTTAGATCATTTTTTGGACTTTTCAATTTTTAAAAAAATTGTTTCATCTTATTCATCTGCAAAAGCAAATTCGATCATTTTAGGACTTTTTGGGTTTTAGCAAAAATTCATTTCATCTTGTTTGTTGATAACAACACCTATGATGAGTTTTCTTCAAGAAAAAGTACCTTTTGCATGGAAGCAAGAGTAATAAGATAGTTTTGATACTTTGAAACAAGCCGTTTTAGAGGTCCGATACTCAAAGTGGTGGATCCATAGAAGCCATCTGAGTTGGATATAGATGCAAGTGGCATAGCCATAGGGGTAGTTTTGAGCCAAGATGAAAATCCAATAGCTTTTGAAAGTAAGAACTTAAGTAATGCACAATGCAATTGGCTAGTGCATGAACAAGAGTTGTATGACGTAGTGCATTCATTTAAAGTTTGGAGACACTATTTTTATGGTGTAGAATTTACTGTATATGAAGATCACCATACAATCAAGTAATTTTGTATTAAGCCATATCTTCTAGGCAGGCAGGCTTGTTGGGCTGAGCTCATGCACGAGTTTGATATGGGAATCTTGTGCAAAAGAGGCAAAGAGTATATTCTAGCTGATGCATTATCTCAAATAATGTATCAAATGAGCTTTATATTTCTAGAAAGCACATTGATTCAAGAGATAAAGGCATAGGAGTAAGACCCACACTTATTAAATATTATTAGAACCATTAGTGATGAATCTGTCATAGGAGATGGGGCAATCCCATCTGCTTCTTCCCCTAGTAAAGCAAACAAGTCAAGTCTGTATCCATTTTTTGAATGGAGAATGGAATAGTTAAATAGAATAGAAAGGTTTGCATACCAAATTTCCCAAATTTAAGAAGAAAAGTCATGATGTTCCTTGTGCAAGGAATCCTGATGTTGAAAAGATCATTCAACTAGTTAGAAGAACATTTTGGTTGCTTGGATTAGCTAGAGATAACGGGTATGAGTGATACTTGATATAGTGTAGCATGTTCAACTAGGGGTCTAATAATACAAGATGGACAATCCTTAATCAACGTGTGCATATTAGATTCCATCATTGGCCAATATACACCTAATCTCTTTAGTCTCTAGAGGGTTCTTTGTTTAGAGTAATGTTGCCCCAAGGAACCTACATGTGCTAATTGCAACCACTTATTATGCTCCTCTTCATCCACATAGTAGGTTATTCTTCTTTGTTGATTTTGCTTGTAAATGCTTCTTGCTAATATATGATACCTTTGTGATCTTATTACCTCCTTCTCTTGTGTTGTTACTGTAGGGTTCTTGGGTCCATTATCAAGTTCGACTCTAGCTGTTTTGCCTAGCTTGAAACTACTTCAAGGTTGAAAAAATATGCATAAAAAAGATAATCTGTTGCACCTTGCAGGGACTCTTGTGAAGGAAGTCTTGAAAGGTGATCTCCCTTGAGGTGGGTCTTACCTTTCCTCACAACTACCTTGAACGCATATTCCATTAGTAATAGATACCATCTTACTAATCGTCTTGTATTGCAAGGTTTGTTCACTAAGTAAAGTAAGGCTTGATGGTTTGTAAAGAGTTTGAACTTATTGGCCAGTAGATATAGCCAAAATTTCTTTACCACATAGAGCATGCCTAATCCTCCACATTTAGTTATCATTTAGTTCCTCTCAGTTGCATTGACTTATCAACTCGCATATGCTATGGGTAAATCTATATTTTCCTCGTTAGTAGGTTGTGCTAGCATGAATTCAATAGCGAAATTAGAGGCATCAACATGGACATGGAAAGGTTTATTTCAGTTAGGCATTGTCAAAATTGGGGTTGATGACAAACATCATTTTAGTTCTACAAATGATTTTTCACACACATCGTTCCATTCAAAATTTGTCTAAAAGTTGTAGAAGGGTTTAGTGATGGTTGAATACATGTGGATGAATTGTCAATGATATCCACAATGTTCCATGAATGCTTGTACTTCATTCACTATCCTATGCCTTGTTAACTTTGCTACGGCTCTCCCTTTATCATCATATCTAGATGTTCCATTCTTTGACACAATGTGACCAAGATTTTGCATTGTCAGACCATGAATACACACTTTTCTAGGTTTAAACATACTTGTTATTCTCTACATTTATCAAGTATTTGCTTGCATTTTGGGATGTGATTTTGTCATATGTGGGAATATGCACACAAATCATCCACATAGACTTCTAAATTCTTGTGCAAGAACTCTTTGAAGACATGACACATGAGCTACTGAAAAGTAACAAGTGCATCGGTGAGACCAAATGGCATCACCCGAAATGCAAATATACCTGATTTTGTGGCAAAAGTCATCTTATGTTGGTCTTCTAAGACTATGGCTACTTGTTTGTAGGGTAAAAATCCATGAAGGAAGCTATAAACCTCCTTGCCTGTTACATATTCCAATAGATGTTCAATGATTGGAAGCGGATAACTATCTCTTATGGTGGCAACATTTTGTTTTCAATTTAATACACACACACAATTCGCCATTCTTCTTGGGCACGACTACAATGAGGGATACCCATTCAGTATGCTCAATTTCATAGATAAATGCAGCTTCTATGAATTTTTCAATTTCCTCTTTTAACTTTTCTTCATAAGTGGCATTGTGAGTGTATGATTTTTGTTTTTTGGTCTTGGATTTTAAAGTCATGGGGATCCTATGTGAACAAATTTTTGATCTACTCCTTTCGAATCCTGATACCTCCAAGCGAGCAGTGTTTGTATTTTCATAAGATGTCGGTTAACTCTTGCTCCTCCTCTGTGCTTAGGTCATTTCCTATATAGGTGCTTCCATACTTCTCATCTTAAATTGTTACCTTCATCTCCTTATTGTTGTAAGCTTGTCCCATGAGGGCCTCTCATTTTGACATCCTCACCATAATTTTCCTGTTCTCTATCTCATATTTTTTTAAAATTTCTCTGTCACTTTGAATAATGATTCCTCTTCTTCTTGTGTTGGTGGGCTCTTCTCACGTTTCTTTTTTTTTTGCTTTTCACTTCAACTTGAGTGGTTAGAAATATATCATTTTTATACTTGTTTCACTTGTGGGTCTTTGCATCTACTAGGTATAAATATTCTTCCTCTAAATTATAGAAAGGATCCATTATGATGGAGTCTAGATCTTCCTCCTTCTCCTCTTCATGTGTGAGCATAACACTGTCAAATTCTTCCAATATTGGTTTGCATTTGAATAATGATATGTCATAGCCTTTCTCATCACAATGGAGAATCCAATGCTCTTCATTCACAAATATCTCCATCATACCAATCTAGTGTTCTCAAATGCTTCTATGTTCTTGGCTTCTACTCATTTCTCCTCCTTTTCAGTAATCTGACACAACCATAAGTGGGTATCCTTATGCATCCATGAATGATTTGAAGAACCTATGGAGTGTAATGACTCCACATTCTCTTCAGTCTTGTGGATGATTCCACTATAAGGGTGGGACATCTCTATGGGCATAATCCTTAAGATTGACTTTGGTAGTTACTCCTAAGTGTTGTAAGTATAGAGAATTGGTTCCCCAATCTTTCACTATTTGCAATTATCTATTGAAGGGTTTACCTAAAATAATTTTGTATGCATGATTTTGTCCCAAACTCACATATCACAAATGTGTGTTTGAATTCTACTCCACAAGTGGCAGTAGTGATCCCTTCCAACAATCCTAATAGTTTTCCTATATATCCATCTACCATTTGGATTTTCATTCTTGTGGGTCATAAAGTTGGCTTATCCCAAGGTTTCCATAAGGACATGGTTACAATGGCAACACATGCTCCTAAATATAGGATCACATTGTTAGTATACTCTTGATAAGTGACAAGAAGATAATTGTTTCCTTCTTCACCTTCAATCATATTTCCTATCTTTTCTATTGAGATCTCATGGACTTTTTTGTTGGATTCTCCCTTCAAGTGAGAACTAGCAAGCTCTGACACTTGGTTTGCTACATTTTTCCACAACTCTCGCTTTAATCTTAAGAGCTCTTCTAAAGTGAGATGACACTTCACTTTAGTGTTTCTTACAACCCCTATATTTCTCGGTATAAATGAATCTTTGTTCCTTATCATATTGTAGGAGCTCACATTTGAATGGACTTTGATTCCCATGAATCTGTGAATTGTGACAAATCTTGTAAATAATTGGATTCAAAGTCCGGCCTTTTGCTTGATTGAATGTATTCTTGATCTCCATCTATAGATGGAATAACTTGAGGGAATTGATCTTGTAGATCATCTATCTGTTAAATGCAATGAGGAATCATCTATTCCATACCCCACTTCACTTCTTGGATTCTCTCAAGAATTCCTAAGAATACTTTTTAATGGGAGGAGGTATTCCACACTCTATTGATTTAGGAACATAAGAATTTCTTGGCAGGTCTTTATCACTTCCAATAGAATGAGCCTTTTAAGGCACCAAAGTCTTGGGTTTGGATGCCAATTGCTCTAATCCTTCTAACAATCCATGGAAATGTAGCTCTAGTTTTAGTAGGTTGCTCTAGTTAAAGAGTTGTCTGGCTTTGAACATATTCTAGGCTAGTTTTACCACCTTGATGCATACATAATGTTATGGAGACTCTGTGTAATAGCTAGGGACATTTTCACCATGTTAAGAGTAAAAAATATTCATATTTGGATCACTCTATGATAATAGAGAAATTGGTACCAAACCTCTAGTTGGGTTTTCTTCTACTGTCATGTACTTGAATGATACTACATGGGCAGAGGGTGGCAATTGTTAAACTAGCACTCCTTGTGGTCTAAGTTGTGCTTGATAAGGATGTTGATATGCATACTGGTTCCTTTAATAGAGTTGAGCTTGATATTGCTATTGATACCTATATGGCTATTGATATGACTACTGGTAGTTTTGTTTAACTGCTTGCTTATTATAAGGGCAATCTTATGGCACATGGTTAGTGTACTTTGTCTCTATTGTGCAATAATATGAGCCTGGTGTCGTCGAGATTTTCTCTCCTCTCTCACTTGTGAAGGCCTACGAAAAACATATTTGGTGAAGGTAGCCGGAATTCCCCGAGAAGTCCAGGATGCATCAAGGATGTCAAAGGAAGCTCACATACAAAGTTTCAAAGAAATCAAGAAAGTCCATGGTAGCGGTCAAAGCTGGTCAAAGCTGGTCAAAGTTGGGAAATTAGGGCAAAAATTTCATTGTCACCAAATTAGATGAAAATTCATATACTTGTAAAGATTTTCAAAGGCAGTCTATAGCCCAAATTTCAGCAGAAAATGGATTTTGTAGCACATTGATATGCTATGTTCATTTTGTAAAAATGTAATTTTTCTAGTTTGACCCTACAAATTCTTGTATAGAAATTTATGTTAGCCATATGGTTTGGCATGTATAAAGATCATATGTGGCTACATATTTGTACAAATTTTCAAGGCTATCAGAGCTTCCTAGACACCTTAATGCCACCTTGCAAGCTTCCAAATGTAGTCAAACTTGTAAAAGGGAGATTCAGATGGGAGTTTTTTCTGCATATTCCTGAAGGAGATCTTTGGAAACATAGTCCTACAAAGTTTCATCTTCATCAAAGCCTATTTGGAGGGTCAAAGAGCACAAAGTCCAGTTTTCAGGATCACTGCAGTTTTCTAGTTTAAGCAAATTGAAGGGTTGAAGGGCCACCACATGGTGAAAGCTGATTGAGCCATGTTGTACGATCAAGATGAGCTCATATTCAAGGGTGGAGATGCACTTATGCTTAAAGCAAGGAGGATCCGCGAGTTTTTCCATAAAAGAAGACTTTTTTTATAATCAAAGATCAATAATGCAGTGTTTCTCCAAAAATAGTGGCTTATCTTATCCGAATTGATGTCAGCACTGATCCGACGGTCCAGATCATCCCCAGATCCAATGGTGGAGAATGAGGGCGCCTAAATTTCACTCCTTTACACTAGATTTGATAGAAAGAACAATTCCAAGCGATTGATTTGATTAATCAAATGGTTGTAATCAAAAGTAGTGATCCTAGAGTTGAGAGTTGATTTCTCTAGATCCAAGGGCCCAAATTCATTCAAAAAACTATATAAACCCCCTTCCAAACTCCTAGAGCATCATTGTTAGGCATCCATAGGGCTCATGCTAGCTTACGGTTTCCTTGAGACGATCACCCTCGGTTGAGCGAGTGAGGATCCAAGGTGAGCTAGTATGAGTATAGAACCTAGTTTCAAATTTAAGTTAGAACTCCAATCTAGGATAGGATCTTGAAACCAGCATCTCTATCTTGACTCACCCTCGGTGGAGCGTGTGAGTGAGTTAGAGCTGATTTTAATGAGTCTTAGACTTCTTTAGTTAGACGTTACGAGCCTAGACAGACATAGGGTCACTCGAGTGGAACTCACCTTCTTACGTGTGACATTCGGTTGAACTGTCATGGTTTGAGGGTCGGAACCACCTTTGATCAGTAGACTGCTTAGCATGACGTACCACGACGATCTTTTACATGTAACTTAATTCAAATTCTTTTAATTCATGTCACTTGTCACTTGTCTCTTGTCACCTCTCTCAGTCTCTTAAGTTTTTTTACATGTCTTCTATTTCTTCTATGTGTGAGAAGGCTCCGCAGTATTGCGTTGAACCAGTGAGGATGTTTCTTTGAGCTTGTGAGTAAAATCCATCATCATAATTCACTTGCATGCATATAATCCATACAAATCCATACATATTTATTAGTTTCTGAAAGTGTATAAGAAGCTCCAATATTGGACCATTCTTCCTTTTGAAACTGATTTATGTGTAAGGATTCCATCTATTCTCGTCATGCATACATATCATCCAAAGAAGGCTATACATATGGATTAGAATTATGAAGTGTTTAAGAAGCTCCTCGAATGGACCATTCTTCCTTCCAAATTTGATTCGTGTGTATGGTTCTCTTTCATTCTTATCATTCATGTCATCAATCTAACTTGCACACCTACATTCCCATTCCCATAATTATTTCAACATCTCTCTCTTCTCCATACTCAACATTAATTTCACCTTCACATCTTTAAACCTTCCAACATTCATTAGCTTCATACACCCTGTGTGTGCCACGACCGGACCCGATCCACCCGGATTGCGATCACCTCCACATTTGAACCCGACGTGAAACGCTTCGTGGCATTTGCTTCTGATCTTGTTGGGAGGTTGTGATCCATATCCTTTGTTTCATATTTTTCATCCTCATCATATCATCATCATCATTCTTGAGTGTTGCACTGGATTTCTCACAGTATTGTGCACATCTTCGTCGCGAAGTAAACACATTTGTTAGAGATCTAGAACATCGTGCATCACTTGCTTATTCACATAAGATGGAGGAAGGATTCAAATCCCTTATTGTTGAGAAACAAGGCCAAAGAATAGTCGCTTCTATGTTGAGAGAGAAGGGAAAATTCAATGGCATCAACATCACAAGCTACTTAGATTTGTTTGAAGAGCAAGCTATGATTTTTGGTCTTCCTGAAGATCTTTTGATATCATTCTTTGAACGAATTGTTGATAGCTCTATCATAAACCGTGTCACTCAATATGATAGTCTTCCTTGGAGTGATTTTAGAAAGGAGATGCTCAAAGAATTCTATCTTGAAGATTATAGCCAACATAATCGAGATGGATTCTTAAGATGGGTCAATTCTCCAAAGCCTAGTAGCTCTATTACTCACTTACAAAATGAGTATATTAGACGCTATGAGCAACTTCCTGATGAGGATAAGATAACTTTGGAACCTGATCTTGTGATCAATTTTCTTAAGCTTCTTCATCCTGAAACTCGTAGGGAAGTTGAACGGCGATTAGAAGAACCAGATAAGCGCTATGGTCTTACTGACAATTGGCAAAAAGTGCGTAAAGTAGTAGAGGCTGTAGCCCATAGACATCAAAGACAATCCATGCTTTATGAGCAAACTAGTCTTCCTCAAGCTAGCCTTCCACAAACTAAGGAGCAAGTTAGAGAACAATCCCATGCTATGCTTTTTGACTCTACTCCTATTCCTCAAATGATGGAGCCTACTCAAGGTTTTAAAGTAGAGCCAAATAAAAGTGTAGTTGAACAATCTCAAGTGGATATTCTCACTAAGCAAATGGAAAGTCTTATTGCTACACAATCCAATTTGGCCAAGACTATAGATGCTTTACAATCTAGTTACACCAAAACTTTCCAAAATCAAATGAGCCCAATGTCTTTTCAAGAGCTTAATCAACATGTTATAGCTACCAATCAAAATCCACAAGTAGCTCCTACTCAAGCATATCAAGTTCCGCCAATGCAAAATCCTCATCGTCATGTGCAAAATCCTCAAATGTATCAAAACATGTATCCTCAAGCTTCTCAAATAGCTTTTCAAAATCCTCAAAATCAGAATTTTCAAAATCATCAACCGTATAATATGGAAGCTCCTCTTGCACTTCAAGTACCACATGTTGCTCCCCAAGCTCCTCAAATACATCAATTGCCTTATCAAAATCCTAATTATCCTGTTCAAGCAATACCATATCAACAAAATCCTCAATTTCAAAATTTCCCACCACAAGTTAATCAAAATCCTCAAAATCCAAATGGTTTTGTGCGTGGCCCTCGTAGGTGTCCTTGGTGTGATTCGTTAGAGCACTTTTTGAGAGATTGCGAACTATTGAAGGATGCTAAGGAGCAACGACTAGTAATAGACATAGACAAGAAAATCTGTGACTATCGATCTAGGCTACCTTTGCAAGGAAATTATGGTAAGGGAGGCATGAAAAAACACTATGAAAATATAACCATAACGGATGTAGGAACTAGAGGAGTGAAACTAGAAGCTCTTGATGAACAAGTGGAATCAAGTAAACCCACAAAGGAAGGTGATTTTTCCATAGAGGCTTTAGTAAGAGCATGAGATGAGATTAGGAGAATAACGGCTTGGGAATCACCAATAGAAGATCAATCTCTTATTTCTCACATATCCAATGTAGAAGAAAAACGAAAAAGAGATGAAGCTGAGCCTAGCGAAAGAAGAGTGACACAAAAACAAACCTCAGAGGGAATAGAAACAATCATAGAGCAAGGAGAAACATCACAATCCAAAGATAAAAAACAAGAATCGGAACCCAATGAACAAAAACAAGAGGAGAAACAAAAAGGGAAGAAGACAAAGCAAAGAAAAACAGAACCAAAGCCTTTAGATAAACAAGAACAATCAAAACAAACTGAAGACCAAACACGAGAACATGAACAAAAACAAGATCCTGAGCAAAAACAAAAGAAACCAAAGAGAGAACCTAAAGCCATCTTGATTTCAGAAATTGAGAGAAAAATAGATCCTATGGAGATTTTAGATGACATTTTGCTTAAGAGTCAAGTGACTATGTCTTTAGAACAAGTTTTCTCTATTGCAAAGCCTGTTTTTAAAGATAACTTTATCGGCCTAATTAAAAGGAAGAGGTTTCCACTTAATCTAGATACTGAGATGCAAGATTCTCTAGATCAAGATCAAGCTATGAATGAAGCCTTAAACTTTGATGAATCTGATGAAGAGGACTTTGATGATGATGAAGTAAATGTTAATAAAAATTTCTTAGGACCTATTCAACCTGACCATGAAAATCATGAAAACAATCCTGAAAGTCACTTTAAAAGAACATTTTGGTCTAGAGGTACATCAGAGATGCATGTTATGTTACCGTTAGTGTCCATGTGAAAGGCCAAATGGCCACCGGACACTTGTTTGTATATGTCCCCCCCCCCCCCCCCCAGGCCTTCTCCAAGGCTTACGACTAAGGCGGTAACCAAGGCATAGACCTTGGCATACCTTGTCATCCGAGTCACCGAAGTCACCGTTGGCGCCGTTGGCTGCACGCGAGGGAGGACCTCAACGATCAAGGAATATAGAGGTTCCCGGTACTTCCCGGGAGGTCACCCATCCCAGTACTGTTCCCCCCAGAGCTCGCTTAACTGTGGCAATCTCTTGCCACTAAGCTACACTTTTGTGGTGTTTGAAGAAGGGGAAAGACTAAGGTTGACATGACCTTGAACAAGTTTTGGTCCCTCAAAGCTTCATTTTTTGCTTTTAAAGCCTATTTTTGAAGCAATTTTGGGGTGTTTTTGGAGCCATTTCGGAGTACTTTCGCACG
Organism: Ceratopteris richardii; assembly: GCA_020310875.1. NCBI lineage: Eukaryota > Viridiplantae > Streptophyta > Polypodiopsida > Polypodiales > Pteridaceae > Ceratopteris > Ceratopteris richardii. Next base: position 24,525,314 of record CM035417.1, on the reverse strand, counting down.
TAGTTCTCTTCACACAGGTCCAAGAACATCAAGAAGAGTGTTCCTTGTACTTCTCAAACAATAAATATCAACCTTTGGGGCTGTATTTTCAGCCACACTCGTAAAACTACAGGTGTCTCGAGGGGTTTTCAGTTTTGGTGGGAGCAGTCGCTGCAAATTTATGCAGGTTTTTAAAGCCTAAAACATCAGAGTTGACAGACACTTGCAGGTGTTATTGGCTAGTTTTTGGGCTGTGTATTCAGCCTTTTAGTGTCATTTTACTGCATATATTGAGCACATACACACCATGTATGCTTCTGTGGATACCGCTTATGTACGTCCATGTGGGCATTGATATAGCGGTTACGTTCTTTGCATAAAGCCTTTTACGTTTGATAAAGAGGGTTGTGGTGAGGTTTTCTTAACTGGGAGACACCCAGATGTCGGGGTCTCTTCGGTGATGCAGGTGGAAGACTTACCCAGCCTCGCCATAGGAGATGTATGATAGTTGTTCATAGGTGCTCGATAAGCCTAGTTGGCTTCTATTGGGTAACTGATTATATGCAGTGGAGTCAGTGATTCACTATGTAGGTAGACATGTCAGTACTTGCAGTTTTATGATACTTTGACACTGGTCATATGCTAATTTTGCAGACGATACTCTGGCAAAATTTTTCCAGATTTCTGGTTTAGTCAACTATATAGTGGTCGATTTACTCCTTGATACACTTATTTGTTGGTGTTTGGACTCTTCTAGCTCCATTATCATTCTATTCAGTTCTCTACGATCATGGCATCAGAGGTCTCAGGCACATCCGGTGGATCAGGGTCTAGTGCTAGCGTTCCGAGGAGGAGCTATAACTTGCAGGGCAAAGACCATTTTGAGATCCGAAAATTTGATGGCACAAACTTTGCTCTATGGAAGAATCAGATTAAAGATGTGCTGATTCAAAGAAGGCAATGGAAGCCAGTAAATGGGATTTCAAAGAAGCCTGCTGACATGGATGAAGATGATTGGGATGAGTTAGATAAAATGGCCAGGTCTACCATTCGCTTGCACCTAGCAGATAATGTTTACTTTACTGTATTAGACTGTGAAAGTGCAGAGGAGCTTTGGAAGAAGTTATGCAATACATATGAAAAAGAGACGGCATCAAATAAAGTATATCTGATGAGAAAATTATACGACCTTCGTATGAAGGACACAGATAGTGTTGCTGCTCATCTAAATGAGTTTGATGCCATATTCTCCCAGTTACAGGCTCAGAAAATGGATATGGACAATGAAATGAAAGCAGTATTGCTGTTATGCACCCTGCCATCATCATGGGATACATTTTGCACAGCTATTAGCAATAGTGCACCAGGTGGTAAACTCGTCTATGATGACATATGTGGAGCACTCTTGAGTGAGGAGATTCGTAGAAAATCTATGGTTGGCACTCAGAGTGGAGATGCATATAATGTTCGTGATTCTTACCAAGGAAAGAATCAACAACGTGGCAGGAGCAAGAACAAGGAAAAGAGTGGTCAACGGAATAAGAGCAGAAGTAAATCAAGGAAGAGGGATATTGAATGCCATTATTGTCATAAGAAAGGACACATGAAGAAAGATTGTTATGCATTAAAGAATGCTAAAGGTAAAGGACAGAATGTTGATGGGCATGTTAAACAGTTACCTGCACCATCTACTTCGACTGTGAAGATTGAAGAAATTAACGCTATTTCTGATGATGCTGATGTGTTGGCACTTGATAGTACTGTGCCATCTGAGGCACTTATGGCTGATTCTCTTTCCCACACCTGGCTGCTAGATTCTGGTGCTTCTTTCCATGTGACACCACATAGAGAATGGTTCTCTAATTATGCAGCAAAGTCTCTTGGTACCGTGAGACTTGGTGACTCTTACCAGTGTGATGTTGTGGGGATTGGAGATGTGGTTGTGCAGTTCATTGACGGTTCAAAATTTACTATGCATAATGTATGCCATGTACCTCAGTTATCACGCAGTTTGATGTCAGTTGGTCAACTTGATGACCTTGGTTACAAGGTGGTCTTCTATGCTCAGTCCTTTCGTATATCAAAGGGCAATATGGTTATTGCAAAAGGAAGGAAAGTTGGCTCACTTTACCCTTTATTTGTATCATAGAAAGAACACTTGTTAGCTGTTACAGAACAGCCTATGGCTTGTATTTGGCATGGTCGTTTAGGCCATATATCTCGTAGTGGAATGGAAAATCTTTCTCGTTCTGGCTACTTACCTATGTTATCTTTCTCTGATTTTTCATTTTTTGTGAGCATTGTCAATATGGAAAGCAAACCAGAAATGTGCATAAAACGCACATTGACTCTTCAATTCAGCCTTTAGATCTTGTTCATACAGAGGTGTGTGGTCCTATGCCCACTAGGTCCTTAGGTGGTTCTCTTTACTTTGTCACTTTCGTAGATGATGCTACTAGAAAAGTCTGGGTATATCCTATCAAATCGAAGGATGATGTATTCCCTACTTTCAGAAAATGGCTTGCTTCAGTTGAGACTGAAAAAGGAACTAAGCTTAAGGCTTTACGTTCAGATAATGGGGGTGAGTATACCTCACATGAATTCAGCCTTTTCTGTCAGTGTAGAGGGATTCGTAGAGAGTTTACAACTCCTTATACCCCAGTACAGAATGGTGTAGCTGAGAGGATGAATAGAACTATTCAAGATAGAGTAGTCTCTATGTTGCATCATGCAAACCTCTCACAAGGTTTTTGGGCAGAAGCAGTATTGACTGCAGTTCATGTGATTAACCTTTCACCTAGTACTACCAAAGGTCTGAAAGTGGCACAAGAGTTATGGACAGGGAAACCACCATATTATGATCATCTTCGAGTTTTTGGGTGTGAAGCATATGTTCATATACCCAAGAATCTTAGACAGAAGTTGGACCATAAGTCAAAGAAATGCATTTTTCTTGGATATGGTCGAGAAGGACAATTTGGATATCGCTTATGGGATCCTGAAACACGGTCAGTGATCAGAAGTAGTGATGTCATTTTTAATGAGTCTAAGATGCATAAACAGCCGATTAAGGAGGTTGAAGTGAGAAGAGTGGTGTTTGAGGATACTAGTCCTCCGGTTAGCATGCATAAAAATGCTGCACATAGGGATGTTCAAGAGAATGTCCATTCAGATCAGTCTGCACATGTTCCTGTTCAGCAACCATTGAGACGTTCTGCACGTGTCTCATATCCACCTGATAGATATGTTCCAGGTTTAGATTTTGTTATGCTAACAGATGCCGGTGAGCCCTCTTGCTACAAAGAGGCTATGCAGACAGAGGATCATGTCAAGTGGGAGCGTGCCATGAAGAGTGAGTTGGATTCTATTCACAAGAATGGTACTTGGGACTTAGTACCTTTGCCAAAGGGCAGGAAAGCTTTACCATGTAAATGGGTATATAAGCTGAAATTCACATCAGATAGTGCTTCTCCAAAATATAAAGCACGACTTGTTGCAAAGGGTTTTAAGCAACAACATGGTGTTGATTTTGAGGAAATCTTCTCTCCAGTGGTCAAGATGACTACTTTGCGCATGTTGCTTGGATTCGTTGCAATGGAGGACTTAGAGCTAGTCCAAATGGATATGAAAATAGCTTTCTTGCATGGAGATCTTACAGATGAGATCTATATGGAACAACCAGAGGGTTATGTAGTTCATGGCAAGGAAAGTCTAGTTTGTAAGCTTAAGAAGAGCTTGTATGGACTTAAACAGTCTCCTAGACAATGGTACCAAAAGTTTGATGCTTTTATGAAGTCCCAAGGCTATTCTCGGAGCAATGAGGATCATTGTCTCTACACAAAGAGATGTTCTGATGGCAGCTTGATATGTTTGATACTTTACGTCGATGATATGTTGATTGCTGGGAAGTCCTCTTATGATTTGTCAATTCTCAAAAAGAAGTTGAGTCAGACATTTGATATGAAGGATTTGGGGGATGCCAAACATATTCTTGGCATGCGCATTACTCGTGATAGGAGTAAAAGATGCATATACTTGTCTCAAAGTGAGTACATATCCAAAGTACTTCACCGATTCAATATGCAGGGTGGAAAGGCATTGAGTACACCCTTACCCACATATGTGAAATTGAGCAAGGATGACTGCCCCAAATCAGATGAGGAAAAGGAATTCATGACCAAAATTCCCTATCAGTCTGCTGTTGGTAGTCTCATGTATGCTATGGTAGCTACGAGACCAGACATTGCATTTGCAGTGGGAGTTGTGAGCAGATATATGTCTAATCCTGGCAAGAAACATTGGGAAGCAGTCAAAATGATTTTGAGATATCTGAGTGGCACTAAGGACAAGTGTCTATGCTTAGGTAGAGGGAAAGCATCCATTATTGGTTACACAGATTCTGACTATGCTGGTTGTGTAGACAATCGTAAGTCTACATCAGGGTACATTTTTCATTTTGCTGGAGGTGCTATCTCTTGGAGATCTCGTCTTCAAGAATGTACAGCTGTTTCCACCACAGAAGCAGAGTATGTTGCAGCAAGTGAGGCATGTAAGGAAGCATTGTGGCTTTATCGTCTTGCTTGTGATATGGGTTTGCCTCAGCATGTACCTCACTTGCTCAGTGATAGTCAGAGTGCCATTGCTTTGGCTAAGAATCCGGTCTATCATGCAAAGACCAAGCACATTGAGGTGAGGTATCACTTCATTAGAGATTGCTTAGCCACTGAGAGCATTATTCTTGAGAAGGTTCACACTCGAGATAATGCTGCACATGCTTTGACTAAAGCTCTACCACAGGATAGCTTTCGACACTGTTGTCACTTGATGGGGGTTACTTGATTCTTGATCTTACGCAGTCACTTGTATACTGTGTAACATGCCCATCAGGTGGGAGGTATAGTTTGTATACTTACACTCAGGTATTCTTTATCATTCTTTCTTTTTTCTCCCATAGTTACTCTGGCCATATTGGCCTTTAGTGGGAGATTGTTACCGTTAGTGTCCATGTGAAAGGCCAAATGGCCACCGGACACTTCTTTGTATATGTTCTTTAATAAAACATATAGTGGCCTGGTCAGTCACAGACTGGAAGTTCGACCGCATTTGTAAGACCTAAGAAGTCTGTCTTCGTGCTCCCTGTGTACTGTGTTTTCTGCGCATTCTACAGCCTCTGTGCGGAGTACTGTGTGCGACGTCAGGAGCTCGGCTTTCTACTCTGAGCATATCGTCGTGGAGCTCTTGAGAAGGAGAGTGCAGTGCGGTGCAACGCCATCGAAATACTTCATGTTAAAATAGGAAATGATAAGAACACTATCACTGTAAATGCATTAGTAGATTCCGGCTCTGAAAATCAATGTGATTTCAAGAGAAGTCTATGATAAGTTTCGATGGCCCATAGATAAAGATTGTGGATGGCGTATGAGATCTGCAGATAATGGTGTAGGTACCCTGTATGGAGCTTGTGCTAGTGTGCCCATATCCATAGGAGGAATCACAGAAGAGTTTCACTTTTTTATTCAAGATAATTGCTCCTATGAAGTTCTCTTAGGTCAACCCTTTATTTGTGAGAGTCGTATGGAAACTAAAGCCATGGATGATGGGTCTACCTATGCTAGATTTAAGTCTAAGGATGGAATGCAATCACTTCAAGTCATGACAGTAGGAGTGAATCATCCTAGGAATCGATTGTCAATTAGAAAGAAACCTATTGTTACTCAGGGTCATGAGCATGCTTGTAGTGATTGTGCACCTCGATTCATGTTTGGAGCTACATATGATCAAAATTTCGGATAGAATCCATTGTTGAGCGGGACAACAGTGGATATTGGTTTGACATCTCGCATCCAACCAACATGTACAATAGTTTGTCACTTTGTTTTCACATTCTAGATTAGATTTTCTTCATAAGAGTCAATTGTCCAAGTCTTTTATCCAAAAAAGCCAAAAAAATTATAAAAACAACAAAATCATGGAACATGATGAGAACATTGAGCATGTGATTGAGACATCTCATTGTTTCTCTACTCTTGAGGAGTTAGAGTTATGTCTTCAACAAAATTCTAATTCCCATATTATTCTTATTTCTTCCCTTGATGAGTATGCTCTAATCCAAGAGTATGCTCTCAATGTTGACAAGTGCTCAAAATTTAACCAAACACATGATGCCTTAGTTGAAACAAAGTACAAAACTGTAGACAAAAAAATCAAACCCATAGCTCAACCATTACCTCAAGGAAGTAATGAAAAAATTATTGATGTGAAAAATGATCCAATTCTTCGGGATAAGAAAAACATAGGACATACATTCACGGATGAGACAATCAAACAGGTGAAAATTGGTAGAGATGATGACTTTCTTTTGCCAGCAGAGAGAGATAAATTTGAGAGAGTTATACGGAGCCATGGAAAAGCCTTTACTATGTATCCTCATGAGATTGGTTGTGTAGATCCTAAGCTAGTTGCACCCATGATAATCTTTACTATTCCACATATTCCATGGAATCTTCGTCCTATACCTGTTCCAAAGGCTCACTTACCTGAGCTTATGAAACTACTTAAGGAGAAGATAAACATGAGAATTTTAGAGCCATCTTTTGCACCTTACTCAAACAGATGGTTCACTGTGCCTAAAAAGAATGGGAAACTACGTTTTATTCAAGATCTCCAACCTGTCAATAAAGTCACCATAAGGAATGTAGGAACAGGACCCATTGTAGATGAGTTTGCTGAATCATTTTCAGGACATTCTATCTATTCAATGGGTGATTTATATTCTGGATATGACCAATTCCAGTTAGCAATTGACAGTCGTGACATAACCACAATGAAAACTCCTTTAGGCTTAGTGCGAATGTGTACTTTACCTCAAGGAGCGACTAATTCTGTGGCTCATATGATGAGTGCTATGAATATGGTCTTACATGATTTTATCCCTCATATAACTATGCCATTCATTGATGATATTCCAATTAAAGGGAGTGAGGAACGTGTAAAGGACATTACTATAGATTCATCTGGATGTCGTAAATTTGTTCTTGACCATATCTCTGATTGTGGAAGAATATTTCAACGATTTGAAGAGGTAGGTCTCACATTTTCCATAGAGAAATCTGTTTTTGGTGTCAACGAGGTGCTTATTGTTGGACATTTATGTGGCCATTATGGTCGAAAGCCATACCCACAAAAAGTTGATGCCATTAGCAAGATTTCTGAAACATGTAACAACGTGAGTGAGGTACGTAGATTTCTTGGTGCTTGCATCTTTTATGTTATTTGGATCCCACACTTTGCTCATGTTGCTGATTGTCTTTATGACTTGTTGAGGAAGAAACGAAAATTTATTTGGACTGACAAACACGCTCAGGCTATGCGTAAGTTGAAGAAATTATTGCTTGAAGCTCCCATCCTTAAGCGTGTAGACTATTCTGCTAACAAACCTATTATATTGACTGTTGATACTAGTCCTATTGGTATAGGTTGGGTCATAAGTCAAGATGATAGTGAAGGGAATAGATATGCAATTAGGTTTGGTGCCAAAATTCTACATGAAACACAACGAAAATATCCACAAATCAAACGAGAACTATGGGGTATGGTAACAGCTTTGAAAACAGACAAAGAATATTTCATTGGTGCAAATGTCAAAGTTGAGACTGATTGTTTGCCTCTCATTGGAATGATAGCCAATTGTTCATCTCCTGATATAGCCATGCTTAGATGGATCTCATATATTAAGTTCATAAATCCTGAGTTAGTTCATATTTCAGGTAAGTCAAACTCAGTTGCTGATATGTTATCAAGAGCTAGATTTGATGATCTTGAAAATGATCTAATAAAGAATGTGAACTTAATTGACTATGTTCCACATATATACAAGTATGAGCAATTTCATGAATCTGAGTATGAAAATGAATGGAGAGACATAGGAAAGTATCTGAGTACACTACAACCATTACCTAACTGGACTACGAATAGATTCCGTAACATTAGGAAACGAGCTTATAACTTTTTCCTATGTAATGGTTATCTTTGGAGACATGCTAAGGGTAAGGTTAAGAATCCACAACGAGTCCTAGGAAAACGAGGTCTTCAATTGCAAGTAATGAAGGAAATGCATGAGACATTATGGGCAGGTCATAAAGGATTTTTTGGAACATATGAAAAAATTAGAAGTACCTATTATTGGCCTAGGATGTATGTTGACATTAGTAGCTATGTTTCTACATGTTCTACTTGTCAACTTCATTCATCAGTCAAACATAGAGATCCGTTGCATCCTACTTATCCACCTTGTATTCACTACAAGTGGGTAGTAGATCTTGTAACTATGCCTAAAGGTATTGACAAAATGCGTTACATTGTACTTGCAAGAGAAGACTTAACTAATCATGTAGAGGGACGTGCACTACGATCTAAGACCACTTACAATGTTTGCAAATTCTTGCTTGAAGATGTCATAAGTCGCTTTGGGTACATAGAGAAAGTAGTTGCCGATCGTGGAGAGTTAAATGCGAGAGAAGCTAAAGAGTTCTTTGAGCGTCACGGTATTCGTTTGTCTCTCACCACTGCATATAATCCAGAGGCCAATGGTAAAATAGAGAGAGGGCATCCACCTATTGTGAAAGCCATATCTAAAGCATGTAACGGTGACATCAAACAATGGCCTAAATTCTTACCTTTTGCACTTTGGGCAGATAGAATGACGTGCACACGCACTACTGGGTATATGCCTGCTGAACTCATGTACTGTCAAAAACCATTGTTTCCAATTCAGTCTCATATTTCTGCATGGTCAAATTTGCCTTGGTCTGAAAACATGTCTACTGATGATTTTTTGAGTTTGCGTATTAAACAGTTAGAACAAGGTAAATTAAGACTTGATGATGCTGTTGAAAAATTAAGAGAATCTAGAATGAAGAACAAGCATTATTTTGATAAAACTCATCGATTGCGTCCTAAGCCAATTGAAGTAGGAGATTGGGTGCTCATTTATGATAGTACATTCGACTCTCAATATGATGCACGCAAAAAGCTCACTCAACGGTGGTTTGGGCCATACATAGTATCAAAAGTCAACAACAATGGTACGTATGCTCTTTGTGAATTAAATGGTGTTGCACTAAAAACTTTGATTGCAGGTAAAAGGATAAAGTTATTCAAGAAGCGTGATAATGACGAGTACATTTTTGATGAGGACATTGAAGAAGATGACAACAATGAGGCCGATTCATAAACAAGAGTATCCATGTTATAAAAAAAAAAAGAAAAAAAAAATAAAAAAAATATAAAAACATCATTAATTTTCAAGTTCATGTTGCTTTGTTTTTTTTTCAAGTTCATTCTATTTTTTTTTTCCATGCTTGTTTCATGCATGTTTTTTTCAGTCTTTGCATTGCATCGCATATCCACATCACTTGAGTCAAAAAAGGCAAATGATGATTTCTCTACTTGTGTAAAATTGTATCTTAAGTAGTAATTTATCTACTAAGAAATTGTTTATAATCTAGGATTGTGGAAAGATAGGGCATGTAGATTTGGAGGTTTATTTTGGTGACAAGACTTTCATATATAAACATGCATATGTATCCTGTATCGAAAGCATAATTGTTGAAATCCTAGCTCCTGCTACAGCATGTTTCTACATCCTTAGTCCATCTCACATCACTTGTATCGGAGTTTAAACGACTGTTCTCTGTCATAAAAAATGGTTGTACCTTGTATCGGGGTTTAATTTTTCCCCGTCATCAAAAAAAAAAAAGAAAGAAAAAAAAGAGTTGCTACATGTTATCAAGAAGTTTACACTTTCTTCCACCCCAAAAAAGTGATCGTAACCATAAAGTTGCCAATCATCATCATCAAAAAAAAAAAAAAAAAAAAAAGCAAGCCAAAGGAGGATAAAGAGGCATAGTTGAATAAATCACGGGCTATATAGGTAGATTTATGCATTAGTGGAGTTTAGTTAGATTTCCTTGCATGTTATTAGAGAAAGAGCATATTCATATTTATGTAGGAAAGGAGTTGATCTAAAATAAGCTAAAGATGAAAGATGTCTCTTGACAATCCTAAATCTTTGTTTATAATCATATTTAAGGTAGATTGCTTTATGAAAAAGGTACAAAATTTTCTTCAAGATGAGAGGAACTGATGCTTAAAACGACTCAATACATCCACTTCCACTTCATATTGATGCTTGTTTTTTTTCTTTCTTGTTGCCAATGTTGCTTGTTCATTTGCATATATGTTGCCTATTTGTTCATGCATATTCATGTTGCCTGTTTCACTTCTTTCTTTCATGCAAATTTTGCTTCATGTCACGTTACCTACATATAATCAATTTTCCTTCCATGTTTCTTATGTTGCCTATAAAAGAATTTGATGCCTGGAACATTTTGTTTTTCACAGATGCTAGAGTGGCGCTTCCGGAGGAATCGTAGGTTTAGTGGGGGCGAATGTCGTCGAGATTTTCTCTCCTCTCTCACTTGTGAAGGCCTACGAAAAACATATTTGGTGAAGGTAGCCGGAATTCCCAGAGAAGTCCAGGATGCATCAAGGATGTCAAAGGAAGCTCACATACAAAGTTTCAAAGAAATCAAAAAAGTCCATGGTAGCGGTCAAAGCTGGTCAAAGCTGGTCAAAGTTGGGAAATTAGGGCAAAAATTTCATTGTCACCAAATTAGATGAAAATTCATATACTTGTAAAGATTGTCAAAGGCAGTCTATAGCCCAAATTTCAGCAGAAAATGGATTTTGTAGCACATTGATATGCTATGTTCATTTTGTAAAAATGTAATTTTTCTAGTTTGACCCTACAAATTCTTGTATAGAAATTTATGTTAGCCATATGGTTTGGCATGTATAAAGATCATATGTGGCTACATATTTGTACAAATTTTCAAGGCTATCAGAGCTTCCTAGACACCTTAATGCCACCTTGCAAGCTTCCAAATGTAGTCAAACTTGTACAAGGGAGATTCAGATGGGAGTTTTTTCTGCATATTCCTGAAGGAGATCTTTGGAAACATAGTCCTACAAAGTTTCATCTTCATCAAAGCCTATTTGGAGGGTCAAAGAGCACAAAGTCCAGTTTTCAGGATCACTGCAATTTTCTAGTTTAAGCAAATTGAAGGGTTGAAGGGCCACCACATGGTGAAAGCTGATTGAGCCATGTTGTACGATCAAGATGAGCTCATATTCAAGGGTGGAGATGCACTTATGCTTAAAGCAAGGAGGATCCACGAGTTTTTCCATAAAAGAAGACTTTTTTTACAATCAAAGATCAATAATGCAGTGTTTCTCCAAAAATAGTGGCTTATCTTATCCGAATTGATGTCAGCACTGATCCGACGGTTCAGATCATCCCCAGATCCAATGGTGGAGAATGAGGGCGCCTAAATTTCACTCCTTTACACTAGATTTGATAGAAAGAATAATTCCAAGCCATTGATTTGATTAATCAAATGGTTGTAATCAAAAGTAGTGATCCTAGAGTTGAGAGTTGATTTCTCTAGATCCAAGGGCCCAAATTCATTCAAAAAACTATATAAACCCCCCTCCAAACTCCTAGAGCATCATTGTTAGGCATCCATAGGGCTCATGCTAGCTTACGGTTTCCTTGAGACGATCACCCTCGGTTGAGCGAGTGAGGATCCAAGGTGAGCTAGTATGAGTATAGAACCTAGTTTCAAATTTAAGTTAGAACTCCGATCTAGGATAGGCTCTTGAAACTAGCATCTCTATCTTGACTCACCCTCGGTGGAGCGTGTGAGTGAGTTAGAGCTGATTTTAATGAGTCTTAGACTTCTTTAGTTAGACATTACGAGCCTAGACAGACATAGGGTCACTGGAGTGGAACTCACCTTCTTACGTGTGACATTCGGTTGAACTGTCATGGTTTGAGGGTCGGAACCACCTTTGATCAGTAGACTGCTTAGCATGACGTACCACGACGATCTTTTACATGTAACTTAATTCAAATTCTTTTAATTCATGTCACTTGTCACTTGTCTCTTGTCACCTCTCTCAGTCTCTTAAGTATTTTTACATGTCTTCTATTTCTTCTATGTGTGAGAAGGCTCCACAGTATTGCGTTGAACCAGTGAGGATGTTTCTTTGAGCTTGTGAGTAAAATCCATCATCATAATTCACGTGCATGCATATAATCCATACAAATCCATACATATTTATTAGTTTCTGAAAGTGTATAAGAAGCTCCAATATTGGACCATTCTTCCTTTCGAAACTGATTTATGTGTAAGGATTCCATCTATTCTCGTCATGCATACATATCATCCAAAGAAGGCTATACATATGGATTAGAATTAGGAAGTGTTTAAGAAGCTCCTCGAATGGACCATTCTTCCTTCCAAATTTGATTCGTGTGTATGGTTCTCTTTCATTCTTATCATTCATGTCATCAATCTAACTTGCACACCTACATTCCCATTCCCATAATTATTTCAACATCTCTCTCTTCTCCATACTCAACATTAATTTCACCTTCACATCTTTAAACCTTCCAACATTCATTAGCTTCATACACCCTGTGTGTGCCACGACCGGACCCGATCCACCCGGATTGCGATCACCTCCACACTGGAGCTAACAAATTTCGTGTTTGCATAGGGCATGCACTTGCCATGTGATCGCCATCGCATGTGTAACAATGCTTGATGATCATCACTTTCTGATTCTACCTATTCTAAAGTTTCCTCCTAGCTTTTGTGCAGCTAACTTAGCTAATTCCTCAATTGATGATGGGAATTTCAATATGGTGCTAGCCCAAAAAATTGAACCTTTGTAGAGTTTTGACAGCTCTACCTTCTCTCCTAAGTTATCTTTTACTATGCACATTCTCATGTAGTATTTGTCTCTTTTGGATACACATATAATCATAGTTTTCCACTCAAGAGACCATCTAGAAACAAGGGCACTTGTTTAGTTGGTGTAGGTAACTCTCGGATAGGTCATCTCTCTATGTACTACTTGAATCGATGTCCCTCTAGCCTTATTGTCTCTTGGGGATGTGCTTAAAAATATGGATCAAGGATGAGGTGATATGCTTGATTCCTTTCTTAGAGAACTCAATGATGAATGCCTCCATCAATTATGAAGTGTCTTGGTCATTGCCTCGATGCAACGACTAAAACCATGCTAGGGTTTTTCTTTCAAGGTTAACCCAAAGGTTTGTATTGAGAGAAGAAGCTCTCTACTTGCTCCATTCTCAACACATGCTTGAATTCGGCTATGTGATCATAAGAGTCTGTTGTGCCATCAAAGTAACCCTTCATGGTTTTGACTATTTGCAAAGGTCTTTATGTTCTTGAGTGTTCCCTCTATCTAGGTAAAGGAAAATCATCATCTTCTCTACATGATCTATGACCTCTTCTCTCTCGTCTACTTGTTCCTTGATCTGATTTGCCTGTTCCTAGGTTGTGTATGAAACTAACTTCTAGGGCTTCTCTAGTCTTCTCTCATTGAACTCCTGAGGAGTTAGTATGTCCTACACTCAATTTCTTGTGTGAAGTTGGTGGTTTGTGCAAAGGGAAAACCTTTTGGCCTTGTCAAAGGTGAGTTTGCTTACTATAATCTGAGACTATGTACATTCATTCAGAATCAAGGCTCAAATAGGTTGCTTTTCCTAGATTATCAAGGCCCTTGAACTCATACATTAGAAACAAAAAACATCTTTTGTAGCTTTGTTGCATAAAGCTCTCTAGTTGCATTATCATGAGGTATTTTGGTTGTGGATACTATACTTTTTAACATAGATTTATTCTTAGGAGTGGTTGGTACCTTCTCATGATCTTCATCATTAGAATCTCTGACTTCTGACTCTGTGAGAACATTACTAGTAACAACGTACATCGTTCCATACTTCTCTACGTATGACCCATTCTCAAAAATAACTAAAGGATGATGTAACCCATAAGATTTTTCTAGTTTTCTCAATTGGACCATTGATCTCTTCAAACCATCTTCATAGATGCAAGCACCTAATCAATTGAATCTCATGTACTCTAGCTACATTTTATAGGGCCCTTCTGGTACCTCTAGGTAGGCTGGCCTGGTATTGGGAGTGGGTCCCTTCCATAATATGTGAACTATGTGTCTCACGTGTCTCTAGGATTTCACTAGATTGGCAATTACCTAATTGCTTGGGCTAGGACTTGGCTATGTGGTTGACACTAGCTTCAGAAGATCTTAGGCTTTGTCGATCAACTTTGCTAAGGTGTTTACCTAATCTAAGGTTCATGTATTTAAACCAAGTCCTTTTTACTCTCCTTTGGAATGCATGCAATCATCGATGCTGTTACGATTATCACTCACTTGTTTGGTAACTAGCTTTGAGAGGATCTTGTCTTAATGTACCATTGTCACGAATACTTGCATTAATCAATTTGAATGCTGAATTGTCTTCAACTATTTATCAATTATTTATCAATCTTGATTTTTTTTTCCTTTAGAGTCTCTTGGACATGGAGGATTCATATTGTAACCCTAAGACCTAATTCTAGAGCTATGTGTGTTAACGGCATAAACGGCCATTTTGGTGCTCATTCCTGTTGGTCAAATGCTTTGGTTGCAGCTTAACAGTTTATCACAATGTGGGTCCATTGATGTCTCACACTTGAAAGAAGAGCAGAAATGTACATAACCAAATACATGCAAAAGCTCTCAGAAGAGATGTCTCTATTGCAGTGTTTGATTGACATGTATGCTGAGTGTGGTGCACTTTTCTTGGCAAAGTGAGTGCTTCATGAGCTTCCAAACCCAAATGAAGTTCCTGGGAAGCTTGAATTGGCTCTATTTAGTCTAGACACAGTTGGTCCAACATCAAAGAGATTCTCTGAAGATTTAGAGAGGACTAGTAGTGGGAAAACCTAAGATAGACCTTAGCTTTGTGTTAGATTAAATAATTGGGGGTTTGTGTCGTCCTCTCAAGGCTAGCCATTCGTGCTTGGCGGACTGTATGGATGCGTATTCTGAAACAAAGACATTTGTATGATATGCTGAGTCGCTGACAAGTTATCTCTGACGCATGATTTTGGCCGGGCAATTATGGGAGTTGATTTCCATGCCGCTGATTCAGTGCAGGGTAGGGACCTGGCAGGGAAAGGACAGGAACAGAAGGGGAGTTATGCTCCTTCAAGACACACGGGAGGTGGAAGCAGAACAAAAAGAGGAGGAAAATTGGGGCTCGGGGGGCTTCTTTAGTTTTTCGAGGAGAGGATCCGGATCAGTTTTGGGGGGTATTGCCTGCATTTCATGAGAGAGTGGGGGGAGTGAGTGTCAAGGGGGTCAGAGAAAGTGGTGAGTGGGGGAAAATATTAAAAAAGGGGGGGAACTTAATTTGAAGTCTCTCGGGTTCTCTCCTCGTCTCTCTCTCTCTCTCTCGTTTTGTTCTCTTCAATTTTTTGTGCAGGAGAAGGGGGAAACGGGTGCATCTCATTTTGGAGGAGGAGGGATTTCCTCTCAGTGGATCGACTGTAGAGGAAGTCGAAGGGAAGCAGCAGCCAAGGGAGGGGGAAACCTTGCAAGAGAACAAGGATTACGACCACCACATGCTTGAGAGATGACTCTCCTCCCAACCAAATGCCTCTATATATAGCTCTCTCCAGGGGACTGCCTTCTTGGGCAGGTGGATACTAACCAGCCAAGTGTCAGCCATGTAACTGCATGTGCGCCAAGTGTCCAGTGGATGCTTCTAGAAGGTTCTAGAGCTCTTTGGGCAAAATACTCTTCCCATGTATCCCATGGGGATTGAACCCAAGACCTCGTCCTTCACACCCTTGAGTCTTAACCACTAGGCTAAGTGGATTACTTGGTTACAAGAAAAAATGACCTACCAGTAAGTCTAGACTCGAGATCTTTGGCCACACAAACGAATGACCAAACGGAAGCCGACTTCAGATCTGTCTGAACCAATCGGATCCCTAGATCACAAACTTACTTTATTACATTCTTCCCCCCTTTGAAAATATTTTCGTCCTCGAAAATAGAGCTATATACATACTGTAGGCAACCCCCGAGCCTCATGTTCTAAAACTGGAAGAACATGGTCATGTTCTAGAACTGGAAGAACATGTCTCATCTCTGTGGTGGCATCCCTGCCCAAATGATTCTAAACACTATCTCGCTTTGCACTTTGATAAACTAGTCAAAGTACAAAATAGTGAATGAATAATAAAGGTGGATCTAAACACATATCCCTGGCTAATTCACAGTTTCTGGATGTGCGATCTAGGCACAAACATGTGAATTAGGTGGATTCAAATTACTAGTCCATTTCTGGGCATGTCTGGTGCATGGACTTAGTAATGAAGGTGAGATTCTTATCCCTTGCAAGACTTTAAGAATTCTTGATTCACTTGAATTTGTTTTGGAGAACTTGAAGTTTGATTGTCCCATACATCTAACTTTAGATGTTTATTCAATGGTTTACTTTGATCCAACAGTTACTTGATTTTTCACCCGACTAGAGGACTACTCTGTCCCAATGAGTTGAAAAAATCCTATGTAAACTATAGGAGAAAGTTTACCATTCCGGTGGAATCAACCATACTAACTTCACCAATTCAAATTCAAAATGAAAATTGTCCAACTTAGGACACTTTTCTCAAAGACTTTTAACTGAAAGTTCTTGGGAATTGTCAATCTAATGAGCAATTCCTAACTTCTTTATTCTAGAGTATACTGGACTCTAGGAAATTATTTATGCTATAACTTGAAGCAAAATCAAATGAATAAGTCTACTTAGACTTATCATCTTTTGAAGATTGAAAAGGTTCTTGTACATAACATCTATCTAGGATGTTCAAGTTAGTTATTTAATTCTAACCGGCTAACCCTGGACTTTTGCAAAAGGAATCAGATACCATGTCTGAGCCTATTCCAAAAGATTTGGAAAGCGGAAAGAAATAACTAAAAACTATATACAACCAATCCAAACTTCAAACATACGTAAATTTTTTATGAGTCAAAGACTAGATGACTCAGGACTTCAACTTTTCAAAGATCTATTTCAACAAGGTATTTGAAGCATTGTCTTTTATCTTTAAGAGAAATAAGCTGGATTCTCAAAAAGATTCAAAAGAAAATCAAAAAACATCCAACCACAAGATACTAGTGTGGTAACCAACATCAGTGTGTCGACCCACTGAGATTCTGATGATGAGTTTAGTTTTCAAATAATGCTTCACTTGAGACTAAGTTCAAATCCAATTCAGTCTTTCTGACTCCTTACTAGTAATGTAATTCTTATGCATTTCTTTGAGTCAAAAGAGTGAATTTACCAAGTTACACTAGGAACTTGATGCTTGACTTAGTCAATTAAATCCTTGGTTGAAAAGATCAACTCAAAGTCAAAGTTCAACTTCTTTAAGAAATTTATCAAATATTTTTGATCAATAACACTTAAGCTTGAAGTGTTCTAAGAAGATCTTGGAAGTTACTTACTTCATATCTTCAATTTCCTTGATCTTGAAGTCATCTTGAGGTAACATGAGATTCTTCTTGAATTTAAACTCCTTTTTTGAAGTTTTAATTCCCTTGAAGATCAAACCTAACTTCAAGATCCAAACGAAGACTAAAAGATAATCATCATCTCACGGTCCGATGTCCCATACCATCTTTCCTACATCAATTTGAGTATAAAATCTGGTGTCCCATACCACCTTATTTTATACTCACATTGACGTGTGAGTGAATTTTATCCTAAAGTCTACAACATCTCTTGATAGAGTACCTTATCTCTTCAATTCTTTTACAAGAATTTAGAAGTTTCAGGCATTACCTCTAACCAGATTTTCCTAGGTTTTGATTCCTTCGCATGATCACCTCATAATCATGTGCTTTGCCTTGGAAACTTGAAAACCTCTTGACAGAATATCAATTCTTCTTTACTGGGGTTTTCAAATGAAAACCAATCAGAATTCCAAGTTCTTGAATTTCTCAAATTCAAGTTCAATTGGTTATTCTTGACCAATTTTGTAGCGACAAGAGTTTATGACTTCTTGTCTTTAGATTCCTTTCTATACTGGTGCTTTTAGGTACCTATCCCGGCCGGGGCTTTTTACAGGAATCTCTCTACTGCCTTAGTCTAAGCATCCGCTCATGCTTTCTGGATTTGTACCAAAATCCCTTTAAGGATAGGCAAACACTTATGTTTTACCTTCCACAGTCTTAAGTACCATCTTCACGGTTGCAGACTACATTTTTGGAATTCCTTCACTCTGTTCAGACTGGGAACAGCTTACTTTTTCACAATTTTCCATTGAATAGATGGAACTTGAGTGAATACTTCCTAACGGAATTTTTTATTGCCAATACTTGGGCAATCTATAGAGTAGTTCTAATCGCACGTTCTTGGACAATCATGGCCAAGTTTGATCAAGTCTGATTGATACTTGCGACAAAAATAAAGACTTAGTCTTTATCTTTAAGATCTCTTAAACTATCTTAAGCTTCTTTGCTTACCTGCAGGATTTTTAGAGATCTTTCTCAGTCCAAGCATACACTTATGCCTCTCAGATTCCAAAGCTAAGAATCTTTGATAATCACAAAGGACTTGAAATACCACTTTGAGTGGTTTGGGACATCTAGGGAACTACTTATTGATTAAAGAGTATGAAGAATTTCATTCTCAATACTTGAAAGAATGCCATTCTTCAAAGACTTGAGATTCCTTCTAGGGAATCAAATAACTTGAGCAAATGATTCATCTTGGAATCTTTTGCAAAAAGAACATTTGAAAGAAATTCTTTCAAATGATATCCAAAAATTTACTGATTCAATTGTATTTATTTCCTGAGTATCAAACTAGAGACGAAATATCACATTTGCCAGTATGAAAGTTTAAGTTGACTTTTCGTTTATGTGATATCGACTTCTATTCTTGAGTTTGATACAAGACTCATTATTATTGGTCAATCTTCAGATGTTACTAGAGTCCTTTAAACATATTTCACTAATCAAATTTATGTTTAAAGTCCAAGCATCTATTGATTGATCCAATAGTAATGCAACTATGAACACTTTGAACTTTATAACTTGTTTAGGAGAAGTTCATGGATTCAAGATCCATTTCTTGGAACTTTCTACTCCTAAATAAAAAGTTCACACTTGCTTCAAGTCTTTAGGAACTTATATTATTTCCTAAAGATTGCTTAGCTAGTTGCATCATTTACCAGAGATGCAACTATAGAACTTAACATCCTTTTATTGATATCAAGGATCAATTGATGTTGAGGTTTAACCTTTTGATTTCCATCACCCCTTGGGATGAAATCAAATGAAAATTTATAAAAGCTTGATACCTTTATATCTTGGCAAAAGATTTATATCCTAAAGAGATTTTGCCTTCATCATTCCTTGGACCTATCATATAATATGAATTTATATGTATTTTGGGAAGAGTTCATGAATCAATTAAGATCCTCTACTTGGAACATCTTCCTTCCCAAAGCTAAATTCATCTTGAACATAGTAGGAGAATGATCTCACATGAAATAGAAGGCTTGACTATTTCATATCTCTATTCCAAAAAGTCACTTATCGAGGTTTCATCATGAGATATAAATCTTGAAACCACAAGAAACTTCTTTAAAACTTTCGAAATCTTCTAAATAGAAGAGTGCTCATGGAACTTTGGAAATATAGTTGATGTTCTCATCCAACCTTGGGATGCTTGAGAAGTTACATAAAATATATAACTAATCAACTAAAGCTTTATCCGCATGACTTTCTAAGTACATCCAGGACTTAGAGTCATCATATATCACAAAAGAGTTTGCAAGTAATTAAATTTTCTTGGTCATCAAGAAAATTTATTACTTAACTTTCTCTTAGTGCTTACTTATACCTAGCAAGACATTTAACATACTTAATTGTCATTAAGTATTTATCTTTGATAGTAGAATATCGACTTGGGAAGAAATCGACTAATTACTTGAGTTGAAAACTAGAACTAGTATGTCTTTGCAACTAACTAGTCCTTGGTCTTCCCTAATGTCAAACTGCGAACTTTATAAAGTAAGCTAAATACTAAGAGAGTACATTCTCATATCTACTTGCAAACAACATTCCATTCTTCCATGCAAATGCATGTATCTACATGCAAAAGCATATGTTCACATGCGTATGCATGCATGTTCTTTGCATGCTCAAAAAAATAATAAAATAATCATGCATGAGCTTGATGCACGATTTTTTCCTTGTACTAAGAATGTATATCATGCAATCCTGATGCATGTATATCCTTTCCTTTGTCTAAATGCACTATGATAAAAATAATACCCTTGAGGTGCAATAGAAAACTTTACTCAATGGAAAGGAAATCTGTATTTAAACTACCAAAATACATTCTTTGATGCACAAGGATCTTTTTGAAATCAAGTCTTTCCTTAATGCAAACTAATGCTTGGAATGAGAAATTGATTGTTTTCATTATCCTAATCTAGAATTAATCGATTGAAATCTTAGCTATTTCAATATGCATCTAGGATTAAGTGTAGAATAATGAAAACAAGATAAATCAAGCATTAAGATCAAGCAGAAACTGGAAAATACTTAGCTTTGATCAAAGCTTCGTCCATCCCTTGATCCTTTGGAAGAGTGATTCATCCTCTTGATCCTTGCGAGGAGCTATTCACCATTCTTGAAGCTTCCTCATCAAGAAATAGTCTTGGATGACTTGGTCCGTCGAGATCGACTAACTTAGGCCTCCGGATCTTCACTCCACAGCACCAATTCCTTCAAGCTTTACTCAATCTTTGATTGTGTTTGCTTGTTTCTTTGGCTAAAAGAAGAATACTTCTCGGGTTCGGCCTGCAACAACTGATTTGGCTCCTTGGATGGATGAGAGTTGAGCTTGCACTTTAGCTCTATTCAGTACTTTAGGTTACTTTGCTCTGCACATATAGGCAAGTAAAACTCATGGGCGACATGGCTACGTGAGCATCCTCCCAAGGACCCCGTCTGGGTTCGATCCCTAGCAGGCGCAGCGGGCAGAGAAAGCTACTTGTTTTTGTTGTTCCTTTCGGAGATCTTTTGCAGCGCTGGGTTTGAACAGAAGACGAATCTCTGCAGACTTCTGAGCGTGAACGCGCGTCGACGTTATGGACAGACTTCTGAGCGTGAACGCCCGTCGACGTTATTGATAGGCGAGTGTCCTCTAGTTGGGGGGGCGGGGGTTCGAATCCGACTCTTGTCACCAGAAAATATACTTTTGGATCGACAAATTGAGATCTTCTCCAGCGCCGGCTCTGATCACTAATATTTGCTGCGGATGTTTCTTCACGCGGTCGATGTGCTCTTGTGGTTAGAGCTACGCGCTCCCAACAGAGGGGCGGGGGTTCGAATCCTGGCGGCAGTACACAGAGAGGATATACTTTTGCTATGCTTCTCCTAAGCCAAGCCAAAGCACAATCAATGTGCTCTCTTCTCAAAACGGCCGCGAGCTTCTTTCTTCTTCGTAGAAAAGTTTATGCACACGCATATGGGCGAGAGCAAATTGATGAGCAAGATGATGAAAGAGAGCTATGGAGAATGAAGCTCTGATACCAATGCAAGAGAACAAGGATTACGACCACCACATGCTTGAGAGATGACTCTCCTCCCAACCAAATGCCTCTATATATAGCTCTCTCCAGGGGACTGCCTTCTTGGGCAGGTGGATACTAACCAGCCAAGTGTCAGCCATGTAACTGCATGTGCGCCAAGTGTCCAGTGGATGCTTCTAGAAGGTTCTAGAGCTCTTTGGGCAAAATACTCTTCCCATGTATCCCATGGGGATTGAACCCAAGACCTCGTCCTTCACACCCTTGAGTCTTAACCACTAGGCTAAGTGGATTACTTGGTTACAAGAGTAAATGACCTACTAGTAAGTCTAGACTCGAGATCTTTGGCCACACAAACGAATGACCAAACGGAAGCCGACTTCAGATCTGTCTGAACCAATCGGATCCCTAGATCACAAACTTACTTTATTACAAACCTTTCGTAATTTTATTGGTCTCGTGCTTCAATCAAAAGGATTATGAAGTTTTGGCTCAATAAGCAAGTAGAACTACTACATTTTGGGCTCCATATATTGCCATATGATAGCGGAAGTGCAAGCTCGCCCCTCAAAGAAACCAACATGGTCTATTCATTTTCAGAAAATGAGATTGGGAAGAACTTGCTTGAAGGCCTAGGAGCTTATAAAGAGCCACTTGCTAATGTGCATGAAGGGTTATTGAAGAACACGTCCCATGAAAGCTTGGTAGCACTGCATCTGTAGTACTAATCAAGAATCAAGCACGCATGCTACCACCCAACGGGATATGCTGAGGTGCTCCCCTGCGGAATTCAGTTCAGGAACTTTTTCAGGATCAAGGACTGTACCAAAAGTTGTAAGTAGGTGTTCTTCACTTCGATTGAGATCTATCTTCCGGCATCCGATGGACTTTTAATCATGCGGTAGGGAGTCATCGAAGCTTCATGGATAAAGAGGTTTGTAACTGAACCTTCACGACCTGACATGTTTGTTCCAGTGACACTTTACAGAGTTCTCATGCTGAGTTCTCTAGAGTTTGTACATATCAATGAAAGAAAAGTATGGCGTTCATTGTTACGACGTGATGAGAGAGATCAATATGATATGCATATGTCATGAAGCTTCTAAACATGTTCCAATGGTTGATTGAAAAGATATGAGAAACGTGCATGATAGTTGTGTTTTAGTCTGTGTACGGTTAGTTTCTGCAGATACATATATTAGAGAGCAAACCAAGGGTACGAGTTCCCATTGTCAATCAGCCACTGGAGCGTGCCACATCTTATCAGAGCTTGGGAAGACTGTCATCTGTAAAATGTCTTTTGGAAAAATTATATCTTTGTAGTGCATGACTGTTCGTCCCTTTTGGTGGTCCTTAATATCACATTTAGTAATTCCTATAGAGTGCTCAGAATCGGAGGAGAACTAACGCTTGACCATAGTATTGTAAAAAGGGAAAATCTATCTAGCTCATTCACCATGCGCTGTCCATGATCTAGATGTGTAAGAATGTGAGTAACTAGTCGACATACAGGACAAGGAAGGGAAGAAGAATCGGCAGCTAGAACCTCACATGTAGAGCAGGGGTTGAGCTGGCAGTCGAGCAATTTCTACTCAAAGCACCAATATGCTTGTTGTAAGGCATCATGGATTATATTTGATACGGTGTTATTTTTAACTATCTATTCGATCTTGTGTATTTGGAGACCACTGTTCTGTTATGCCATAAACGATCAAAGTTCATGTCGTAGTTGAACATTGCTTGTGCTTTTCATGTTTTCATGTGTTGAAATAGAGAACACCTGTTCAGTCATGAGGGCAAGGGGTGATAAACGCCTGTATGTCATTCAACAGAACCCTTGATATGATATTCATAAGTCAAGCAATGGGGACGAGTTCATTCCAATTCTGAAAAATTGATTATGGAAGTTTTTGTTCACTCTCATGAGAAATCTGCCACTTTAGGAGGAATGACTTCATGGGGTTGGTAGTTCTTTCTTCCTGAATGCATTCACGAGGAGAACCTATTCAATACCTTGACCGAATCGGTTGAGCATTTCTATCAACGTGGTGAAAGAGTGCTTAAAATAATCCGTTGAAGTACCTTGTCTGGAGGGTTTCCCACAGGCCTTCTTTTAGGTGTCCTACCGAGCCAAACCTCAGTTGTATTATTGACAGCAATGAAAATCTTGGTAAAGCTATTATTTTTATAAAAAGATTCATGTCATTTGAGAGGGTGATCTCCAAAAAAGCCTATTTTATGATAGGCATAAGGGAGCACTTCCTATCATATGGGAGGTAGTGAACCCGTTAGCTCTAGGTTGAGATAGAGAGTGTGATGGAGGAGTGACCTAGAATGTGAGAGATTTTCACAACTACAAAGTGTGAGTGCAAGGAGGAGAGTGAGAGTAAGAGGGAGAGTGAAGTGTAGGTGAGAGTGAGTAGAGAACAACTCAGGTCGTGGGAGAGAACTAGGTAGAGAGAAGTTTCACAAGAAAGAAGGAGAAGGGGGTTGTAGAGGAGAGTGTTGCTGAATGTATATGTGTGCTTAAGCATGTGTGTGCATATGAAACTAAGAGGTGTGTAAGTATATGAGAAGGGGCTGGTGAATGTGTGAGTGTTTGAGTTTTTTTTGGATGTGGGTGTATGAGTTTGCGTGATTGTGTGTGGGAGTAAGTGAAAATGTGTGAAGGTGGGAAAGGGACGAAGTAGGAGAGGTCACCAACGACAAGAAAAAAAAACCATTGTGGGTGCGGGAAAGAAGAAGAGTATGTGTATGTTAAAGTGTGGGTGAGCATGTGAGTGAGGGAGAAAGTGGTGGTGAGTAAGATCTATAAATTTTGAGTATGCATGTGTGTGCGAGTGCATATGAGCAAGAAAGCGAGAAAGTTGGGAAGTGTGTGAAGGCGGGAACAAGTGAAAGAGAGAGAACGAGGAATTAAGTCGAATTGGAAAGCATGAGTAGAAGGAGAGGGTGAACTAAAGTACGGGGATGGACATGGGCATGATTGGGTGTGCTTGGACATATGCATGAGAGTACATGTAGGTGTATGGAGTGGGGAAGGGAAGCGAGTAGGTGTACTAGAAAGTCAGGAAGTGAGGAACAAGGGTTAGAGCTTCGAGCAAAAAGAACGAGGAAGGGATTGTGAAGGAGCAAGTGTGATAGAGTAGGTAATTAGAAAGTGTGAGCAAGAGGAAGAGAGTGCTCCCAAGTGCCAAACCTGGGGTTGGATACTTACTTGTGCACGTATTTTTCTCTCTTCCCCAAGGATACATTGGAGTGAAACTGGGGACTTAGGGTGATAAAAGCTAACCTAGTCTAAGTAAGTTTGGGGCAAAATATCATTGTACGTAAGCATTTTCCCTTGGACTAAGAGGCTTATCATTTTGGTGCGTTTTTCGGAAATTGGCTTAGCACATCTCATAGAGATTGCTACGAGCTTGCTTGGTGCCCCAATTGTGTGGCACAGCCAAGCCCCGGATTGGTTGCTTTGGTCTTGGTAAAGAGATATCGCAAAGAATGCAAGTTAGGGACTTTCAAGAGGTTGGATCGATGATGATGAACTCCGAATGGACTAGAAATCAAAGCGGGTTTGAACACCCGATGAGGAATCGTGTATACGAATGCCGTCAGATGGGCCCAATTTCAAACCTCGTTAGGTGTTGGTGCTACGAGAAAGTCGGGCACATTGCAAAGTTTTGCCCTCGTGTGTCAAGTCCATTGGACTTTGCCCCTAGATGCGTAGAATGCAGGAAAAAGAGGCCATGCGAGCACGTGTGTCATGCAAAGGTTGAGGAGGTCTTGGCAAAAGAGGTTAGTCTGCCGGTTGCGACTTTTTACGTGAAGGCCGAAGACAACAAAAGCTCTTTGGCAAACCTACAACGTGAGTTGGAATGTCTTCGTGAGGAACGTGATAATGAGAGGGCCAAAGGAGAAAAGTTGGAGAAAAGTCAAGCAAGATTAGGAGAGGTTGTCGCAAAATGTGTAGAACAGTTGGAAGACGTGGAGAATAGAAACAAGGGGTTGAAAGCGAACAAGAACTTGAAGGAAGGCCTTGCGAGGTCTGAGCATGAAAACGTGGTCTTGGACCTCAGAACCGGCTTGATGATAGCCGATTGCCATACCGTTGCGATCGAGGAGGATTCCCCTAATTATGATGATGACCTTGCACAGAGAGTCGACCGAATGGAAAAAGAGATCGAGAAATTGCAAGAGATGACGGGTAGATATGATGATCGAGCGGCTAAGGTAGTTGAAGAGTTACACCTAGAATTAGAAGGGATAAAAAGTGTCCAAGCAGAGAGCGATGAGAAACTGAGACGTGTAGAGGAAGAAAATGCAAGGCTGAGTAGCAAGCTCAGTAGGTGGATTAATCGGAAAGACGATGAGATGCAAGGACAGGTAGAGGACCCGAAAGTAGGAAAAATGGAAGGAGAGCTGAAGGCCATGTTGGATAGGTTGGATGCGTTCGGAACGGAGTTAGAAAGGACGAAGAATGAATTGTCAAAGAAGGTAGATGATCTAGATGTAGAAAATATGAATAGGATTTGGGAGGAAAGATCGATTAGAGAGGAAGTTGAGAAGTTGATCGTTCGAGTTGAGAAGAGGGAGGATATTCCCCTCGGATCTGAAAAAAGGATGAAAGAGTTAGATGAAGAAATGGAGCAAATACGGAATCGGTTCCAAAGCATCGATTTTGACCTATTCCAATACCAGAGCGACATTGAGTACAACAAGCAAGGATTAAGGGACATAGCGGCGAGGCTTGAGTCGTTGAGGGGCACAACGGGTAATGGCAGTTTCCCAAGTCATTTATTAGGTCAGGTGGAATCTCTACGAGGAAGAGGTTGGAGATGAAAAAGAAATAGACGAGGAGATGGATGCCGGTGAGGACGGCTTGAGTTTGATTAGGGTTTGCTTTGCGGATTGCGAGTCAGAGATGTGAAGATGGGCAGATCAAGTTTGTTTTATGCTTAGGACTGAAGTGACACTTTTTGAGGTTTCAGGTCGACAAGGTGTTTAGTATGTGCGGGTTTTGCGATGACGGGTTGACCATGACATTAGTGGCCGGATTTTGGCTTGAGTAGTAGCAGAGAGGAGATGTGTCTCATCGGGATGTCCACGGGGAGTTTATGTGTGTGTGTGTGGTGATCGGGATGGTTGGGAAAAGATCCTTTCTTTTGTCTCCTAATTCTCGAGATGCGGGAATAAAAAAAAAATGAAAAAAAAATATATGTTCATGTATGTGTGCATGTGGCTGCACGCCTATGTGGGCCGATAGGTGGGTGGACCCACTTTGGCTGGGTGGTCAAAGCCACGAACCGATGTCGATTTCGCATAGGCTAGCCGTCTGTGTGTCGCGCACTGCATTGGGTTGGCAGATGGGTGGAACAAACTCGATCGGGTGGTCGAGTCCACGAGTCGCATCCAGCTTCGGCGTAGGCCGGCAAGTGTGAGTAAATATGTGGAAAAATGATGAAAAAAAAGAAAAAAAAGAGAAAAATTCCTCGCTTGAGGGGGGACAAAAGAGAGGTGAGAGAGCATGATGCTCGGATGGTATGTGTATGTGTTGTGGGGATATGGGAATGTGTGGACTCCTGATGAGGCATGTCAAATCGAAGCTTAAGCTCGGCTAGGGTTTTGGCTGCAACGTGTCTGTGGAAGACTTGGACTTGAGGGACCCAAGCATGCTAGCTACTTTGTTCGTCTGCGAACTCTTAGGAAGTGTTCAGTTTGGCTCTTAGGTGGTATGACAACTTGAGAAGTCCTGAATCGCATTGATGATGAGTGGTCCTGTCGGGGTGAGCTCGTGTTAGGCTTGAGTGGTCCTTGTCGTGTATCCATCAAGTTAGAGAGGTGTGGTGGTGATCTAACATAGGGTTTAGTTGACGAGCAAGGAAAAAACGGGAAATAGACAGAAAGGTAATGGGGAATAGAAAACCCTAGGTGGGAAGGAAATGGGAAATGGATGAGAGAATTTGGGTTAGAGATGGGAAGAGAAACAAGGGAGTGATCGTATAGACAGAAGAGTGTTGAGAAAGGGATGTAGGGATGCTTTCTGCTTGCATGAGTATAGGGTGTGTGCAAGGAGGATGTTAGCATGCATGTATGATGCAGATTCATGATGTGTTGGTTCCCGTTGTTTTGATGTATATTCGTGTTTTGATGAAAAGTGGTCTAATGCTTTTGATGAGTTTGCAGACGCGAAGGACACGACGGTTGAAGATGCAAGAAAGTATATGAGGTCAGTAAGTGATATGATTGGTTTTGATACTAATGCATGAGGGTTGAGTGTGATTGCAGGTTCTACATTGAGGAAGAAGAGAATAGCAGGCAACGTATTTGATTAAGTGATGAGCATATGTTGGATAGCTTGAGTGCAGGTGCTAATTGGCTCGTCGGGGACGACTTTGCGAGCAGAAGGGGACAGTATGTTAACGGCATAAATGGCCATTTTGGTGCTCATTCCTGTTGGTCAAATGCTTTGGTTGCAGCTTAACAGTTTATCGCAATATGGGTCCATTGATGTCTCACACTTGAAAGAAGAGCAGAAATGTACATAACCAAATACATGCAAAAGCTCTCAGAAGAGATGTCTCTATTGTAGTGTTTGATTGACATGTATGCCGAGTGTGGTGCACTTTCCTTAGCAAAGTGAGTGCTTCATGAGCTTCCAAACCCAAATGAAGTTCCTGGGAAGCTTGCATTGGCTCTATTTAGTCCAGACACAGTTGGTCCAACATCAAAGAGATTCTCTGAAGATTTAGAGAGGACTAGTAGTGGGAAAACCTAAGATAGACCTTAGCTTTGTGTTAGATTAAATAATTGGGGGTTTGTGTCGTCCTCTCAAGGCTGGCCATTTGTGCTTGGCGGACTGTATGGGTGCGTATTCTGAAACAAAGAAATTTGTATGATATGCTGAGTCGCTGACAAGTTATCTCTGACGCATGATTTTGGCCGGGCAATTATGGGAGTTGATTTCCATGCCGCTGATTCAGTGCAGGGTAGGGACCTGGCAGGGAAAGGACAGGAACAGAAGGGGAGTTATGCTCCTTCAAGACACACGGGAGGTGGCAACAGAACAAAAAGAGGAGGAAAATTGGGGCTCGGGGGGCTTCTTTAGTTTTTCGAGGAGAGGATCCGGATCAGTTTTGGGGGGTATTGTCTACATTTCATCAGAGAGTGTGGGAAGTGAGTGTCAGGGGGGTCAGAGAGAGTGGTGAGTGGGGGAAAAATATTAAAAAAGGGGGGAACTTAATTCGAAGTCTCTCGGGTTCTCTCCTCGTCTCTCTCTCTCTCTCTCTCGTTTTGTTCTCTTCATTTTTTGTGCAGGAGAAGGGGGGCACAGGTGCATCTCTTCCACGAGGTGGAGCTTTGTTTTGGAGGAGGAGGGATTTCCTCTCGGTGGATCAACTGTACAGGAGGTCGAAGGGAAGGAGCAGCGAAGGGAGGGGGAAACCTTTCGTAATTTTATTGGTCTCGTGCTGCAATCAAAGGGATTATGAAGTTTTGGCTCAATAAGCAAGCAGAACTGCTACATTTTGGGCTCCACATATTGCCATATGATAGCGGAAGTGCAAGCTCACCCCTCAAAGAAACCAACATGGTCTATTCATTTTTAGAAAATGAGATTGGGAAGAACTTGCTTGAAGGCCTAGGAGCTTATAAAGAGCCACTTGCTAATGTGCATGAAGGGTTATTGAAGAACACGTCCCATGAAAGCTTGGGAGCACTGCATCTGTAGTACTAATCAAGAATCAAGCACGCATGCTACCACCCAACGGGATATGCTGAGGTGCTCCCCTGTGACATTCAGTTTAGGAACTTCTTCAGGATCAAGGACTGTACCAAAAGTTGTAAGTAGGTGTTCTTCACTTCGATTGAGATCTATCTTCCGGCATTCGGTGGACTTTTAATCTCGCGGTAGGGAGTCATCGAAGCTTCATGGATAAAGAGGTTTGTAACCGAACCTTCACGACCTGACGTGTTTGTTCCAGTGACACTTTACAGAGTTCTCATGCTGAGTTCTCTAGAGTTTGTACATATCAATGAAAGGAAAGTATGGCGTTCATTGTTAGGACGTGATGAGAGAGATCAATATGATATGCATATGTCATGAAGCTTCTAAACATGTTCCAATGGTTGATTGAAAAGATCTGAGAAACATGCATGATAGTTGTGTTTTAGTCTCTGTACAGTTAGTTTCTGCACATACATATATTAGAGAGCAAACCAAAGGTACGAGTTCCCATTGTCAATCAGCCACTGGAGCGTGCCACATCTTATTAGAGCTTGGGAAGACTGTCATCTGTAAAATGTCTTTTGGGAAAATTATATCTTTGTAGTGCATGACTGTTCGTTGTTTCTCGTGGTCCTTAGTATCACATTTAGTGATTCCTATAGAGTGCTCAGAATCGGAGGAGAAGTAACGCTTGACCATAGTATTGTAAAAAGGGAAAATCTATCTAGCTCATTCACCATGCGCTGTCCATGATCTAGATGTGTAAGAATGCGAGTAACTAGTCGACATACAGGACAAGGAAGGGGAGAAGATTCGGCAACTAGAACCTCACATGTAGAGCAGGGGGTGAGCTGGCAGTCGAGCAATTTCTACTCAAAGCACCAATATGCTTGTTGTAAGGCAACATGGAGTATATTTGATACAGTGTTATTTTTAACTATCTATTCGATCTTGTGTATTTGGAGACCACTGTTCTGTTATGCCATAAACGATCAAAGTTCATGTCGTAGTTGAACATTGCTTGTGCTTTTCATGTTTTCATGTGTTGAAATAGAGAACGCCTGTTCAGTCATGAGGGCAAGGGGTGATAAATGCCTGTGTGTCATTCAATAGAACCCTTGATATGATATTCATAAGTCAAGCAATGCGGAAGAGTTCATTCCAGTTCTGACAAATTGATTATGGAAGTTTTTGTTCACTCTCATGAGAAATCTGCCACTTTAGGAGGAATGACTTCATGGGGTCGGTAGTTCTTTCTTCCTGAATGCATTCACGAGGAGAACCTATTCAATACCTTGATCGAATCGGTTGAGCATTTCTATCAACATGGTGAAAGAGATAATCCGTTGAAGTACCTTGTCTGGAGGGTTTCCCGCGGGCCTTCTTTTAGGTGTCCTGCGCAGCCAAACCTCAGTTGTATTATTGACAGCAATGAAAATCTTGGTAAAGCTATTATTTTTATAAAAAGATTCGTGTCATTTGAGAGGGTGATCTCCAAAAAAGACTATTTTATGATAGGCATAAGGGAGGACTTCCTGTCATATGGGAGGTAGTCAACCCGTTAGCTCTAGGTTGAGATAGAGAGTGTGATGGAGGAGTGACCTAGAATGTGAGAGATTTTCACAACTGCAAAGTGTGAGTGCAAGGAGAAGAGTGAGAGTAAGAGGGAGAGTGAAGTGTAGGTGAGAGTGAGTAGAGAACAACTCAGGTCGTGGGAGAGAACTAGGTAGAGAGAAGTTTCACAAGAAAGAAGGAGAAGGGGGTTGTAGAGGAGAGTGTTGCTGAATGTATATGTGTGCTTAAGCATGTGCGTGCATATGAAACTAAGAGGTGTGTAAGTATATGAGAAGGGGCTGGTGAATGTGTGAGTGTTTGAGTTTGTTTTGGATGTGGGTGTATGAGTGTGCGAGAGTGTGTGTGGGAGTAAGTGAGAATGTGTAAAGGTGGGAAAGGGACAAAGTAGGAAAGGTCACCAACGACAAGAAAAAAAAGCCATTGTGGGTGCGGGAAAATAAGAGTGGGAAAGAAGAAGAGTATGTGTATGTTAAAGTGTGGGTGAGCATGTGAGTGAGGGAGAAAGTGTCGGTGAGTAAGATCTATAAATTTTGAGTATGGCTGTGTGTGCGAGTGCATATGAGCAAGAAAGCGAGAAAGGCGGGAAGTGTGTGAAGGCGGGAACAAGTGAAAGAGAGAGAACGAGGAATTAAGTGGAATTGGAAGGCATGAGTAAAAGGAGAGGGTGAACTAAAGTACGGGTTTGGACATGGGCATGATTGGGTGTGCTTGGACATATGCATGAGAGTACGTGTAGGTGTGTGGAGTGGGGAAGGGAAGCGAGTAGGTGTACTAGAAAGTCAGGAAGTGAGGAACAAGGGTTAGAGCTTCGAGCAAAAAGAACGAGGAAGGGATTGTGAAGGAGCAAGTGTGATAGAGTAGGTAATTAGAAAGTGTGAGCAAGAGGAAGAGAGTGCTCCCAAGAGCCAAACCTGGGGTTGGATACTTACTTGTGCACGTATTTTTCCGTCTTCCCCAAGGATACATTGGAGTGAAACTGGGGACTTAGGGTGATAAAAGCTAACCTAGTCTAAGTAAGTTTGGGGCAAAATATCATTGTACGTAGGCGTTTTCCCTTGGACTAAGAGGCTTATCAATGTGTCTTAGCCTAGTCTTGAATTGACCAAGGGGGTTTATAGCTTTCTGACTTCTAGTCATTTGCTTTGATGCACTCTTTTGCCCAAGAGGATCTCCCAAGCCTTGATTGTGATGCTTGCATCCCTTGTATAAATCATGTTTACACACACAAACTACGTGATTGCTCTTGAAAAATCACCAAAATCCATTAAAATTGATGAAAATTCCCCAAAAACTTAACGCTAATGTTTTGTCGAAGAGGTGGTTTTTCATGAGAGAGGGGGGCCTATTGTGATAGGCCAGTCTCCCATGATAGCAAATGTCTATCAAGATAGGGTGCTTTGTCTTGATAGAGGGACTCTATTGATGGAAGTATTCTCCTCCAAATGCACAACAAGAAGCTTGGATGCTACCCAGACCTAGCTGCTCTCAAACTAGTACTCACTAAAACTATAATAACTCACAATTATAGAATCCAATTGAAAAACCCTTTTATCCACATAAGTTAAACAATAAGACCTTTCCAATGAGCTATCAATCACTAGAATTGGACACCTCTAGACTAGTCAAATCAGTCACACAAGAAAAACTAGTTTTCCTTTGAGGTTTCCGGATAGAACAATAGAAAAATAAATAGCTATAACACATAGTACAAGAAGAATTTGGGAAAAACCTTTCAGATATAGACGTCTTACAATACAAGATTTCAAAAAGTATATGGAGCTTCCTATAGAGAGAAAATGAATTCATAACAAGATGCTATAAAAATTCAGCACTATTTGGAAAGGGTAGGAGAGATATACAAGAGAATATGCTCCTATGATAGACAATGGCTCAATATGCTCCTACCATCCACACACACTTAGAATGAGCTTGGATGGTGCTCAAAATAGCCATGAGAGCCTTCCATGACTCTTCATATGTACTCCATGTCTCTTCACATGCCCTCCTTGTCTCTTCAACTACCTTGTGAACCTTTCCCTTCATTGGAGTGTCGTTTGGTGGTTCAATGCCTTCTTTTGGATATGGTTGCACCTTCAAACATGTGTTTTGACTTTCCTAAGGTTCAAAAGCCTTCGAATGAAGTTATTTAATGAAAAATGTATGCTTGAGATTGCCCTAGAAAACACATAACTTTTAACACTCCCCCTCAAGCTCAAACTTCTTTGCTTTCAAGTGTGTGGGTTGGTTCCTTCATACTTATCATGCCCTTGAGCCTTTCCATCTTCGTTGCATCCAAGAACTTTGTACGAAGGTATGCAATTTTTCTCCTTGGTGTTGACATGTTGAATATTCACTTGCTTATCCACAATCTTTTCTCTTATGAAATGATAGTGCATTTCTATATGCTTGCTCCTAGCATGGAACATTGGGTTCTTTACAAGATAGATACTTGAGATATTATCTCCAAGCAATGGAACAATGCCAACCTGAATATCCAAATCTTTGAAGAACTTTTTAAACCACATTATCTCACATGTGAGTTGAGCAAGAGCCCTATATTCTGCCTCTATGGAAGACAATGCAATAGTGGGTTGTTTCTTTGACATCCACGATACACAAATCTTCCCAAGCATCACTATGTATCCTGAGGTACTCACATCATCATTCGAGCTGGCCCAATCAACATCTGCATAACCTTTTAGTTTCAAATCACAATCATATGCATAATAGAGGCCTTCAATGATTGTACATTTGATGTACCTTAGAATCCTTCTACCTGCATTCAAGTGATCAAGTGTAGGTGCATGCACGAATCGTGAGAGCACTCCAACACTATAAGATAGATTAGATATAGTAATGGTAGCATGATTTAAAGACCCAATCAAACATCTATACACATGCTCATCCCTGAGCTTATCACCTTGGTCTTTGCTCAGCTTGACATTGCACTCCATTGGTAGTCTCAATGGCTTAAGACTACTCATACCAAACCAAAATAGCAAGTCAGTAAGTATTTCCTTTACATAAGATACAAACCCTACTTGGCATATACAATCTGAATGCCTAAGAAGTACTTTAGCACACTGAGATCTAAAATTTTAAATTCCTTGCCCAATTTGGCCTTGATATCCTTGATACCTACATCATTATCACCTGTTATGATTAAATCATCAACATATATGCATATGGACATAGATTTCTCATCAAGCCTTTTTATATAAAGCGAAGGATCAACATCACTTGCTACATATCCACATCTAATAAGGTACTCAACAAGCCTTTGATTCCATGCTCTTGGTGCGTGCTTCAATGCATATGAAATTTTCTTGAGTCTGCATACAAAATTAGGGTTTCTAGGATCCTCATATCCCATGGGTTGTTATGTAAACAGTCTCTTCAAGATCACCATTTAGAAAACCATTCTTAATGTCTAATTGGAATAATTTCCACCTTTTAGAAGCTGCAATAACAATCAATGTCTGAACTGTACTCATTTTTGAAATACGAATAAATGTCTCTTCATAATCTATCCCAAGTGTTTGGATAAAACCCTTAGCTACAAGTCTAGATTTATACCTGGCTATGGATCCATCAAAGTTTCTTTTGATCTTGTAGACTCACCTATTTGTGACCGCTTTCATGTCATCTTGCCTAAATACATGTTCCCATGTCTATTTTTATGAAGAGCATCCATCTCTTCTCTTATAGCATTTATCCATACCTTGTCTTGACAAGCTTCTTCATATATGCATGGTTCCTTGTCCTTCAAAATCTGAGACATAAAAGCATAATGCCTAGCAATGAAACTATCATATGTTACCCTTTGAATAGGGTGTTTAACCCTCTCCGACCTCCTCTCATTACCTATAATACTTCTTCAAGTCCCTCTTTTATTTCACATTAGGAGTCACTAACTCTTCAAAATCATCTTCATCCTCACTAGAATGGAAGTCCCTTACCACATTACCCTTATCATATTGGTTGTGGCTGCATGCTGAGCTTGGTTCACCTTCCTTCTCTTTTCCTTTGATGGAATCAAAGTGGAGGGGCCACTCAAACTTGTGCTAACCTCAATTTGTTCATAGAAGTTTTTTGCGTCCTCAATATCTTCAACCTACAATGCATTAGGTGGTTCATAATATGGCTTAAGCTCATCAAATACCACATCCCTTGATACTCTTAGCTACTTTGTGATGGTATTATAACATCTATACCTCTTTTCTTCTATAGAGTAACCTATAAAGATTTGCTTATCTGCCATAACATCCATCTTACCTTCCCTCACCTCTTGAGGTAGATGGACATAGCATATGTGAAGGGAGATGGGTGATACACTCCAAAGATGTGCCTCGTGCTACAAAAACCTGCTCTACACCTGCAATAGTTTCACAACCAAGCATATCTTCGCTAATGTAGAAACTGATAAGAGATTTTTCTTGATCCCTAGCACAAACAAAGCATCTGAAAAAGTGAAAGAACTACCATCAACAGTATTCAAAATGATCTTATCAACTCCCATAACAGGATATTAGGAGGAGTTGTTGGCGCATGTAACAATATTCCTTGTAGGGGCAGGCTTGAGTGAAGAGAAGAAATTGCGCTGCGAGGTAATATGTTTGGTCACCCCACTATCAAAGTACCAAAAATCTGAGTCTACTGCAGACATGCGCTCCTTATGAGAAGATGAGTCAAAACTGCAAACAATCGTAAATGCCAATTCTTCTTCCTGCACAAGATTAGCATACTTTGTTTTCGGTGTAGAGGCCTCTACAACAACCATTCAAGCCTCCTTTTCCTTTGCATCTTTAGCAGCCAGTTTTGGAAAGTTCTTTATGATATGATCATTCCCTTTACAATACTTGCAAAACAATTTCTGCTTTTCTGATTTCTTCTCATCTTTATCTTCCTTCTTCAAATGTGCAGCATTTGCAGATTTCTGCTTACTAGTAGAAGAGCTCCATTTTCCTTTGCCCTTCTAACTAGCCAGGAAAGCTTAATCTGCAACATGCATAATAGACCCATTTTGCCTAGACTGATCTTCTTGCAATAGAACAGAAACTGACTCCTCAAATGACAAGGCATTTGGATTGCCTTTCATCATCAACCAAAGAGTAGAAGCAAAACTTTGATATGAATCACACAGACCATTCAGAACGGCTATCAGGTAAAACCTCATCAACAAAAATCAACTATTCCTTCAAGTCTTTGATCGTTGTTAGAAAACTATCCATAGAATCACCTTCATTCATGTGCTCACTCTCCAACTGTTTTCAGAGGTAAGCAACATGAGCCTCATTCCTAGCTTGGTACAATGTGGTAAGTGTATCCCAAGCATCCTTAGCTGTTATGCAAGAGCGAATGTGAGGAATAATTGCACGTTTGATGGACAAAGCTATCAATGCATGTGCCTGGCCATCGCTGCCATCCAAACAAATTTGCTCTACAGTAGGTGCAGTAGAAATCGCAACACGAATAGGAATATGCAAAATATCATCATCTTCGACACCTTCTGCATCAACTTCAGTACCTGCAGTTGTAACAATTCCAAGTGTGATAGGACGTTTTTCAACATCCTACACAATGTTCCATAGTCCTTTTGCAACTAATACATGTCGCATCATATAAGCCCACAATAGGTGGTTAGTACCATCCAACCTATCCTCAACAACCAACATACAAAATACATCACTACTTTTAGCCATGGCCGGTGACTAAAATACCTTGATGCAGAAAATTGCTTGTATCTCAAAAAGTTGAACAGAACTGCGGAGACAAATTTTGCTAAACCTGTAGTAGATTTCAAGACGCTTATAGTAGCGAATCAAACCTGGTATATACCTTTGGCACAAAAGGATGAAATAGCCTGCACAAGAACTAGGATAGTGCATTCTGAGGTCGAAACGAGCTCAGATCTCGAAAACACATTGAGTATGCTCACCAAAATTCATGCAATTCTGAGACTTCAATCGAAGAGGTGTTGACAATACCCTAGATGAAGTAGCGACCTCCTCTGATACCAATTGTTGGAGTCTGACGTCTATGGAAACATGCGAACAAATTCAAGGAAGAAGAAGAAGCTTGGAGCTCAACACACAATACGGAATGTATTATCACTAGAATGTACAAAGATAAGTAGCCCATTAGGGCAATAGGTGTATGTACAAGCCGGGGGAAAAAAACCTCCTAAAGAGGGAAAAAAGTGCCCAGATGGTCCTAGTGTGTTCACACACATCACTACCTAAATATATCAACAACAATTCAGAGATGGTAGGCATGATGATAGACAAGGTTGTGTCTATATATTCTCAACATGACCCTAAAAATTCAAATGGCCTTGGTCAATGTGCAGATAAGAGACCTTGGGATCAAGAATTAGGGCAAACACTGCCAAGACTAAGTGGAAATCAGACTCCTATTGGAACACAAAATGGAAGGATGTCACACACTTCTCCAAACCCTTTTGAGAGAGAAGGGGATGAGATACCCGATTTTCCAATTAGAAGGAGACAACCATGACAAAACCAAGGGAGAATGCTTAGACCCTATCAGGTGGCAAAATACATGAAAAATCAGTATGAAGGGTACTCAGACCCTCATGCTCATGCAACAGAGTTCAGACAGCTTATTAGGGCTGAAGAGGTAGAAGATTATAAAGTGCAATTTGAATCCTTTAGTCCAACTCTGGCTGGACTTGTATTATCTTGGTTCATACCCTTGAGAAAGGAAATGTACTTAGATATGGAGTCATTCCTTGAAGCCTTCATAGGTGAATTTTCAAAAACTA
This sequence comes from Ceratopteris richardii, assembly GCA_020310875.1. Classification (NCBI taxonomy): domain Eukaryota; kingdom Viridiplantae; phylum Streptophyta; class Polypodiopsida; order Polypodiales; family Pteridaceae; genus Ceratopteris; species Ceratopteris richardii. The sequence goes on along the minus strand of CM035417.1, from coordinate 24,487,702 downwards.
GTATCAAACATAGCACAACCACACTGATACATAGTTTCAAACAACAAAAGGATGAGAATGTGAGAGAAGTTGCTAGTAGGTTCAAACATTATATTGACAGGTGTCCCAAAGATGAGGTACCTTCAATGGCTAGACAAGTGTCTCTCTTCATAGAAGGATTGAGGAGTGCATAGTTGAGAACCCTAGTGTACTATAGGAGATGTCTTGACTTAGGAGCCCCTGTTAAGGAGGCAATAGATTTAGAAGACAACAGGGGGCATGATTTGTTGGCATTTGATCAAGCAAGGTCAAATGAAGACAGAATTCCACCTGGAAAACCAAAGAGGAAGAAGCCTAAAGAGATTAAGGTCAGATGGAGGAGGTGAGTAATTCTCCAATGAATTCGATACATTCTTGTAGGATAGAGGAATCAAAAGGGAAATTACAACAAGGTATACCCCTGAGAAAAATGGGGTAGCAGAGAGGAGAAATAGGTTGATTGTTGACAACTAGGTCAATGCTAAATGAGAAAAAGTTACCTAAGTAGAGAGTGTATATACTGCCACTTATCTTGTTAACAAGTTGCCATCCAAATCACTTGATGGGATGACCCCATATGAAGCATGGCATGGTAGAATGCCATCACTTGATCATTGTAGGATCTTTGGATGTGATGCTTATGTGCATATCCCATCTCAATTCAGAGGTAAGCTAGACCCTAAGGCAGAGAAGTGCATCTTCATAGGGTATGACTTAAATCAGAAAGGGTACATGTTTTATAATCCATCCCACAAGGGATTTATGGTCAATAGAGATGTTGTGTTTGATGAGAATGATTCTTGGTTTGAAAGTGAATGCAGGAAAGTTAAGTTGCCATATGACTTGGAAGAGGAGTTTCCAAGCCTCACCAAGGAGGAGCCAAACCAGATTGAAGACATCAAATCAGATGACGAGGACATCATCAACCTAGAAGAATTCAAGACATGGAAATCATAGGGAAAAGTCAAGATGAAGAAGTTGGAGGACATACCTGAATCACCTTACCAAGCAATTAGAAGATCACTAAAGGAGAGAAAGAAGCCAATCAGATATGGGTATGAAACTTCTTTAGTTACCAAGCATTCTATTTATCTTGCCAAAGATTTATCACTTGAAGAGTCATCATCATATGAAGAGGTAAAGAACAAGGTAGAATGGAAGGAAGATATGATGAAGAAATTGAAGCACTCAAAGAAAATGATACTTGGGAGCTAGTGCCAAAGAAGGAGTCTATGAAGATAATTGGTTCTAAATGGATTTACAAAATCAAGAGAAATTCAGATGGATCAATAAATAGGTATAAAGCTAGACTTGTGGCTAAGGGTTTTGCACAAACCCAAGGAGTTGATTATGAAGAGACATTCTCACCTGTAGCCAAAATGCCAACCATCAGAGTATTGATAATGTGGCTGCATCAAGGAATTGGAATATGCACCAATTGGATGTAAAAAATGATTTTCTTAATGACTAGATTTTAGAGGAGGTTTACATGGCTCAACCTCCTAGCTATGAGGGCCCAAGCAAGGTAAATTATGTATGCAAACTAAACAAAGCTCTTTATGGATTGAAGCAGGCACCTAGGGCATGGAATCATAGGTTGACTACATACCTTCAAGACCAAGGATTCATCATGAGCAAAGTCGATACTTCTCTGTTTGTCAAGAGAAGTAATTCAGAGGTGATATACCTATGTGTGTATGTTTATGATATCATACTTACAGGTAATGATGCCAATGACATCAAGCAGATCAAGAACCAAATGATGCAAGAGTTCAAAATCAGTGATCTAGGATCACTAAAGTATTTTCTTGGACTTGAGTTAGTATATGCTAATTCTGGAATTTATATTACTCAAAGAAAGTATGTCCAGGATGAAGAAGTTTCACTTGGAAAATGCCAAGATAGCAAGCACTCCTATGGAGGTAAATAAAAAATTAAGTGTTCATGAAGGTGATGTGCTTGAAAATATTGCTGGATATCAAAGCATAGTAGGAAGCCTAAACTATGCTACATTGACAAGGATTGATATTGCTTATGGAGTAAGTGTCTCAAGTCAATTTATGCACAAACCTAGAGAACCTCACTTGGAAGCTGCCAAGAGGATTTTGAAGTATCTTAAGGGTATTCAAAATCAAGATGCAGATTGGGCAGGTTGTAAGGATGACAGGAGGAGTACCTCACATTATCTCTCTTTTGCAGGTGATAAGCCCATTTCATGTCTTCCAAGAAGCAACCTACTGTTGCTCTATCCTCAACAGAGGCTGAATATGGGGGATTAGCTAATGCTACTCAAGAAGCCATATGGATTAGATTAATCTACTCAAATTTGGGACTTCACACTCACTCACCTATGATCTTTGGTGACAATACAAGTTCTTTACATCTTGCAGCAAATCCTATCTATCATGCTAGGACCAAGCATATAGAAGTTCACTATCATTATGTGAGAGAGAAGCTATTGAGCAAGGAGATTCAATTGGCATATGTATCCACTAATATGCAATGTGCAGATTTATTGACCAAAGGACTTGATGATACTAAACTTTGCAGGTTCAAAGCCATGATTGGATTGCAGGACATTCAAGAGGATTGATGAAGAAGACCAAGCCAAGATGCTTGGCTTGAGGGGGAGCTGTTGGTGCAAATGCCAAGCCTTCATACTTGATTAAGCATTGGAAGTATTATGTGCAACTCCTTGAAGATCCACATGAACCATTGCGTATGGTTTTTTACCATTAACTTTTGTAAAAGTCATTTGAATTAGAAGAAATTTGTAAATGCCACTAAACTCATAAAGTTAGGAGAACTTTATGGTACAAGTTTCTTTGGGGGAATATCTCCTTATTTAGAGGAAGAACTTTTAGTTGGACGTTCATTTGAATTTCAAAATTCAAACTTGAAGAGAGTCACTATAAAAATAGCTTGAAATCTCGTGGCCAAAAAGAGCCCCATTACTGAGCTTATTGTTGATCACTTGATGTAGTTGAGAGGCTCACACTGAAAGAAATTATACAACCACTGAGAGGGAAGGACTTGGAATGATATTTGTTGTAAAGAAATACAAGAATTATCTTCTAGCCAACAAGTTTAAATTCTTTGTAGATCACCAAGCTTTGCTTTACTTGGTGAATAAACCTTGTCACACTGGCAAAATAGTAAGATGGTTCTTACTATTGATGGAATTTGATTTTGAAGTAGTTGTGAGACAAGGGAAAATACATTTAAGAGTAGATCACTTGTCTAGGATACAAACCAAAGAACAAGATTCACCTTTGGATGATGATTTACCAGATGCATATCTGTTCAAGGTAGAAAGCATTCCCGATTGGGCAATGGCTTTGGTACCTTTGTTAACTGTTGAACCATGTAGAACACACAATAATACCACACATCTTGTATTACAAAGCAAAAACTTTGTTATACTTGCTGGACACTTATATCATGTGAACCACATTGATATACTGGAGTATTGTACTCCAAAAGATGAGCAACCAAGATATCCAGATAAAGCTCACTGTTGGAATCCATGTACTCATGCTTCTACAGTTGTCACTCTAAATAATCTTGCTAGAATGGGTATCCATTGGCCCACAAAGACTCATGATGTGGAGAGATATGTTTCTAATTGTCCTAAATGTCAATCTTTGAAACACACAGATATTGTAACTTTGTACTGGTTTCATAAAAACCCAGATTGGAGTGCACACATAGTCTGATGAGTTGAGAAATGACCAACCACTTGAGCCAGGAAAAGTTAGTGCAGACTCTAGAAATTGAAAGGAAATGACCAAGGAGTATCAGTTGATAGGAAACTAGTTGTACAAGAAAGGAGCAGGTGGATATTTGAGGATTTGTGTTCCTGAAGATAAGTAAGTGGAAATGCTAGAGATGGCCCATTCAAGAGTAGCAAGAGGTCACTTTTCAAGTGAGAGAACTGTTAAACTCATATTGTACTCTGGATTTTGGTGGCCAACTCTATTTCCTGATGTAAGGACATATGTGAAAAGGTGTGACATGCCAAAGAACAAGTCGACCTAGTAAAAGAGATGATATGCCATTGACACCACTCATTTAGCAAGAGCATTTAGCAAATGGAGATTGGACTTCATTGGAGCCATTCATCCTCCTGCTAAACACTCTCATGTAAGAATATATAATTGTAGCCATTGATTACCTCACTAAGTGGACATAAGCTAAGGCTACAAGAAGAAATGATGCTCATACTACTGCAAGATTTCTTTATGATTATATTATCACGAGGTTTGATGTACCAATTGAGTTGGTAAGTGATAGGGGAACTCATTTCCTAAATCAGGTAATTGAGAACACAACTGATCACTTCATGATTAGTAATAGAAAATCAGCCCCTATCATCCTCAAGCAAATGGATTAGCAGAAAGTACTAACAAAATAATCTCCACTGTCTTGTCTAAACTAGTGAATACAAGCAGGACTGACTGGGATTTGCAACTTAATCATGTTCTATGGGCATATAGAGTGGCATATAAGACTGCTATTGGTACAACACCTTTTAACTTGGTGTATGAACAAAACACAGTTTTGCCATTAGAATTTCTCATACCTACATTGAAGGTGGGAAATCAATTACAGTGGGCTGGACATGAACTATCTGAAAGAGTGCTGGAGTTAGAGAAACTTGGAGCTTCAATACTTCAAGCTGTCATGAGCATCTATGCAGATAAAAAGAGACAAAATTCATATCATGATATTCATATCAAGGATAAGGACTTGCAAGTTGGAGACTTATTCTTAGCATACACCTTGAAAGAACACCAAAAGAAACTTCAAAAAAGATGACATGGACCTTACATTATCAATCAGATAAGTAACAGTGGAGCTGTCCAATTAGCCAATATAGATGGAGAAATCATGCCAAATTTTGTAAGTGGATGTAGAATACTGAGACATAATCTCCCATTGACAGCTCAAGAATGGAGAAGAATACATCAAGCTCAAAATAGAAAGAAAAAAGAGGAAAAAATTAGGTATGAAGCTCAACAAGAAGCTAGGGAAGGAATGAGGAAGTCCAAAGAAATAAGGGAAGTTTTCATGTGTGAGAAACCTTCAGATAAAGTAAGAGAACACTTACCTGTGATTATAATGAATTTCCATAATGAACAAATTAGGGTTTTGATAGATTCTGGTGCACAAGTCAATTTGATCAGTACTGAATTGCTAGATAGACTAAATGCCAAAAGGAAAATAAGTAGAACCTTAATCAAAATCCTAGATGGACAAATAATTCAAAATTTGTCTACACAAATAGTCATAGTCGAATTGGACCAAGAACAGATGAATATAGAATGTGAAGAATGGCCTGATCACACGATGTCTGAAAAAATGATTTTAGGACAACCATGGATGAAACAAGGAAAGTTCATAATGAACTTTGAAAAAATGTCTCTTCATTTGAAATTGAATGACAAAAGACATTAGATTCATAGTTTGGAAATGGAGAAATTTCTTTTTCCATTAGAAGCAACTTTGGATCTACATGAAAATAATTTCCATGACAAAAGCAAATCTCAACATAAGCAAGAAGGAAATGAGAAGAAGCAATCAATTCTGAAGCAAATCTTCAGATGGAAGCCAAAACCAGCCCAAAAGACTCCAAGTCAAAAGATTAAGTGGGTATGGATACCTAAGTAGATGAAACAGTTCTCAGAAGAAGTATGTCTCCAAGATTCAAGGAAGTTCAAGACACAAAACAGAACCCATTGGATTAGGAAGACCAACCTGGTACCAGAAGTACAACACACAAGTGGAAATTGTTGGAGTTAGACGTCTGCGGAAGCACGCGAACAACACAAGGAAGAAGAAGAAGCTTGGAGCACAACAAACAATACTGAATGTACTACTAGATAATGTAAAAAGATAAGTAGCCCTTTAGGGCAATAGGCGTATATAAAAGCCGGGGGAAAACCTCCCAAAGAGGGAAAAAAGTGCCCCGACGGTCCTAGAGTGTTCACACACATCACTACCTAAATATATCAACAAATCCCCCCTGGGAGTGATGCGATGAACAAGGAGCTGGCACTCATGCATAAGGAAGTGCCAAGCTATGTGGAAATCACTCCACAAAAGGAAGTAAGCCCAAAGCTTTGCGGAAAGCTTCAAACTTCTCCCTAGACAGAGCCTTCGTGAAAAGGTCTGTAATGTTCTCCTGCGTGGGCACATATGCCAAGCTGATCTCCCCAGCAGAGAACCTCTCCCTAACATAATGATAATCCACCTCAATGTGCTTAGTGCGAGCATGGAACACATGGTTCCTCGCAACTGCCAATGCGCTCTGACTGTCAGTGAAGATGGTGGTGGCAGAAGACTGACCAACACCCAAATCAGCCATAAGGCATCTGAGCCACACACACTCAACACTCGCTGTGAAAGCTGCCCTATACTCAGCCTCACAACTGGAAGTGGCCATAGTAGGCTGCTTCTTGCTCAACCAAGATATACATGAGCTACCAAGCATGAAGCAAAAGCCACTAGTGGACACACGAGTGTCATAGCAACCAACCCAATCAGAGTCAGAAAAAACATGCAAAACTAGGGGGAGTGATCCCCCCTTGGGATAAAACAAACCAAGTAGCCAGGTACCACTCAAGTAGCGAAAGATGCGCTTAACCGCCTACCAATGCTTGACTCCTGGGCAATGCATAAACCTGCTCATCCGTGAGACAACAAACTGAATATCTGGCTGAGTAATGCATAAGTAAATCAAAGCATCCAATAGCCTGCTGATAGAGAACAACATCAAATGCATCTCCAGCATCATGAAGACTCAGTCATAAACCTATTTCCATAGGAGTGGCAATAGGTTTACAATCTTCAAGGCCAAAAGGCTGCAATAATGTGTCAATATATTTCGTTTGACACAATGCCATTCCACCATCAATGTGCATAAATTGAATGCCCAAATACTGATGCAAATGCCCCAAATCAGACATCTCAAATGAGGCATACAAATCAACCTTAAAATCAGCAATATGCCTCTCATGAGGACCAGTGAGTAGCATGTCATCAACATAAACCACAATCAGAAGTACATCATTAGCACGCTTAACATATAAGGTGCTTTCAGTTGGACTGTTCTCAAAACCATGTGAAATCAGATAGGCATATAACTTCTCATACCAAGCACATGGTGCTTGCTTTAAACCATATAATGCCTTCTTTAACCTGCACACCTGGTTTTCATGCCCTTTCTGCACAAATCCACGTGGCTGAAATACATACACTTCTTCATGCAAGTCACCATTCAAAAATGCAGTTTTAATGTCCAACTGATGTACATTCCAACCATGATGAGCTGCAAGTGCACAGATGCTCCGAACAGTAGTCATACGGCATGTAGGTGCAAAGGTTTCATCAAAATCAATGCCTCTTTCTTGTGCATAACCCTTTGCAACAAGCCTAGCCTTATACCTGTCAACTGTACCATCAAGTTTACACTTTAGCTTGTATACCCACTTAGTGCCAATGGCCTTCTTTCCAAGAGGCAAGTCACATAAAGACCAAGTACCATTCTTCATTATAACATCATATTCAGATTGCATAGCAACGATCCAATTTTTTGAATTTTGTGCTTCATCAAATGAAACAGGCTCAGTCTCATCACAAAGACTAGATGCAGCCATAGCATAGCAATCTAATGCAAAAGAGGCACTATGAGAGCCTGAACGAGTACGATATGATAGAGGTGAATCTAATTTGCTATCATGCAAGGTCTACACCAACCATTTTGGCATAATGCTTGCCTGATCTATATCAGTTCTCTCATCAATAAGTGCATCATGTAAATCTGCATCAGAAATGGAATGATCTGCATCATCACATGAAACCTACAAAGGCTGAGAAGTTGCCTCATTAGGACTAGCACTAGACTGTCCACCTGTAAAAAGAGGCAGCAAAGTATCATACATGTCTTTGGAGCTAACAGATGTCTCCTTGGTACATGAAAGCAATGGCTGAATAGCATCTTCCACAAAAACAACATCATGGCTAATCAGAATGCGTTTAGTCTGTAGATGATACCGACAATAGCCTTTACTTTCAGAACTGTACCCAACAAAAATACATTTTACTGCTCTATCATCCAATCTTCTGCGATGTTGTTCAGGCACTAATGCATATGCCAAACAACCAAAAACACGCAGATGAGCAACAGATGGCTTGTGGTCATGCCAAGCCTCATATGGAGTGATAGACTGTAGCGGTTTAGTGGGACACCTATTCATTACATATGCTGCACACATGATAGCCTCAAGCCAAAAATTATGTGGTAAAGCCTGACTCTTGACCATACACCTCGCCATCTCCATGAGTGACCTGTTCTTTCGTTCAGCAACTCCATTCTGTTGAGGTGTATACGGCACTGTACACTGGTGTTTTATCCCACGTTCAGTCAGAAATGCACTAAAATCAGAAGACATATATTCCCCCCCTCAATCAGAACGGAGGGTGCCCATTTTACATACTGACAGATTTTCAGCCAAAACCAAAAACTGTTTGAAGCACATGAACACTTTGGACTTTGCCTTCAATGGATATACCCATGCATGCCTAGAAAAATCATCGATGAAAGTCACGAAGTAAAGATAATTCCCAAAAGAAGGTGTCTGCATAGGACCACAGACATCACTATGTACAAGCTGTAATTTCTGAGTAGCCCAAACTGAACCATCTTTTGGAACGGACCAACATTGCATTTTGCCCAAAATACAGCCTTCACAAACATGTTTTCCAGGTGCCTCAAGTTTGGGCAAAGAGGACACCATTTCAGATTTCTGCAGGTGTAGCAAACTAGCAAAATTCAGATGACCAAAGCATGCATGCCAAAGCTTTGCATTTGACATAGCCTGAGAATCATTTATTGCACATGCCAAATCATTTACAGATCTTTCATAGTCTATGAGCTTATACAACCCACGACATAAAATGCCAGAAGCAATAATCACATTGCCATTCGATAGATCATGAACTGTACACCTATCATCAACAAATTTCACAACCAAGCCAATCTTGGCTAATGCAGAAACTGATAACAGGTTCTTCTTGATCCCTGGCACAAATAAAGCATGTGACAAAGTGAAAGAACTACCATCAGCAGTAGTCAAAATGATCTTACCAACTCCCATAATAGGATAAGAGGAGTTGTTGGTGCATGTAACATTATTCCCTGTAGGGGCAGGCTCGAGTGAAGAGAAGAAACTGTGCTGCGAGGTAATATGTTTGGTCGCTCCACTGTCAAAATACCAAACATCTTAGTCTACTGCAGACATGCACTGCTCATGAGAAGATGGGTCAAAATTGTAGACAATAGTAAATGCCCATTCTTCTTCCTGCACAAGATTAGCAGACTCTGTTTCTGGCTCTGTAACAACCATTCCAGCCGCTTTCTTCTTTGCCTCTTTAGCGGTCAGTTTTGGACAGTTCTTTATGATATGATCATTCCCTTTACAGGACTTACAAAACAATTTCTGCTTTTCTGATTTCTTCTCATCTTTATCTTCCTTCTTTGAATATGCAGAATTAGTAGATTTTTGCTTACTAGTTGAAGAGCACCATTTTCCTTTGCCCTTCTGACTAGCTAGGAAAGCCTGATCTGCAACTTGCATAATGAACCTGTTCTGCCTGGATTGATCTTCCTGCAACAGAATAGAGACTAACTCCTCAAATGATAAGGCATTTGGATTGCCTTTCATCATCAATCGAAGAGTAGAAGCAAAGCTCTGATATGAATTAGGAAGACCATTCAGAACGGTCTGCACAAGTAGCTATCTGGTATAACCTCATCAGCAGAAATCATTTGTTCCTTCAAGTCTTTGATCTTTGTTAGGAAATTGTCCATAGAATCACCTTCATTCATGTGCTCACTCTCTAACTCTTTTCGGAGGTAAGCAACACTAGCCTTATTCCTAGCTTGGTACAATGTGGTAAGTGTATCCCAAGCATCCTTAGCTGTTCTGTAAGAGCGAATGTGAGGAATAATGGCACGTTTGACAGAAAAAGCTATCAATGCATGTGCGTGGGCATCTCTGCCATCCCAGCGAATGTGCTCTGCAGTAGGTGCAACAAAAACCACAACACGAACAGGAATATGCAGAATATCATCATCTTCGACACCTTCTACATCAGCTTTAGTACCTGCAGTTGTAATAGTTGCAGGTGTGATAGGACGTTTTTCAACACCCTGCACAATGTTCCACAGTCCTTTTGCAACAATACATGTCGCATCATATAAGCCCACAATGGGTAGTTGCATCATATAAGCCCACAATGGCCGGTGACTAAAATACCTTGATGCAGAAAATTGACTGTACCTCAAAAAGTTGAATGGAACTGCCCATACAAGTTCTGCTAAACCTGTAGCAGACTTTGAGATGCTTATACTAGCGAACAGAAACAGGTATATACCTTTGGCACAAAAAGATGAAATAGCCTGCACAAGCACTACAATAGTGCGTTTGGAGGCCGAAACGAGCTCAAATCGTGATTTCGGCACCACAAAGCGAAGCAGTTTTGATCTCAAAAACATTGTGAGTATGTTCACCAAAATTCATGGGATGACTGCAACTGGAGGAGTGTCGACGATGCCCTAGATCAAGCAACAACCTGCTCTGATACCAATTATTGGAGTTAGACGTCTGCAGAAGCACACGAACAACACAAGGAAGAAGAAGAACCTTGGAGCACAACACACATACTAAATGTATGACTAGATAATGTACAAAGATAAGTAGCCCTTTAGGGCAATAGGCGTATATACAAGCCGGGGGAAAAAAACCTCCTAAAGAGGGAAAAAAAAGTGCCTTGGCGGTCCTAGAGTGTTCACACACATCACTACCTAAATATATCAACAAAAATCACAATCATTTACAACCAGATAAGTTCTCTAGAATTCATTGTAGGCAAACCTCTTCATGAGATAACCACTTGGGTACATTGCCTAAGACCTCAATTTTGCATCATGTTGAGAAATGCATTTCCAGAGTATGCATGAGTGGGGCAACATTACAATGCCGTGCATTCACTAGGCACATAAGATCATTCCCATGCACTTGTCACAAATTTTTAAAAAGCATAGGAGGGGAAGAGAGTTTACTATGTCAGTTACCTATCTATTAACTCAGAAGGCAAATAAAACAAAGTATTCTAGAATAGCCAACATATGAGAACCAAGATGACCAATAGAAGAAAAAGAAAAAAATATACAAAAAAATCAGATAAAATCACAGAAAAAAATAAATATATATAGAAAAAAACTGATTGAAAAAGTTGAAAAAAAATGATGAGAAAAATGTGTAAGAAAAGAGTGGAAAAATAATATGAAAAAAATCAGGTGCAAATTCAGTGAAAAAAACATCAAATCTTTATTTCTATGTGTGACATTAACTTTCTCTTGTAAATTTTAAATGCACAAGCAAGATCTAGGTTAGAATTAGGAAGTTGACAAATCTTTTGATTTATCACTATCTTTTTTTTTCTTTATTTTTCCTTTCTTTCCTAAGTAAGCACAAAAAAACAATAGAAATCTTGCTTCACTTGTAATGATCACCTATTTTGAGTATTGAAAATCACCAATGGTGTGAGGTTGGTGGAAATCTTTGACTTCAAAGTAACATTTTTCCTTTTTTCAAACATCACTCATTATGGGAAAGTGTGTATGTGTGGTGTATTTTCTTTTTGACTTTATAGGATGGTGAATACAAAAGAACTTTCCATTCATGACTTTAAAGCTTAATCAGTGGTGGTGTCAAGGGGACATTGGTTCCTGGATAGTGAGTCAGTTGAGGAAGTTTTGGAGTTAGAATCTGATGCAGAACAAGATCTCACTGAAGTAGAACAGATAATTAAGGAGCTTAAGGAAACCATCAGGATCATTGGTCAACATATTTTCACAGTGAAGGTCAGAGGTAACAAATATACAATGCTATGCCAAGAATTCTAAAAATTTCAGAGGGTGTCTGCCAATCATAAGAGGTGGAAGGCAGTGGGACTCCACAAAAATTTGGAAGAAACTAGATTTTGAAAGAGTCTCCCAAGTCATGTCGAGTTTGGTGGATTTAGGCAAAGGAAATGAAGCATATTTTAGATGTTTAGTAAAAGATAAAGAGAGCAAAGAAACACTGATCACAATCAAGGAAGAACATAGTAGAACGACTCTTGAGTTTTATTCCATGGGAACTAAATTGGATGGAAATTTTGTAAAAAAGAATGCAACCACTTATGCTGGATCCTCCAAGTTTGCTGATTTCAAGGGCAGAGAGAATGATGAATTTGCCACAAGGATGTTCTTATAGTCTTCTGTTTTCCTAAGTTGCCAAGATACACTATGCCCCATAAACTCGTTACTCTCATTATGCTCAATAATAAAGATAAAACTAAACCTTTAGGAGTAATGGATGTGACTCCTTATATTCATGAACAATTGAAAGAAGCTTCTAAGCATTGGAAACAAAAGAAATTTATGAATGGAGCTCAATTTTTGACCAGAATCATATATCATGTTTTGGACATGGAGGATCAATTGAAGTTGGCACCTGAGGCTCAATATTTTAGAAGCCTGATAGCAAGAATTAAAAGTCCATCCAAAGTCATTCAACTTGGAGAACACGGAGTCTGAAGAGGTATGAGAGGATCAGGTATGAAGAGGAAAGCGATGACTGAAGAAGTAATGCCCAGCAAGAAGAGAAGAACAGATCCCAGGAAGGCGGAATTGGAACAAGAAGAAGCTTCCAAGGAGGAAATCATAGCTGCTCATAAAGAACTACAGGCTGACAAAGATCCACATCCATCTCAGACCAGTAAGGAACAACTTTATGCTTACCCAACTCAAGCAAGTGATAAGAGATCTTTATGTGAAGCCCAATATTAGAAGATGCTGAAAAACTATTCAGACAAGGCCACTGACTAAAAACAAGAGGAGATAGAATGTTATGAAGAACTTCATGATCAGATGGCTGTAGAGACAAAAGAAATGTTTGTTAAAAAAGAGGTGGAATTAATAGCATATTTCAAAGAGTTGCAGGAACCTCCAGAAACTAGAACCACAATTGTAGCCAAGAAAAGGGTTCCAAAGAAGAATGTTGAGAAGAAGAAATTAACTAGGAAAAGCAAGGGAAAAGTGGTGGAACAATCAGAAGAGGAAGTGAAACCAGATATGGCACGTAGAACAAGCAAAGAAACATATTTATCTTTAGACTCAGATACTAATATAGAAGGCTTCCTATTGAGAAGTTTAAATTTATTTGTACCAAGCACACAAGTAAAATAAGTGTGAGACATTAGAGATGGACAAATCAATAGAAAGATTGGTTGGAAGTTCAAAAGGAATCTAGATTGTTGAAGAATCCACAAAGGAAATCAGTTCTGAAGAAGAAAAGAGGAAAAACAACTCTGCTATAGTATGCCATGAGACATATTCTGTCAGGTGTTTTCACTCATATAAAAAAATAATGCATCTCTTGGTGAGTTAAATCCTATATAATTAAGTATTCTAACATCTATATCAGTGAAACTCTCTATACAAGTGAGAATTAACCTCATGATTCATACAATTAATATACAAGTTGGATCATTGACATCTTTGTATGCCGCTATAATAGATTCTACTATGTCTATGATGTATTTATTTGTTGGCCATGATCCTTTCTTTGGTCTTGCTATTTTAGGAAAATTCAACCATCTTGCTGGGATCAAGCCTTCATTTCTCCTGCTCCAATAGTCTGACCATTCCCTTCTTCTTGCCACTGGACAGTATGCTGGATTAATCTTTAAATGTAAAGGAGCCTCTTTCCAAATTTTTCTACAATCCTTATTGGCATCTAACCACCTGTTTCTCCACTTCATATTAGCTTTCTCAAAGAGTTCCTTTGTAACTGATATATCTTCTTCATATTCCAAGTACTTGTTAGGTGGTATTCCAACTCCTCTCGCAGTCTGATAGTTCTTTATACTTCCCAAAATCGTGCAAAATGGGATTCCAAGTCCATCAACTACCCAACGATGTTGATCTAGACTGACACCATTTTCCAATGCAAATTTTACTATTTGCTGTTCATGTTGATTTTCTCATTAGCTCGAACCATTCTTTAACAGGACTCTTGCAATATTTTGTACTTTGATTCTATTCTGTTTATTTCTTCTTCCATTTTAGACATAGTTTGAGTCTATTTTGCACATTTCTCTTCCAAAAATCTAATCTTATTTTGGTTCTGAACCTCCTGTGCTTCCATATGGAATAGTCTTTCTAATAGGTTGTCACTCGTTCCTTGTATTTCCTTTATATGCTCATTCATCTTCTCCTTTTCCTTCTTCTGCTCCTCTATGAGTCTTCTACCTTTCATAAATTCTGATTCAATAGCCATACCTGACATTATCATATTCCTGCTTGATGGTCTGAAATGCTCTATATTATCCATGATAATTTTACAAGCACTTCTAATATCTTTTGGTATCCTTTCCAAACCATAATTAGGATCTATCTGCTTGAGTTCAATTTCTTAATCTTCCTTAACCCTCTCATCTTCATCTATTTCTTCATAAACAGATACTTGATCTACTTTAAGATCTGATCCCTTTTTTTCTTTTAAATTCTCTTCAACCTCTTGGTGTGATTCAGCTTTCTCTCCTTCATTTCTGATTTCTTGTGTTTGTTTTGATACTGTATGTCCTATTTCATATGTTTTTTCCTTGTCTGAATGCTCCTGTTCATTTACTTCTTCCTTCTTCTCTTCATTCTCTAGGCACTTGTTTCCTGTTACTGTATCATCTATATCCATGGGCTCATATGTTACATCATGTTTTTCTATTTGTTATTCATCTCTAGTTTGTTTTCCCAAATCCAACAAAACTTCTTCAATCTTCTGATTTACCTCTCCCTCTTCTTCTTTTTGATAGACTTCTTCCTCATCCTCTTCTTGTCCCTTATTTTCTTTAGTCTTTTGTACTTCTTTCTCTTCATCAAGGTTGACTACCATATACAGAGTATTTAAAGAAGGATGTGATAGAGAGACTAGAAGCAAAAGTATACAGAGTATTTAAAGGTTGACTGCCATATACAGAGTATTTAAAGAAGGAAGTGATGAAGAGACCAGAAGCAAAAGTACACTGGAGGAAAGATCTTTTTGAAATGGTGAACAATTTACATGTGACAGAAAGGAAAAGCCATGATTTAATTGCACAGGTATATCAGAGGAAAAAGAAGTGAAGGAATGCTGAAGAAGAGACTTTTTGTCAATCCATTGCCAAAAAGTCTAGGAGGGGGAAGAGTCTTCCTCATGTATAGTAGAAGCATATATATTTTTCTTAGAATTTTTAGAAGCTCTTCAGTAGCATATTTTTAGATTGGAAAGTAGAAGGACCAAATTTCAAGTGTGAAAAGAGACACTTGAAAAAGTATAAAGGATAATTTCTTCTACTTTGTAAGGGTTGTTGCTGCTATTGTTCCATGAGTTGTAATTGCTACTCAAGTAATGTGAACAGCTTCTTGCAAGAAAATCATGTTCGTACTTCCCTTGAGTGTCTTCTTGATTTGTTGAGTCTTTCTCTTGTGAACTCTATGGAATTTGTGAGCTTTTCTTGTGTATTTCTGAGTGGACTCTATGAAGAGAGTTATTCTCAGTCTATTGAGTGAAGTGTTGCAAGAGATCAATGCTAGAAATGGAAATTCTCAGTTTTTATAGAATTGCAATTGTCTCCTCTGTGTGATACAAGTAGTCTTTTTGAAATCTGACTTTATATTTGTAATATACAGAGAAAATGGTACACTTTAGACACAAAGATCATTGAAAATGCTTTTGTATAGCTCAAGATATTCAAAACCCTAGTTTTCCATCTTCATCTTCACTAATTTCTCAGAAATAAGCCATGTTTCCTCTTATTATTGGATTCCATTAACTAGAAGGGCCTTTGGTCTTTGCATACTTCCTGAATTGACAATTTGATGAAGTGTTAGTTAATCCTTTGTGCTATAATGATTGGAGAGCACAACTCCAAAGGATAACAACAAACAAGTAGGTGACAAAATAAAAGGAACAAAGCTAAGACAATTCTTTGAGCCGCATCTGGAAATTCCCACTCAGCAGAAATTGGATCAGCAAGAGAAGGAGGTGATAAATTTGGAAGAAAAAATATATGAACAAAAGTATGCAATGTTTGGTAGGGTAAAGGAAAATGAACTTCAGGAAGTTAATTTAGGTACAGATGTTGAACCCAAAATGGTATGGATAAGCAAAGAATTGGAAGGTCAGTTTTTAGCTGATTTGATTTGCTTATTGAAGGAGTATATTGATGTATTTGCTTGGCATTAGTCCCAAGTAAAAGGGATAGATCCAAATTTACATCAACATCGAATTAATTTGAAGACATATGCTGTTTCGATGGTGCAACAAAGGTATTGGATGAACCCAAACTTTGCGAAACAGGTTAAAGAGGAAATTGACAAGCTCTTGGTAGTTGGATTCATAAAACCTGTAAATCAGCTAACGTGGTTATCAACCATTATTGTTGTTCAAAAAAAGAATGGAAATTGCGGATTTGTGTGGATTACATAAAATTAAATGTAGCTACAATTATGGATCCTTTTCCAATGCCATTCTGTGATGAAGTGCTCGATGCACTAGTAGAGCATGAGATGTATAGCTTCTTCGATGGATTTTCTAGGTACAATCAGATCCGTGTTGCTGAAGAGGATCATCATAACATAGCATTTATTACAAAATTTGTGGCATATGTGTTTATGAGTTTTTGACTCAAGAATGGGCCACCTTCATTTAATTATGTTGCCGATAAAGTTTTTGAACCCTATTTGTAGGATTTTATGCAAGTATTTGTAGATGATTCTTCACTATTTGAAAGGAAGACACAACACTTGGTGCATTTGAGGTCTTGCTTTGATAGGTGCAAAAAATTTAGAATGGTGTTGAATCCATTTAAGAGTGTTATTGTAGTAAAGAGTGGCGTTCTGTTGGGTCATGCTATTTCAAGTTCAAGAATGGCTAATGATAATCCAAACATTACTACTTTTGATTAGGCTGTGTCTCTTCTTTTGTAATAATAACAACCAAGAGTGAATATAAGTGATTTGCTTGAGGAAATGCAAACACTTGCTATTGCACAAAAGGAAAAAACAAGTATAGCTTAGCTTTTGGTTCATCAAAACCAAATCCTCTCTCTTTCTCTTTCATTTTATCCTCTCTTGATGATGACATTCAAAAGAAGAAGACATGAAAGTATTTTCAAAATGTTGGACACACCATTGAATGTAGAAACCTTCCCAAGTGTAATGAAAAGAAGAAAGAATTTGGCATGTCTATTGTTGAGAATATATCTAATGCAAAGGATGATGAAACTTATCTTGCTCAAGATATTTAAACATGTGTCATTAAATGTCAACATGATTCACCATCACAAACGTATTTGATTGTGAGTGTGGTTGATTCGGATTCATTTTCTGATAAAGGTGCTTCAGAGCATATCACTTGTTTCTTTTTTTGCATCTTTCAAAGATGCATCCAACATAGGACATGTTGTGTGTGGAAATGATTCTTATCCTATTATTGGAGTTTGGGAAATTCAACTTATAGTTGCAAGTGGAGATATTGTTACTCTCAAGAACGCATTGTATGTACCCTGTACCAAGAAAAGCTTCACTTCATTCCCTTCTATTGCTAGTGAACAAATAAATTTACAATTGTTTATAACATATGTATGGTTCTTGATTTCATGAATTGTGTTTTCATTGTGATGTCTAGGACATTATACAATCGCTTGTGTCATTTGGCGACATAAAAGAGACTTTCCTCAAATGCATTTCTTATACACACTTCTTTTATGGCTGAAATAGAGCTATGCCATACTCATTTTGGTCATTTGAACTTCAATAGTTTGCTTTATTTGTATAAGAAGCATCTATTTATTTTTTTTATAAGAAGGAGATGGCTTGCTTTACTTGCATAAGATGGAATTGGTTATTGGTTATCAAACACTTGAGACCATTGAAAGTCATGCATGTGAAGGTTGTATATTTGGAAAAATGCATCATGCTCCTTTTCCCCAAGATGGTGCTACACATGCTACACAAAAATTCCAACTTGTTCATAGTGATATATGTGGTCATGTCAAGACTGTTGAGATATCAAGCTCAACATGTGATGATCTAGGATGACACGGTTCACTTTTTCATTTCTCTAACATGTATAGTGGTCATACCGGTATATGTTAGGGATACTACATTGAGCTTTATTGGATTTATCTATCGAGAATGATGTCACATTTGCTTCTTGCTAGCTCACTCGTTTGTGGACATTAGGATTTTCCTTATGTACTATTCTTTATATATTGTAGTTGTTGGATATGGCTTGGCTTACCAATTGCACATAATTTTATGAGAGTTGATTGTGGATCTTATTTGGTACTTGTATCCTTGTTTTCTTTGTAGGTACATGATCCATATTGGAGCCTCAATTGCTTATCCATTTTTCACCTTGATTGTCTATTATTTTAGCATATGTTCATTGATTTGATATCTATTTGCGACTGTGATTCTTTGGCATATGTGGATGGTGATACCCACATGGTTTATTTGGTTCATATTCCATTTTACAAAGGCGATGCTGCCTAAATTGTGATAGATTTTATGCTAGAAAAGGACTCTACTAGATCTTGAAGCTTGTGTAATAGTGTGTATTGCCATTAGCATGTATTGCCATACTCTGTCAAAATTTTTCCAAGATTCTTTCATATCTACTTGGTCAGTTTGGAGACTTGGTGAGCAAGCTTATGCTCATGGTTTTATGTGCATGCTAGATGCATGGTTATGTGACAGATGGTTCACATGGTTTTTTCTTCGCCAATGAGACATAGGTGATGTGAGTTATGCATATGGATATGTAGGTGTGATCCTATTGGTGATAGAGTATTGTTTCTAGTCTCTTGTTACATTGCTAGTCTCTTGGATTACCCACATGGTGTCTTCTCGATTTGATGGCACACACTTTCTGAGATGGAAAGCCCAGATGTGGCATACATTGGTTCGTGCAGGGTTACACATATATGTGCATAGAGATGCACAGAGGCCTCGTGACATGCCCAACCACGTATGGATGGATGTGGATGCATTGACCAACTCCACTATTCGATTAGAGCTTGTGGAGTCTATATATGAGTGTGTGATGTATAAGAAGATGAGTAGCACATTATGGTAGAAACTACATGATATGTACGCGAGTCCATTGACTCATGTGAGACATAGATCACCTCATTGATAGCTTCGATGTTGGCATTGTGGTCATGAGGGCCATATATCCATGACGTTGCTTCAAGCAAATGCAATGATGATATCAGAGATATGCACGTGATGCAGCTCAGGTAGTGATTTTAGGAGAGTCTATGGTAGTTGATTATGCTAATTATGGTGAAATCACTTTCTCCTATGGTTCATCTCATGATTCCACTTGTTCATTGGATAGCACACATATGGCTTGGTTGCTTGATGCATTAGCTGGTTTTCATGTTACTTCACATCACGAGTGGTTTTATCGATTCTCATGTGAGAGTCCTAGATGTATGCACTTGCTTGATGGTATGACATATGACATTGAGGGTGGAGGAGATATATGCCTTATGATACCTAGTGCAACATCACTTATTTGCACACATGTACGCTATGTGCCTTCATTCCCTATGAGCTTGATTTCAGTTAGCCAATTACAGGAGAGAAAATTTTATGCATTCCTTGGTGAGCATCATTTCCAGTTGCAGTTGGGATAGCTTATGCTTGTCAGAGGTGCTAGGATTGGGCACATGTATCCACTACATGTACTCCATGTGAGAGAGAGTCTCATCTCAATGGGAGTTCAACCTTATGTGTGGTGTGAGACTCGTCATGTGTCATTTTATCTACCTACAGATAGGTTTATTGATATTCATGATGCACATGTATGGCAGGTTTCACATGCTCAGATGGATGCACATGTAGAGCATGTTTTGGATGCTCATGATGCTTATGCAGAGCATGATTGTTTTGATCATATGGATGTTGTTATGGAGCATACTTTGGATGATTAGTTGGATGATTTAGAGCATGATGTGGATGCTCATGTAGAGCATTGTGATGATACTCAGTTAAAGTTTGATCATTAGTTTGACCATAGTATTGATGTTGTGCACTTAGCTCAGGTGGAGCATGATGATACACTTGGTGTGGTAGAGCAGGATTTCTATCATGGTACACAGTGTGTGAAGGAGCAGTTTAGCTCTCGGGATGCACAATTAGACAGATCCTTGGTTGATGGGATGACTAATTTAGATGTTGATGAGTCAACGATCATGTAGTCATTCTTGGATTCGACACAGATATGTGAGGACATGTTGGTCTTGACAATGATGCTTTGGATGCCTTTGATATAGGCATGGATGACTTGTTCAGGTTAGCTCTGATAGCACATGTTTCGTCAGCATTCCAGAGTCTCATGTAGGAGTTGTTATGGTCGAGAAAAGATGCTATGGTTGCTATTGGAGCATTTGCACTTGGATTTTTTAGTCATTCAATGATTGACATAGGCATAGAGTGAGTGGGAGCTTTGTAGGATCTTCATCAGTTCTTACATCAGTAAGATATGAGCTCGAATCTTATTGATATGAGTCTAGAGCAATTTGAGATGCATGTGCACACCTTGTTCGAGGCAATTCATGTAGGCAGAACCATATGGGTTGACATCCAGACTATTCCTGTACCTTATTGTATAGTCCTACATCATTCTTCGTATGTGTTACCACTTACGGTCACATTGACCCTTAACTAGGAGATTGTTGGGGATGTAAGGATCATATGACCTTACCCATATATATATATATATATATATATATATATATATATATATATATATATATATATATATATATATATATATATATATATATATATATATATATATATATATATATATATATATATATATATAGATATATATATATATATATATTTATAGAGCATTGCCTCAAGGAAGATCATTATGTGGGTTTCGAGGCTCCCACGCATCTATGTGCATCTCTTCTCTCATATCTCTCCTTCCATCTCCTCCTTGCTGCTCTTGTTCTACACACCAAAATCCATTTAACAAAGGAGATGATGCCGACATTTTGTTGGCTTTTATGCTAGAAGAGTACCCTAATAGATCCTTTATGCTTGTGTGATAGCTTTGGATCATTGCCTATCTCCATTCACATGAACTTGGTCACAGGTTTTTCGTGACAGATTGGGCCATCTTGTAGGATTTATTCTTGAGTGGGAGGTGTATCTCTATTATATTGGCATGTATTGCCATCAGTTTTTGGCATATGTATTTGCCATTATCTTTGATTGGATCAGTGATAAGTGGTGACATGTTACTCATTGTTCTTTTGCTATTGGTTATCGTGTTATATTGCTCAGTTTACAGGGGATACTCTATTAAATTTTTTTGAGGATTCTTTCACATCTACTTGGTCACTTTGGAGACTCGGTGAGTAGGCTTATGCTCATGGTTTTATGTGCATGATAGATGCATGGTTATGTGATAGGTAGTTCACATGCTTACTTCTCCAATGAGACATTTGTGATGTGAGTTATGCATATGGATATGCAGGTGTAATCCTATTGAGAATAGAGTATCCTTTCTAGTCTCTTGTTACATTTCTAGTCCCTTGGATTGCGAGTATGGTATCTTCTCGGCTTGATTGCATTGACCTTTCGCGATGGAAAGCTCAGATGTGGCATGCATTGGTTTGTGGAGGGTTACACATGCATGTGCATAGATATGCACAAAGGCCTTGTGACATACCCGACCATGTATGGATGGATATGGATGCATTGGCCAGCTCCTCTATCCAATTACAGCTTGTGGATTCTATATACGAGTTTGTTATGTATGAGAAGATGAGTATAGCATTATGGAAGAGACTACATGATATATTTGTGAGTCCATTGACTCATGTGAGATATAGATCACATCGAGAGCTTCAATATTGGCAGTGTGGTCATGAGGGCCATATTCGATGGCATTGCTTCAGGCAAATGCGATGACAACATCAAAGATATGCACGTGATGCATATCAGGTAGTGGTTTTAGGAGAGTCTATGGCACTTGATTATGCTAGTGATGGTGATATAACTTTCTCCTATGGATCATCTGAGGATTCTGCTTGTTCATTGGAGAGCACACATATGGCTTGGTTTCTTGATGTGTTAGGGACTTTTCATGTTACTCCACATGGTGAGTGGTTTTATCGATTCTCAAGTGAGAGTCATGGATGTGTGCACATGCGCGATGGTATGACATATGACCTTGAGGGTATAGGAGATGTATGCCTTATGGTACCTTGTGGAGCATCACTTATACTAAGAAATGTTATCTATGTGCTTCATTCCCTATAAGCTGGATTAGGATTGGGCATAGATATCCACTATAGGTAATCCATGTGAGAGACACTCTCATCTTAGTGGGAGTTGAGCCTTATGTGCGGTGTGAGACTCGTCATGTGTCATTTTGTCTCCCTACAGATAGGTCTATTGACATTCATAATGCACATGTATTAGAGAATTCAGATGCTCAGATGGATGCACATGTAGAGCATGTTTTGGATGCTCATGATGCTTCTACAGAGCATGATTTTATTGATCATGTGGATGCTCTTATGGAGCATACTTTTGATGATTAGTTGGATGCTTTTGAGCATAATGTGGATGCTCATGTAGAGCATTTTGATGATACTCAGTTAGAGTTTGATCATCAGTTTGATCTTGGTGTTGATGTTGTGCAGTTAGCTCATGTGGTGCATGATGATACACTTGGTGTGGTAAAGCAGGATAGCTCTTATGATACACAATTTATGTGAGAGCATACTAGCTCTGAGGGTGCAAAGTTAGAAACATTCTTGGTTAAGAGGATGACTGATTTAGATGTCAATGAGTCAACGATCATGCAGTCATTCTTGGATTCACTCATGCTAGATGTTGAAACAAATATGTCAGGACATGTTGGCCTTGATGATGGTGCTTTGGATGCCTTGGATACAGGCATGGCTGACATACTTAGGTTAGCCAGGATAGCACACATTTTGTCAACATTTGGGAGTCTGATGTACAAGTTGTTATGCACAAGAACAAATATTGCAGTTGCTATTGGAGCATTTGCACTTGGACTTGTAAGTCATTTGATGATTGACACAGACATAGAGTGAGTGGGAGCTTTGCAAGAACTTCATCAGTTCTTGCATCAGTCAGATGTTAAGTTGACTCTTATCGATATGAGTATAGAGCAGCTTGAGGTGCATGGATACACTTTGTTTGAGGTAGTTGGTGTAGGATCATCCATATGGGTTGAGATCCAGACTCTTCCTATAAATTATTGTATAGTCCTACATCATTCTTTGTATATTTTTTCACTTATGGTCACATTGACCTTTAAGTGGGAGATTGTTGGGGATGTAAGGGTCATGTGACCTTACCCCCATATTCATATATATACATCATTTAGAGAGCATTGCCTCAAGAGAGATCATTATGTGGGTTTTAAGGCTCCCATGCATCTGTGCACGTCTCTCCTCTTTTCGCTCTCCTTCCACCTTCTCCTTGCTCCTCTTGTTCTGCAATCCAAACCCTTTAGTTTATACATACAAAAATAGGTATATGGATGACGCAAAGGCAATATGCCTTGAATATGCTACAAAGGTATGACACGTCTGATTGTAAGCCAATTTTTATGTCGTTAGATCAAAATTTGAAGTTGGGTATTACATCAGGTGAAGCATTGGAAAATGCTACTATCACTACAGGGAATATGAGGGTATAATGATGGTTAATGCGACACATTTTTGTCACTACATGATTATGAATTTCATCAAACTGGGCATCGAGCGTGCACTGTCATATACATGGCACTACTCTTGACATTATTTCCGATGTCATTCTCGACGCTTCTAGCAATGTTTGTGAGAGCATTTTTAGATAAGCATCGCTTATGCAATGAAAAAGCGAGCGTCGCATATGCAACGCTTATTTGCATCGCTTAGCAATGCTCATGGGCATGGATTATCCACAAATTTTATGATCGCATACACGATGCCTGTATGTCGCTTGTGTGATGGTTAAGCTTGATAAAAGTAATAAAGAACATTCCAACCTCTCTTCGATCATGATTTTATGTGCAACTGATTGAAGAGCTCTCCAATGTTTAGATTTGCACTACGCTTACGAGGTCCAACAATCTCTTCCTGAATCTATCTCTTTTCTAATCTTGCTCTCATATTCTCTCTCTCTCTCTCTCTCTCTTTCGCTC